>ML777727.1:45102-99836 GCA_009831015.1 Picea engelmannii
TGAATTCATAATTACCATACCTTGTTCTGAAGGTGGTCTTGCTGATGTCTTCATCCTTTATCCTTACCTAGTGGTACCCTGACCTGAGATCTATTTTGGAAAATATATTGGCATCCTTCAACTGATCAAAGAGATCATCGATCTTGGCAAACGATACTTGTTCTTAACAGTCACTTTGTTCAACTGTTTGAAATCAATGCACAATCTCAATGTCCCATCTTTCTTCTTCACAAATAGGACTGGGGCACCCCAAGGTGACACACTTGGATGTATATACCCCTTCTTCAGAAGTTCTTCAAGATGCAATTGTAGTTCTTTCAGCTCTGGTGTACTCATTTTGTAAGGATTTTTTGACACTACAATTGCTCCAGGCATCAGGTTTATAGAGAAATCAATATCTCTCTTCGGGGGTAGTCTGGGTACCTCCTGGAATACATATTCAAAAACTTTTAATACTGCATGGTCATCAATATTTGACACCTTATCCTTAGGTTCTTCTTCCATATGAGTTGCAAATATTTGGCATCCCTTCCTGTAACACTTCTTCAACTGCATTGCTGATAATTCTCTGACAGTAACTACCCTTGGGATTCCCTGCACTTTCCTTAGGTTTCCTTCTTCATCCAGGCAAGTGAAAGCCTTGTTACAAAAGTCTAATATGGCATGGTGTTGGTCCAACCAATCCATCCTAATTAGACAGTCATAGGAACCTAAAGGTAAGATGTTCAATTCAACCCTTATGCCCAGTCCATTCATGTCCACTGGACAAGACTTAACCAACTCAACAACCTTTCTCTTGGTTCTTGTAGCTAGCTGCACTAACCAAGATTTGCCATGCTTGCTTCTTGGCAAATGCAAACTTTCCACCATTCTAGGATCTATATAACTATGACTATCTCTTGAATCAATTAAAATAGTAATGTTTGGTTGTTGATCATACCTTCCACTTCAATCATATGTGACTGATATTTTTATTTATTTTTTTCCAAGGCTATGTAGATCCCTGGTACACTTCTTCCCATTTCCTCCATTGTTTCTTCTTGTTGAACATTGTGGACAACTCTCACTTTGTCATTTCTGTGGGGGTGATCTCTGTACCTATGTTTTCCTTTACAACCCCAACATTACATAGGTGGATGTCTTGGCATTTTCCCACCTACTTCAGTATTCCTAGGCTCTCTAAAACCCGACTATCCTTGAGGGATATTTCTAAAAAAGGATGGTGTAGTTCCCTTATTCCTCTGATCCATCTTGAATTTCTTCTTGTCTTCCCAAGCCTTTCGAAAAGTGGGTTTTTCTCTTTGCTTCTCATATAATCATTTTGCTCTCCTTATAGTTTCTTCCACAGTTTTAGGATCATCATACTAGATCTTGTCACTGATGGAAGATGGTAGTCCACTCATATACCTTTGAATTTTGACAGTCTCATCTTTGATGAAAGGGACATACTTCAACAATTCCAAAAACCTTGTTTCATTTTCATCAATGGTCATCCTACCCAGCTTGAGTTCAAATAACTCTTTCATCTTTCTGTCATATCATCTCTTAGTTAAGTATTTATTTTCGAAATACTTCTTGAATTCCTTCCAAGTAACATTTTCCTCTTTAATGTGTTGCACCTACACAAGTATATCCCACCACATGGATGCCTTTCCTTTCAGTTGATACACTGCAATTATTCCTTCTGCATGAGAGGAATAATTCTGCAGTTGGAAATATTTCCTCATGCCCAGCAACCATGTCTCAACATATTCCTCCTTCTTATGCTCTCCATCAAATATAAGAGGTTTAATCTTGTTCATTTCACCCTTTAGTTCATCCACTCCAGATCTCCTATGATTTCTAGTAGGAGATGGGCTTGAACTAATGTGTGCCCTCCTCTTGGAGTGCCCTTGGGAGCAATGATGGTGTCTGCCAACACTCCTTGATTTCCTCTTCTCAGTACAGGACTTGTGACTTCTTGATTTACTGGAGTCACTTTCCTTTTCCAAATTTGTTTCTATCATTTCCAGGCTCTATATCAACTTTATGTTGAATTCTCCATGTTTTTCCCTGACTTTCATGAGCTTTTTGTTATCTACTCGGGGAGTCTGGACATCTTTCTGTAATCTTTCAATGATTTTCATCATCTTTCCTTCCTTATCTATCTCTTCTCCATGCCCATTGGAGTTTGATCCTTGAACTCCCAAATGGACATCCATTCCTCTAGCTTCATTCTTTGAACTGAAAGCATTACGTGCCTCCATTTCTCTGCACTATGCGACAATTCGGTTTGGTTCTGACAATCGTTAACTCTGTAAACAAAATGTGCAATCAACCAAAATTTGTCAGGCTATTAGTCCTTAACAATTCCACAGTATTCATAAACCAATCTAATTCAAGATAACTTTCAGATTTCATTTTTCGGTTCTCGAGCAATCAAGAATCCCCCCAGATCTTTTCTTTTTTAGCTCTTCTCTATTCTGCAATATTGTTTTGGGCACTATTCCCTTTATCTTGACCCCCAACCCATGCGACCACAGTTTGTGGCCAAGAGCTAGGTCAATAGGCGCTTATTTGGGACTTCGGGCCTTCGGATTCGAAAGTTTTCAAAGAAAATCACAACAAATTTCTCGAAGTTCTGGATTGACGAACTCGCGAAGTAGGGTGGATCAATAGTCCACGACTACCCAACATCCAACGAATGAAACCCACTATGGAACTTCAGGCATCTGAGCTCCAAGACTTTGGAGCTTCGATATTTCAGAGGATTTCACATCCTCACACCCCCAACACCCTGAACCGTTAATCTCTGAACACTTCCATGTCACCTTTGTTGACGCCATTACATTTCGTCACCTTTACGTTACGAAACTTTTAAAAGTTCTTCCTTTCATTCCCTTATGAACCATTCTTCCAGAGTGTCAAGTCTCTAGACTTCACAACTGGCACCATGCATCCACTGGACCCATGGTTTCTGTACTTGAACTAAGATACCGAATAGTCACATCACTTAACGTCTTTCAAATTGTAGGGGCATGCATCCGCATTTTGGAGTAACCCACCTTTCTATTATGAGGAAAATCTCTCTATGGCTAGGGTAAACCACCACAGAAGAAAATGATTGTAGAAATCAACTCTATCCCAACAACATGCTATATAAACCAATATGAAAACGAGATAAGAAAGAGGCCTACCTCGTCCAGATGTTCGATGAAGTCCACCGTTGAGAACTTTGACCCAAATCTATATACCTGCAACAAGTTCTCAACAAATAAGCAAAGCAATCATATGGTGACAATATAAAAGGTTAGCACATTAGATAGCATAATCCATTAATAAACATGACAAATATGCCCATGGAATAATAATTCAATATATTTGCAAGATATCAATTGGAAGGGAAAAGAGTATTTCTATTAATATGTGATCAACACAAGGGAAAATGTTACAGACTTTCGTGTCGGCACGGTTCGTAACCGAGAAACTAATTTCCTTCCAACCGGGCCTCCACCACTTCAATCCTCCACCAAAGGCAAGCTCATAAGAGAGAAACAATGAGGTTCTCAATAAATAAGGGAGGAGCTTGGGGGCTGAACACTGTGTTCAGAATTAAAGGACAAAGGGATGCAGACTCAATATGAAGTAAATAATTTCTCCAGAGTAACTTTTCTCTCAAAGTTGAATTCGTTCTCCTTTTCCATAGCTCAGAATTGGCCCATTTATAGCCTTCAAAATGGAACTAAATGGCCGAGTCAGAACGTTTCCAGTATATGGAAGGCCAAGGATCAGAGATCTCCTGTCATGACATGGAAACCCAACATTTAATTTTCATTTTCTGGCACAAATCCCGATGTACGTGGGCTGTAGTGGAGCAGACTGCGTATACACATGTTGTATAGTGTGCAAGATGCATACATGTTGAAAAATGTTTATTTTTAGCTCTTGATCTTACCAACAGGGAAGATAAGTCTACATGGGGAAATGGAAAAAAGCCTTCTGGGCAAGATTGCATAGGGTGAGAAAAATCTTGCTATAACAGATTCCCCCTAATGTGTGAGGTCAGAGGAATATCTGTGATGTCTGAAATACATTATAAACAACCTAGAAGTGGAGTGGTAGGGAACCAACTAGATGAACTAGTTACTCATTACATTCTACACTGCCTTTGCATACATGGCTGCCAATAAAATTACACTACAGATACATGTGAAAATATGCCAAACAAGTGTCTGTGGCCATGAATAGGTAAATAAAAATGCAGTTACATGACAATAGTTGTCATAGTCATGAACAAGGCCCAGTAGAACTAGTCTCAAAACCAATCTGAAGATATTTGTATACAATGGAGTACAATCTGATCTCCCATGATCACTGAAGTCATATAGGTACTGGTCCAATGAAAAGGAAGCAAAAATTCAGAAAAGTTGCGGCTACATAGTGATGTCTTCAAGTCTTCTACACAATCCACCAAGGGTGCAAGTCTACATCATGTGAATAAAGGAGTTGAGGTCGAACACAATGAGACATCGTTTGATTACCATTCATTTATATATACCGTTAACAAATGTGAGACAACCTACCGATAATGAAAGTAGGTATCAAGGCACCGAGTACATTCTTACAAGTGTGAATAAAGGAGCTGGTGTCGAACATTTGAAGAATCCATCGATCAGGAGACATTGATGTATTCCCAACTATCGATGGTGAGAGAGCCTGACACTAATGACTGCAAGCCTCAAGTTCCTCATAAGAATCTAGGTTTCGTTTCTAGAATAGATGGGTTGAAGTCGATGGAAAGAGACCCGTTGAAAGGAGAGAATTAAGGCATCTCTCATAAGTCAGTACGAGGTATAAAGCAAGAGCTTCATGATTTGGTGGAAATCGGACGAAGAACATGTTCATGAACCAATGAACCTGTGTGTCTTTCGCATGTGCGAAGTGCAAGCGGTACACACAAAAAACCCTCTAAATAACAACCAATGATGAAAACTATTGACAAAGGTGAGGAAACCACCAATAAGGCTAATGGAATCCAAGACATTGCACGAATCCTAATGTGTGAATAGATGTCTTGCCGTCGAACACAAGGGAAACCACCCAATCAACGACCAATGATGAAATGCCGACTGTTGGGTTCAAGGTTACCTACCAATGATGAAAGTAGGGCCAAGGTGCATGATAGGACTACAATATCATGTGATTCTGAGACAAACTGAGGGTATGGACGACGTGAAAAGTCAATAGGTCTGAGGAGTGGCCCAAACAGGTTGATAGACTTCCTTGGAACAAGAGCATGAGACATATGGAGGACTCCGACAACATAGACCCAATGATGAAACCATGAGATGCAAGAGGCATCAATGAAATTCTCTACAGGGACTGGAAGAGTAACTAGTCGGTAGAGAAGACTCTGTAACGAGCTCAGCTTCCTAAGGCCATGCTAATCCCAAAATTATGATGATGAATGGAATCAATAACTTTGTGCTCTGTTCAAAGGTGACATGATTGCTGCCAATATAAGATAATACTCCCTTCTCACCCGTATTTTTTTTTCTTTTTCATAGACAAATGAATGTTATGATACAGAAGAGGAAACGATTGTCGCAAGTAAGCAAAACTAGTTCCAGCAGTGGAACTTACCTATGCTCAATGCAGGGAAATGCATGCGGGAGATGGAAACTCGGGGGAATGTTCCCTCCTAGGTATAGGGTGTCAAATTGTGAAGGATATAAACGAATCTCTGCTTGGTTGAGGATGCAAAAAATGTTGAGGTAAACAGTTTATAATGCAAAGTGAGAACCGGCTATAGGCTCAATACTGAAAGCAAGGGCATGAGATGCAATTACAATTTAACACCAAAAAATGTCCCTTTTTATGTATTTTAGTCTACTTGGTGTGAAAAAGGGATAAACTTGTGCCAAATATACGTCTTTTCAAATCCAATTTACGAGTGTGAAAGAGACAAGTTCACTCAACAATATTTTCAATTTTTGATAACGAGTCAGAAAAGAGCTTAAATAAGACTCATGAACTTTCAAGTCCAATTTAACAAGTGTGAAAGGGGGAAATCGCTCGATAATATTTTCTCTTTTTGAAATAGTCGGAAAAGAGCTTAACTAAGACTCGTGACCTTTCAAGTCCAATTTAATGAGTGTGAAAGGCACAAATTCACTCGGCAATATTTTCTCTTTTTAGACGAGTCGGAAAAGATCTTAAATCACACTCGTGGATGCTGTTCTAAGCAATAGGTAATGGGCGAGGCCAATGCTCCCGTGTAGGACTTCTGTGAAAGGTCAACAACTTATGAAGAGTGACACAATCTTGGGAAAACTCGAAGCTTTCCAAGTCGAGGAGGATAAAATAATTGCAGGGGTTACCTTATCTACAATATATCAAAGAATTCCCCTTATCTGGAAGGGTGTAGAAGAAGGAAGTCAAGGCTCTACAAGATCATTCCAATCAAAGGAAACCACCCTAGGAATTGGAGGGAGCATACTCAAAGAGAGCGGAATTCTCCCTAGTGAAGAAGGTACAGAGCTAGAAATGCTAAGGACATGGTCGAAGGACGCATCACCCTCCAAAAGAAGAGTGGGATTAACTAAATATTGCATCGGCAATATCACTTCCTTAGGCTTGTTACTCTCCAAGAGAAGAGTGGGATTAGTCAAAGATTGTATCAACACGACCACTTCTTCAACCGTTTGTTGAATAGGATGCGAGACAACAAGGTCAAGAGATGCATCACCCCCAAAAATAGGAGTGATGTCAGTCGAATATTGTATCGACACAACCGCCAGTTGAACATGATGCAATACAACAAGGTCAAGGGATGCATCAGCCCCTAAAGGAAAAGGGGTGTCAGTCAAAGATTGCATCGGCATGACTACTTTATCAACCAAAGAAGGTTGGGAAGCCAAAGATGAATCAGAACTCGAAGGTCCCCCAGGAAAGGACCACGCTTCTTGTACCACAACAGTAGCAGGGCACAAACAAGTAAGGTGATGTCCTTTGCAAAGCCTACAAAGGAACTTGGGCTTACATCGTGCACATCTAGGCTTCTCAATCGTATGAATTCCCCCAACATGACTTGCAGTGGCTGGTGACATGCTCCTAGCATGACTTACAGAGGCTAGTAGAAAATCCCCAACATGACTGGCAGAGGTTGGTGATGAATCCCCAACATGACGAGCAAAGGTTGGTGATGAATCCCCAAAATGACTAGCAGAGGTTGGTGATGTATGTGCAGTGTGACTAACGATGACTAGACTTGTGCCCCCAACATGACTTGCAACAACTGGTTGTTGTTCTTCAACGTGACTAGCAGAGGTTGTTGACCCATCTCCAACATGACTAACAGAGTTTGGTGATATAATGCTAGTATGTGGTTGACCCTCACAAGACGTAGTTGAGGAAGGTAGGGTCTAAGGATCACTAAAATAGGAAGTGCGGAAAGGAATGGACCTCTCGAAATAGGCCAACTATACATAGCGTAAACGTGGTGACTTGGTGTCGTGAAGTCGAAAGTACCCATAAGGGAAGAATACATTCTGACACCGATATTCTCAGTTGTCGGCTGAGAAATATCGATCACAGGGATCAACGGTCCAATAGATGCATTAGGACTAGAGTACGCAAAGGATAACTGTTCGATCGTCATGATCTTCCCTTTGTGAGGAAAAAAAAGAGTACAAAATACATACGACACGACGATGACCATAACATAGGTCCAATCGTGTCTTAGTAACAAGTTATAATCAAGAGGTGCATCGACTACCTCAACCTCCACCTCTATCGTCTTCCCACCTAACTGGACCGGAAAGGCAGAAAGAATACCGTGAGGGAGGAAGGAATGACCGTCAAACGTAGTCAACATGTTCGATGACTTGGAAATATTTGGAGAACCGAGAGCTTTCCAATAGATCAGGGACATCACACACATATAAATGCCTTCATCAACAAATGCATTTTTGATGGTATACTTTGAGTAATCCACATGGATTTGAAAAGCCACATGGTAAGGCAAGCGAGGCTTCACATCCATGACGTCAAACTCGATAACTTTTGAGCCACTAGGTTCCAGAGATCCTAAAGCGGATAGTAAGTCATTCCTCTATGAAGGACACATCTGGAGTACCTTCAAAGCCGACATCACACAAGGGGTTTGACCCTGGTCCTTAACAATAGAGTAGTTCTGGGGGACTATAGAATTTGTCTTGTGGGTAGAGCGCTTGAGTACTCCTTTCAGAATACGAGGCAGTGGCTTTGGTTTCTCAATCTGTAAAGTCATCTTCAGAGGAGGAGGAGGAGATTCTAGACCAATAATATCTTGTGAGGATCTATAATCTCAAGATCGAGTGGCTACATGAACTTTCGCATCGACCATATTGATACATAAACGATCGCAGTCTTGCAATGATGGGTTTTGACTCCCACTAGCCACATTTCCGATGTTCGAGGAGCTCGAAGCCATGTGTTGGTTATGTGGGAATGGATTCATTAGCACAACGGGTGGTAGAGATAATAGCTTCGCATCTTCCACAAGTTTGGGGTATAAATGGGTAAGGTGATCATCAGTGCAAAGCTTACAGGGAAACTTCACCTTACATATTTCTCGTTTACCCTCTCCAACATTATTATTCGTCTTCTCATTATTATTATTGTCCTTGGGTTTATTACCATTTTTCCCACCCTTACGATTATTACATCCTTTCTTCTTAGTCTCGCCTGGTTTCTAGTTACCATTTGGACTGGCCGACGATTGCATGGAGTGTACATCCATCAATTGAGTGGGGTTGGAAGACACAGATGAAGCTGGCCCTCCTGCAGACTGGTTTAGAGACAATTCTTTCACATGGCATGTCACTGAGTCTGTGGACTTTACATTGGAGGTACCTACAATGCCATCGGCAGGAGGTCCGGGATTTTTTCTTGGGTCGTAAGTTGATCGCGGTGCGTCTGGAAGAAGGTGGTACAACATCCCAGACTGAGCATATATCAAGTCTAACTATTGGGCTCTAAAGATCACTTCCTCCTCAGTGGTAACCCTGGAAGTAGCAATGTCCTTCGAAATAGGAACGTGTAAAGACTTAACGAACCATTCTAAAAGAAATGTTGGGGGTATAGGGGTCTTAATCAACCTCTTCCATCTACGCCACTCCTGGATATGATCCGATATATGAGTTGTGGTATCCTGGCATAAAGTCGACAGAAGTTCTAGACCAACATCATAACGAATGAGAAATTGGAAGTGTTTAAGGAAGACCAACACCAACTGACTAAAAGTACCATATGCCCCCCTCGGTAGCTCAATATACCATTTTGCAACAAATCCGATGAGGGTGCGTTGAAATAATCTCAACCGAATAGAATCATCATTAAGGGAATTCGATGAGCACCAAAGGTGAAAGGTAGTGACGTGATCACCGGGATCCTCTCCATTCTTACCTTCAAACTTAGGGATGTCCGAAGGGATATTGGTGGGGATGGGGGGCCATGTAGGATCATGACTCATGGGGTCGTTCATTAATTTAGACAAGTCTGACAGATTAAGCGTAGCAAGAAAAAGGAGACGGGGTTGCGACATCTGGCTCCAAGCTCCCGAGAAATATTGTGCTTGAGGAATTGCAGCCCATTTAAGGTTCTGGTAAACACCATGGACATGTCCGAGATTATAAGGCCCTCCTCCAGGATGAACCATAAAAGGTTGGTTGGGAATCATTCCAATGGGAATGTTGTGTTGAGGGTTATAGAAATCCCCCCCAGCCGGATTAGATCCGGGTTAGGGGTTTCCCAAAGCATGAAACTGACCTCCTCCGGGTGGGAACCCAAAGGATAGAGGTGGATTTTTCATGCCAAATGTATTGGTTGGAATCAACACCGAGGAGGTAGTGGTGTAGACGAAACTTGAGTAGAAGCTTGTTTTCCAGGTTGGTTGTTCCCCCCAGAAGCAAGACAGTTGGATCCAGGGTTAAAACATGAATGCCTCCCATATTAGGAGTCGTTTGAGGGGTTTGAGACCACCAAATGAAAATGGAGTGTAAGGAGGTGTAGTGACCCCAAGCCCAATGCTAGCATTAGGGCCAGTAGCTGGGATGGGGTTCAAAAATTGTGAGGTAAAATTTGGCATACCATAAGAAAAGGGACTAGAAACAATAGGGATGGACTGAACATTATAGCCCGGTGAGTGGCCAAGAGACCCAAAAGGGTTCGACGCAGTAGCTTGAGAATTCACTATATGTCGAGCCATAGTAATGATAGGTGCCTCCGGCACTAAAACCATGGAGGTTAGAGGAGTCGAAGGGGTGCCATTAACTATAGTAGGTATGGGAGTCGAAGGGATCCGAGTGTTTTAAATACTAGGTTTAGTACTCATCCTTGTGGAATCACAAGTCTGAAAAGTGGATGTGTGTGTACCACATCTAATAACTCTATGCCTTTTAGAAGGCAAAGACTCGAAATCCAGTGGTAACTGTAACAAGAGACGAGACTGACAGGGAGGCTAGTCTGATTCCACTATGACTTAAGACTCTAAAGATAAAAAAATATATCCTAAGTCCAACTAGTAATCAAAGAGCACACAAAAAGTCAAACGACCAATATCCATACAAATGGGGTAAAGTGGTTGAGTGGCCTCCCTCCCTAAAGAAGGTACATCTCGCCCAAGAGAGGCATGTGACTCCCTGATAAATATCTAAGGTAACATAATCAATTATAAGGGCCCTCGTGGGCTTAACAACAAGTCGGTCATATCCCCCCGGGCCCCAAAGAGGTAATCCTCCGTAAAGGCTGTGTGTTGTCCGACTCTTATCTAACCCAGGGTACCTGCAGAATAACCCCTGCAAGTAACCTATGAGACACCTAAGTCAAGCAACTAATAAACCATTGTATAACCGATGCACAGGCGAGCGGTCGTAAGTCACGTCCACTGTATGGGCAGGGTAGCAAATCCCGAAACGTTGAAAGCACCACCTCTCACAGAGGTAAGGGTACTAACAAGATCCCCAGATATGAATAGATCCCCAAAAATATCTATGATGTTAAGAAGGTATCCGGGGGATATGCCTTCAATCAAATTCACACGATCTCATGATTAACTCCGGTGTGAGGGGAGCCTCCTAATCTTACCAATTATACAATGGATTTATCCACTCTTTGACTCAGACACATATGTTGATTTAATTTTCTTGGAAACGTTTACTCACAAAATCCTATTCCAAGGCACTAAATCCTAAGCTAGTTTGTGCACCCTAGAAAATAAAATTGTGACAAATCAATTTTAAATTATAGCATTGATTTTAATGGTCATGATTGGTCAAAAAGGCATGGTAGTGAAACTCATGATGTTATGAATTTGCAAGAAAAGTAAATATGAAAATAATGCAAAGTCTTAACTTTAACTTTCAATGAATGATATGCTTCTAAAAACCAATGCAAATTTCAAATTCAACTCTGCAATTCTGAAGTAAAAATGCAATCTTTCAGTAAATGCACTAAGCTAATGAAAACGACTCAAAAGACCAAAATGCCAAGCAATGCAAAATGCCTATTTTTTTGTATTTTCAATATAACAAAACTGAAAATGCATGAAATTAAAAGTAACCTGATATATAATCCTACTGTTTATAGGAAAAGATAACTCAAGCATGATACCAATCAACAAAACACCCAACCCAATGTACAAGGACAGCAAAAAATGAAAAGATGATGGGAAAGACTCCACCCAGAAATTCAACCAAAGATAGGTTTCCTGTCATCCCACAAGCACTTAACAGTCACTACAGAGACCCAAGAAGGCTCAACAAACATCAAATCCCACCCAACAGTCTCTAGACCAAGCAAACAAGAAAGGAAAACTGATATACGCGATTGTTTAGGAAAACAGAGCGTATATACGCATCTTGAAGTGAGACAGCCTGCATATGTACACGACTGTTAGGGGAAAAAGCACGTATATGTTTCAAAACAAGGCCAGGCAAGGGACAAAGGCTGAAAAATCAGACCCATAGTGAACAAAAGTTGTCAAGCAATGATGCGAAAATAAACACAAAAGAAACGAGAGCAATCTAAGGAGAAAATTACTCCAAACCCTAAGAAAGAAGGTTAATCCCTAGTATGGTTGTCAGTTCTGTTATGAGGAAAATATCTCTATGGCTAGGGTAAACCACAACAGACGGAAATGACTGCAGAAATCAACTCTATCCCAACAACATGCTATATAAACCAATATGAAAGCGAGATAAGAAAGAGGCCTACCTCATCCAAACGTTCGATGAGGTCCACCGTTGAGCACTTTGACCCAAAGCTATATACCTGCAACAAGTTCTCAACAAACAAGAAAAGAAAGCATATGGTGCTAATATAAAAGGTTATCACATTAGATAGCATAATCCATTAATAAACATGACAAATATGCCCATGGAATAATAATTCAATATATTTGCAAGATATCAATTGGATGGGAAAAGAGTATTTCTATTAATATGTGATCAACAGAAGTGAAAATGTTACAGACTTTCGTGTCAGCATTGTTAGGAACTAAGAAACTAAGCTCCTTCCAGTTGGGCCTCTACCACTTCAATCCTCCACCAAAGGCAAGCTCATAAGATAGAAACAATGAGGTTCTCAATCAATAATGGAAGAGCTTGTGGGATGAACACTGTGTTCAGACTTAAAGGACAAAGGGATGCTGACTCAATAAGAAGTAAATAATTTCTCCAGAGTAACTTTTCTTTCAAATTTTAATTCTTTCTCCTTTTCCATAGCTCGGAATTGGCCCATTTATAGCCTTCAAAATGGAATTGAAGGGCCGAGTCAGAACGTTTTTAGTATATGAAAGGTCAAGGATCAGAGATCTCCTGTCGTGACATGGAAACCCGACATTTAATTTTCATTTTCTGGCACAAATCCCAATGTACATGGGTTTTAGTGGAGTAGACTGTGTATATGCATGATGTATAGTGTGCAAGATGCATACATGTGGAAAAATGTTTATTTTTAGCTCTTGATCTTACAAACAGGGAAGATAAGTCTGCATGGGAAAATGTAAAAAGGACTTATGGGCAATATTGCATAGGGTATGGAAAATCTTGCTATAACACTTTCATCCTACAATTCTTCTATCGTTGACACGTAACCCCCTAGTAAAACTGTGGTTTGGATTGCGGGACCGCCCTAGAAAATTAACTCCCGTGAAATTTGGGTCCCCGCAATTCCTCTTGGCCGTCGATCTTGATGTATTGTGATCAATGCCAATGTGGACCCACCGACCTTTAACTATGTTATGCATCATCAAGTCCCACATAGTACAACTGGCAACATTCCAGGTGGGTGCACATGGCAGGTATAGGAGAGGTCTACGTCACTTCCAGGTGATCTCATCATGACTCACTACTTCATCTCTTTGGGGTTTCAGAACTTCAGGCTTCGGGAGTGCTCTCCTCATCACACTCTCATTCTCATGAACGTCGAAATCCCAAACAAGCCAATCTGTTGATACATGTCCCTCTTGACGGATGATCCAGATTAACTCCGGACTTCGAAGCTTCGGGTCCTTCTCCCTTCACCACTGCGTTTGACCTTTTAACTTGGCTTGATCCAACTGTCGATATCTATTCCCCATATCTACAGTGTAGGTCCACTTTGGGGACTTCAGACTTTGGGCCTTTGGCCTCTTTCGCTCTACAACCCATAACTTCGCCAAAACCACAAAGTCCAAAGGAATTGGAGGTTAACTCTCATGCTCCATTTTCCTGATCCAACAGGTGTGGTTTTACATACCGCTCATCCCCCTGAGCTTCGTGACACAACCAAGGTAACCTCTTGGCACAATTTCTCTCTAAAACCTTGGTTATAATGACCACTTATCCTGCCCATCTAGGATCAGTGCTTGAGCCTTGGATCTAATACCAATTTGTAACGTCCCCAGCCACCAACAGGCCGGGTAACGTCACTACATGACGCCTCTCTTATCTTTGATACCAATATGTAACATCCTTGACCATATCAACCTCTACCGGACAACGCTACCCAAACAACCTTATCCTTTTTCAACTAGCTTTGATACCAATTTGTGATGCCCCAACCACCAACAAGCCGAGCAACGCCACAAAGGAACATACATATATATATAACATGCATTTCTAATGAATTTAAAACAAATAACACATAATTACTGCTACCATACAAACTAAAATGGAATTGATAGTAATTCCTACATGCAATGAAACACATGATAACATTTCAAGAATCACAAATATGCATAACATACATAATTAAGCACATAAATGATACGTATCTTTTAACTAGAGAAAAACTACCAACTGCGTCCAGACCTTCCATGAACCTCCCATCCTTAGACCACACTGCTCATCACTCTCAGCAGTGGGTCACCCCCGAGATGGGACTAAACTCCATCGGGAAAGGGATTCCTAGGCTAGGCAAGGTCAATAGGAAAGTCACACAGTTTAAGAGGAAGGATTCTCTCCCAGTAGCCACTTACCCCCACCGCTCATAGACTCTCATTCCCCACATGCCTGTCTCACCCTAGGAGTATACACCTTCACTGTTACACAGTCCATCGGATTCTCCACCTCCCTTCTAGGGCTTCAACAACAGGCCGAACCAGAATTCTCAGATCTATGTAGCAGCTACGGGACTCCCTCCAGGACAACTCACTTCCTCAGCACACTCTCTCACCTGGAGAGAGTTTCTCATAGGCCTGACAACCTACTTCTTCAATCCAAAAAAACCTCTCTCACCTGGAGAGAGAGTTTCTCACAGGCCTGACAACCTGCCTTTTCAACCACGGGCTTGACAACCCGACTCTTCAAACCAAAATAGCTAAGTCGGGTAAGGCAAGGGGTGACTTAGTAAATTACAGAGGTGCACAATGGGCATGGGTTCACGAATGGTGAAAATGGCTAGCTGCGTGCTTTCTTAGTGCATGGGTGAACTTGTGAGGAGATATGGGGAAGACTGGTCTAGCATAGCGGAGATGATGAGAGCGTGAGAGTCAAACCTGTCTGAGCGTGAACCTCCTTGTGTGAGTGAGTTAGTGAGTGAGTGTGTGCGTGCCCAACAACAAGAATTCCCCCCTTAAGCCTACATGTACCTGAGCCGACACCTGTCTCTCATGAAGCATGTTCCTTCCCCTTTGGAAGTCACCTGTCCTCCCCAAGGAACTTAAGATAAAAACATATCCTTTTAAATAGGTTTTGGAATAACAATAAATTATTATTCTCTTGGACTTAATATCTTAGGCTTAGCCCCTCTTTCCAACCTCTCATCCCCCTCTCCCTTACCCAGCCTAGTGGATCTTAGTACCCCATTCTCTTTTGTCGTGGTTGGTCTATGCACAATGATGTTTTTATATTAATAATATGAATATTTACATGTACAAAACAGGCTCCTGGCCTTTAACACCTAGGCTCTCTGACCTACTAACACACAAGCCTACCATCTTATAATTTCTCGAATCACCATCCTACAAAACATGTTTACAATTCATAATACAACCGGGGCTCGTCCTAGGGATATTACAATTTCCATTGCATACCAATTTCCTTTGCATACCATTGACAATGCATACCATTGCCATTGCATACCAATTGCCTTTGCATACCATGGCCAATGCATACCATTTCCTTTGCATACAATTTACTTTGCATACCATTGTGAATGCATACCATTTCATACCACTTCCAATGCATACCATTGTGAATGCATACCATTTTCATACCATTGCCGTTGCATACCATTACCAATGCAAATTAAATGGTATGCATTGGCAATGGTATGCAAAGGAAATACCATTTTCATACCATTACCAATGCATACCATTTGCATACCATTGCTAATCCATACCTTTTCCTTTTCACACCATTGTCATTGCATACCATTGCATACCACTACCAATGCATACCATTGCCAATGTATGCCATTGTCATTGCATACCATTGCACACCATTACCAATGCATACCATTTGCGTATCATTGCTAATGCATACCATTTGCATACCATTTCCAATGCATACCATTTCCTTTGCATACCATTGCCAATGCAAAGACAATGGCATGAATTGGAAATGGTATGGAAATGGTATGCATTGGCAATGATATGGAAATTGTCTGAAAAGGAAATGGTATGCAATGACAATGTTATGGTATGGTATGGTATGCATTGGTATGGTATGATATGGTATGGTATGCATTGGAAATGGAAATGATATTGTATGCCTTTCCATTGTATGGCATGCATTGACAATGGAAATGGTATACATATGCCAATGCATACCATTTCCTTTGCATACAAGTGCCAATGCAAAGGCAATGGTATGCTGTAACACCCCTGTTTCCCCCAACTTGTAATTAATCATTACTTAGGGTTACCATGGTGTGGTATGGGAGCACTGTAAATGTATTATTATTTGAGTTGCCAATAACTGACTGTGGGGGTCAAGCCTTGAAAGTACTGGCCATGATATCACTAGAGGAAAGAATGTGAAAACTATAAGAGAGGGCTCATTATATCAAATAACCCCAAATTTCTCTTTGATGAGGATAATAAACCTCCTTTGGATCCCAAGGAGAGAAATCAGTTAATGAAGAAAGGACCAGTGGTTGAATTATCAACCACTCCCATGAATGAAACACGGTCTAGCTACAGAATGTCAGCCTGAAGTACCACTGGGTATGGCAGACCAAGCTGACCCAAGTTCCCTTCTGACAGAAGGAACAGGATGGGTCGAGAACCATCCTGGGAAAATATATACAGAAAATAAAGACAAGGAAATAGGGGGGATAGAGACAGAGAGGAGAACACACAGATCTCTCCAGTAGATGATGAATGAAAGGCCACGAGCTTCATGCTAATTGAGCATCTGATAAACCTCTCCAAGGCCATGACAAAGAAAGAAATCTCTAAAAGTTTGCAGAGAACAAAACCCGAGAAGAAGTTGAAACAGAGAAAGAATCCTTGAGAAACTGTGAGAGTTCCCTGGTGATATCATGGATTGGCACGGGGGTGGCCAGAGTGCTAATAATTAATGCCTCTGAGCCTACGGTTGGGTGGAAGGACGAACACCCACATTCAGTTAGTTGGATACCACCTGTAATAGATAAATAATCGAATATCTTGTGTATTTAAGTGGTACTGTGAATTAAAGTTGGATATCCTGTGAATGTTTCAAGGATGGATATGTTTTCTTAATGATTTATAATGTATCCCTTTTTGTGTAATTAGGAAAGTAAGAAATTATATGGATTTGACATGATTTGTACTCGTAAATGCTTGCGCCCTATGGTGGCTTAATATAGAGCCACGAACTGTGAGTTTATCGACCTTGGGCACAGTTTCATGTGCGCATGTCGCCACTCCTAGTCATTCTGAGTCCCTTGGAGGAAGGAGTCTTTTAAAGATCAGGAGAGATAGTGAACATATACACAGGCTCTATGTGAGGCAGGCAAAGACCGAGAACCACTTAAGTTCTAGAGTTGAGGAATGAGCGCAAGGGGTGCACGGAAGAATTATTCCAAGCGTTAAGTTCAAGAGAAAGAGCACAAAGCTATTAAGCCTTTTAGAGCTAACAAAGCTCAGGAAGAATAGCGATATTGAAGTATCAAAAGGGAAGGTTCCTTTGTTTGGAAGACGAACGAACGAGATTTGTTCGAGAAGAGACAAGGTCTGTTGTGACCATTGGACACGGGAAGGAGCGCGAGAGTTAATCCCTTGAGTCCTTTGGACTTCGTGAGTTTGGCGAATTGAGCAAGTTCATCGTAAGGGAGGTAAAATCCTCGAAGTCCCGAAGCCCTGAATTTAATCTGGGCCTTAGATCTAAGGATGCCCAGGATCCATCCTGACCATCAGATCTATGAGGTAGTCATCCTGACATTGACCAACTCTGAGATATTTCAGTCGAGGAGTGAGTCAACCTCTCGAAGGCCAAAGTTCACTTGAGTCGTCGATATCTGAAGACAGGTGTCAAAATATCTACCACTTTGGAGAAAAGTCACTCCATAGGAAATCTTATGGCAAGAGGTGAGAACTCCTGAAGGCTGAAGTGTCGGAGTTCACCTTGACCATTGACAGTAGGGGATGCATGTCCAGAGATCTGACACTCTGGGAGGATTGCATTTCAGAGGTTTGTGTTGGTGAGTACTTTGAAAATCCCGAAGCGTGAAGCCCTGAAGTGATTTGTAGCCCTCGATTCGTGGGAAACACACGTCGATATATCATTAACTCTAGGTGAAAGACTTTCGGGAGAAAGTGAGTGTGGAAAGGTAGAAACTCCCGAATGCAGAAATACCGAAGTAAACCATGACCATTGATCGGGAAGGACATGTGGCGCATGATCTTTGACTCTGGAATAATTTACTCTGGGAGAATGGATTGCTGGAGTGTTTAGATCACCTGAACATCGAAGCTGAAGAGAACCCCAACCGTCAGATCCAGGGGGACGTGTGGCATAAATCTGTTGTATCTGGGTAAAAGTACTCGAGGAGGAACGAGTGCATAGGAGTTTGAAACTCCCAAAGCCCAATAGACGAAGTAGCTGGGGGCTATTGATCTGTGGGAGGACATGCGTTAATAGATTGCGTAATCTGGGTGAAATTCTCTAGGAGAAAGTGAGCATGGAGAAGTTGAGAGTTGAGATTCCCGAAGGCTAGAGTCCCGAAGTGGATCACAACCATTGATTGTGAAGGGACGCATGGCGCTCAATCTGTAACTCCGGGTACAACGTACTTTGGAGGAAAATGCGTAGGAATGTTTGAAATCTTCTGAATTCTGAAGTCCGAAAGTGAATCAGGACCGTCGGAATCCCCAAGGACATGCGACATCATAATGTGAACTTTGGAGAATTTCCATTCTGGGGGAATTCGTGCGGGGCTGTCTTAGCACCTGGTCACAACTCATGATCATATGAAAGTATAAGGGGAACGGAAGAACTCGAAGGACTTAGAAGAGGATATTTTCCAATTCTGAGCTTAGCTCGGAGCATGGAGGTCGCGACTGGAAAGCCCTGGAAGAGAAGAATGAAATAGAGACCTTTTAATGAGGGTATTGTTCTCTCAAGGAGAACGGAATTTTTATGCCTCTTCGTGGGTGTGTTACAAATTGGTATTAGAGCATGGTTGCAACACTTGGCCTGCTTGGGCTCATGCACGAGTCGCATAAAGAGGTATTGTTATATGCATTTACTCCTTGAGGAGAAGGACTACAGATTGAACTTGTGATTTTGGGAATTCTTGTTGAATTTCAGCCGAAGAATTTCTTTAGCCCTTGGTCAAAGTGATAACTACTCTTACCGGAGTAGGGATATGATAATTAACATTAATAATAATATTTGAATGTGGATAGCTAAAGGTGGCAGGGTTCTGTCAAGGGTAGATGAAGCCCGAAGGACGAATGATCTGGTGTTCGTAACACTGCCTCTAAGCATGGGCAGTTGGAACCACAGGCACTGATGATGGCTGATTATATAATGGTTAATACCTTTGTGGGCTTAGAGGAATCTGATAGGATCAAGTAGGATCCTTGGCAGTATAATTACTGCTTTATATTAAACTTGGAGTATATAACTCCTCATGACCAGAGGAAAGGTGAGATGGGTAAAGTCCTATAGAAGTTGAGGCAAGAAGGTTTTCTTTCTAGCTATTATAGTATAAAAGGGAAAGTGATGCTGGTTGGTTATTTCCATAAAGAGAAGGGAACATCAGTATGAGTTATAACTGTGAGATTATTCATGTAAGTGATTGTAATATCTAACTAAAGAACACTGATGATAAAACTAAGCTAGTACGATGAATACTTAGTTGTGTGTGTATGCTTGAGTGCATGGATTTAATGCATTGAGAAACTTCTTGATATGAAGCCTGATATTAATACCAGTTAGGTACGAATGATATTAAATGTGCAAGTGATGCACATGTATGATGTAAGAGTATAAGTATACTAAAGGCCCAATATGGTTTCCATGATGAGTGAAATGTGAGGCAAGCATAGCACTTGCCAAGATTGAATGAATACCATGGATGCATGGTTGACTCCATTTTGAATAGTCATGAAAGTTATGTTTTGAATGATAGCTTAAGGGGAATGTGCTCCATCTCCCCAGGAAAAACCAATACAAATATATGAAAGAGTAAATGAGCAAGGATGCTCTGTTGTCATAATAAGAGGCAAATGATTATGCCTTTAAGGATCACATGAGAATGATTGTAAACAATCATGAGTTGACTAATTTTAAAGTAGAGATGTATGTAGGCTATGAAATATACCTATGGCAGCGACACACATGCTTATGATTATGAATATGGCTAAGTACATCATGGATGTAAGTTAACAAAAACTAGAATATGTGTGGATACATAATCGGGATGCATGTCAGAAATGCATGTCTATGATCCTTAAATAATTCTTAGTAACGAGCCGAAGCTAATTCAAGGTTGAGGCCATCACAAATAGTGATGGATATGCAATGAGGAAGTTGTGTTTTGAAGGAGTTCCATGTGAAGAAACAGTGTAAGAGCTCTGTCAAAAGAACAAGTCACAACCCTAATGATTGCTGAAGGTTGGGAAATGGGTTGCAAAGCCTGCCTATATAAGAATCCCGGATTACATTTTTAAAACAAAATGTGTAGGTGGAAGACTAACAACTGAATGTTAACCACTCTGAGAACCAAATGATAATGTGTAGGATGCACAAGTTCATGACCCACTATGAACAAAAATATTTCTATTAAAACATGTTGTTGTATCCAAAAAGGTTAGAGTGAGGCCTAACTAAGGATGCTCAAGGAAAAGAGCAGGGAGATCCCAACCTGGAATAAATTGCAAAAAGCCAAGAAGAGGAAAAAGGAGGAGCACTTGTCCACCCTAACAACTCTGAATGGATTACATGGTTGTAAGTCTTAGATGAGTAGCTATGAGAACAAGTACAACTGGGAAAAGAGAAGGGATAAATAAGTATGTTTGATCGAATAGGCTTGGTTGAAGCCACACCAAGAAAAGGAAGTAAGGCCTTAGAAATAACTCAACTGGGTTGAAATCCCTAGGCTGTGTGGAAGGAGTGGGAAAAAGGGGAGAGCCCCTAACTACTTTCTTGCTATGTGTTATGTTTCCTCTGGAATGAAAAAGATGATTTACTAATAAAAGTAAATGTTTGGACACCATAGTGATGATGATTGTATTACTGGAGAAACAGTTGAGAACTGTCTGTATTACATTCATGAAAACCTTTGAGGGTAATGTGATGAAGTGCATAATGATACGCTAGCACATTTTGAAGATGTTTCATGGAATTGAATGTTATGCACAAAATTTTGGAAGGCAAATGTATGCCTCAGATACCCAAGTAGAGTATGATCCAGGAAGAAAACCCTGATCGAATCAGGTAAATCGAGAGCCTGACAGAGGAGATGACCGCGAGTCTTTCATGAGAAGGACACCGATCTCATTAGTCAAATTGAATTCAATACCCACTGGAGTTAACGAATCAAACACCAGTCGTTTGATAATATCAACGACTCGTATTCATTACGAAGATCAAATGGGCACGCGGGTTAATGACGAAGCCTGTGCTCGTAATTTAATCTCAATATAGTTTTATTTTATGTTTAAGGTCCGATCATAGATCGTACGACCCATATTCATTTTGGGGCACGAAGGCGGAATTAATAGGCACGCTAGTTCACGGCCCGCAATCAACCTACACCATTGATATTGTTGAGGTGGATGGTCAAAGACCACGATTAAAAGAGTTGAGCAAGCACTTTTTAGATTTCGGAGATTGAAATCTCTGATAAAGAGCGAGCATGTTGGGGACTCTCCAATCACTGTGAACCATTGATCTGTGAACGATCAGTGGGTGGACCTGTAAGGAACCCACGCGTTAACGCCCCGTATACGCGTACTGCAATTGGGTTCGGTGGCTAGATTTGACAAATCAAGTTCTCAATCTAAATTCTCGGCCAAACATTTCTATGTTGGCATTATTATTTGGAAATCGTGCGATTAAAATCGATAGAGGGCTATGATCGACAACCCACAATCATTGCGGAGATTGCATATGCACACAAGTTAACATCGATACCTGTAACCTTAATCTAAATTCAATATAGTGTTGTTTTGAGTTTGGGATCCGATCGTAGATTGGGCGACCCGTATTCGTTGCAGAGGTCGGAAGGAGAATTAAACTGCGAGTTATTTGAGGCTCCATAATCCCTTGCCGTCGTTGGATCCGGGGAAAGACAGATCTTCACCGTCGAATTGCAGACAAGGGGTTTAGCCAAGATCATAACACCCGGACACGAGAGCTGAAAGGATAGCACCTGAAAAGAATAGAGATAAGGTCACAACTCTCGATCGCATGGAGAGAAAACATAGTTCATCCGGGCCAGTCAAGGAAGGTAGAGTTTAACACTCTACATTAGACTGTGGTCGCGGGGACTAGTTCTATGGGAATAAAGGTGCTCATAGTTAGCATGTTGCATGGAATGCATTGAGGAAATGCATGTTTACATAAAGGACAGACAATGGATTTCCCATTGAGGAAGGAGGACCTTCCAACATTTCTACTTACATTATATAGGTGTTAGAGAAAACCAAATTTGGGTGGTCATGAATGTTGGGTGGTTATTAATGAAGGAGGAATGCTTAAAGACATTCATGTGAAACTTGTAGTGTCATATGTACTGATTTGGGATCATGATCATCATGTAGCCACAAGCATAGTCCTGCTGCAACAATGAATGAGAATAAATAAACCATATGGTGAAAATCTTGGCTAAACTCCAACACACCATGGAAAAGTACTTGTCGTAAAGTATGGGAAACTTAAAATCAATGCAAGGGTCCATTGGGTATGAATGTGGCCACGAATGTTGGCGCATTCATTAAAATCAATTGATATCTGAATTACAATTTGAAAAATTTGGTAGGTTGACATGATGCATAGGTAAGGGATGATGCACCCTCTTTTCTTGGTATCCTTGAATAGATGAAAATGACTTGGACTATTAGTATGCCTGATTTTGAAAAGATTATGTGCATAGAAACTAACAATTTGTTTGGCTGAGGAATGTTGAAACTACAGGAGGAAATGAGTCTTGGATATGGCAGTATTGTAAGCCCATAAGGAAGACCAATTGCCTACTGAGCCAAACTGCAAGGAATGGCATTTCCTTTTTCAGAAAGTGAATTTGATTGTTAGTATGCATAATTATGAAATTGTTTGTGATGACATTATAAAGATGTAATAAAAATGTATGAGCATGAGAAACTAACAATTTGTTTGGTTGATTGAAGTTGAAGTACAAGAAGCAAAGGAGTATTGAATATGGCAGCATTGTAATCCATAAGGAAGACCAATTTCTTGTTGATCCAAACCACTATGGGAAGGAAAGTCCCATAATTATGAATCTGGTTCCTGTGTGAAACAAATATGAGAACAGAATGTGGAATTTGGAAATCTGTGGATGACAAATTTACAAGAAAATTTTTGAATTTAAAATTTATGATGTCTCATGAATTTATGTATACCTGTGATATAGGTGAAAGGGAAAGATCTCTGAAGAGTGAAAAGACAAGAAACTAATCTCTCGGGTTTGAGGGAGAACTGTGAGAAAGAGTATAATCCTCGCATGAAATAGAGACTGACTCGGGAGAAGGAGAGTAACCTTCATCCCTATCTATGATTGAATCGAGAGAAGGAGATTAACCTTCGTCCCTAACTATTTTTGTGCCAGGAGAATGAGAGTAACCTTCATCCCTAACTTTAGCTGAGCCGGAAGGCTGTCAAGCTGTAAAAGAATGAAAAATGGATATTGTTCAGCCATGAGAACCTCGTGGTAAGCCATGATCGCCTAGAATATATTGTGTTGAGGTAACACAAGACATAGGGACACCTCGATAGAGAAAGTCTGAGGGACGCCTCGACTGTAAGACTCGATAGAGTCTCTGGAATTCTTTTTGTGCGAGAAAACCTTGGCAGGGAAAGATGGATCACCCGAGGGACTGTATAGCAGAGAAGGGGATGCATGAGCCTGGGCCTGGAGGGTAAGTGACCGCAACGAAGAGGAGACTTTAATAGTTTTTGTAAACTATTGATTGGGATCATGCACACGATGGGTAGTTCTTCCTGTGTGAGAAAACCTTGGCAAGGCAAGATGGATCACTCGAGGGACTATATAGCAGAGAAGGGGATGCCTGAGCCTGGGCCTAGAGGGTGAGTGACTGCAAGGAAGATGAAACCTTGATAGTTATTGTAAAATATTGATGGGGATCATGCACACAATGGGTGTGTCAAGGAAAAACAATGAGTCTGAATAACAAGACAACCCTGTGGATACAAATCCACAGACTGCACAGATAATTATTGTGCTAGATTATGAAATTTTCCTAGAAATTTTATGCAATGGTAAAATGTTTTAGCATGAGACTATGATTAATGTTCTTGTTGTCCAAGAATTATTGAAAGAAGGTGACAAAGATTAAGGGTCTGAAAAAGGACCTGACTGAGAAAGAAGGTCAAGACTTTTGAAGTGGCTGAATGAGAAAAGCATGACAGGTGTTACTGAGAAAGAACACTGAGGATAGTGTTTCCTTTTTAAGGGGGATGGGATTGTAACACCTCTGTTTCCCCCAACTTGTAATTAATCATTAATTAGGGTTACCATGGTGTGGCATGGGAACAATGTAAATGTATTATTGTTTGAATTGCCAATAAATGACTGTGGGGGTGAAGCCTTGGAAGTACTGGCCATGATATCACTAGAGGAAAGAATGTGAAAACTATAAGAGAGGGTTCATTATATAAAATAACCCGAAATTTTCCTTTGATGAGTATAATAAATCTCCTTCGGATCCCAAGGAGAGAAATCAGTTAATGAAGAAAGGACCCATGGTTGAATTATCAACCACTCCCATGAATGGAAGCATGGTCTAGCTGCAGAATGTTATCCCGAAGTACCACTGGGTATGGAAGATCAAGCTGACCCGAGTTCCCTTCTGACAGAAGGAACAGGATGGGTCGAGAACCATCCTGGGGAAAGATATACAGAAAATAGAGACAAGGAAATAGGGGGATAGAGACAAAGAGGAGAACGTGCGGAGCTCTCTTGTGAATGGTGAATGGAAGGCCGCGAGTTTGATTCTAAGTGAGCATTTGATAAAACTCTCCAAGGCCATGATAGAGAAAGAAATCTCTAAAAGTTTGTAGACAACAAAACCCAAGTAGAAGATGAAACAGAGAAAGAATCCTTGAGAAACTGCGAGAGTTCCCTAGTGATATCATGGCTTGGCACAGGGGTGGCCAGAGTGCTAAGAATGAATGCCTCTGAGCCTATGGTTGGGTGGAAGGATGAACACCCACAGTCAGTTAGTTGGCTACCACATGTAATAGATAAGTAATCACATATCTTGTGTATTTAAGTGGTACTTTGAATTAAAGTTGGATATCCTATGAATGTTGCAGGCATGGATATGTTTGCTTAATGATTTATACTGTATCCCTTTTTGTGTTTGCTTGATTGTGTAATTAGGAAAGTAAGAAATTATATGGATTTGACATGATTTGTACTAGTAAATGCTTGCACCCTGTGGTGGCTTAAGATAGAGCCACAAACTCTGAGTTTGTCGACATTGGGCACAATTTCACGTATGTCGACACTCCTAGTCATTCTGAGTCCCTTGGAGGAAGGAGTGTGTTAAATCTCAGGAGAGATAGTGCATGTATGCACAGGCTCTCTGCGAGGCAGGTAGAGACCGAGAACCACTTAAGTTCTAGAGTTGAGGAATGAGCGTAAGGGGTGAGCGGAAGAATTCTTCCAAGCATTAAGCTCAAGAGAAAGAGCGCAAATCTCTTAATCCTTTCAGAGCTAACAAAGCTCAGGAAGAATAGCGAGATTGAAGTATCAAAAGGGAAGGTTTCTTTGTTTGGAAGACGAATGAATCAGATCTATTCGGGAAGAGCTAAGGTCTGTTGTGACCATTGAATATAGGAAGGGGCGCAGGAGTTAACCCCTTGAGTCCTTCGGACTTCGCGAGTTCGTCGTAAGGGAGGTAAAATCCCCGAAGTCCTGAAGTCCCGAAGTTAATCTAGACCTTAGATCTGAGGATGCCCAAGATCCATCCCAACTGTCAGATCTATGAGGTAGTCAGCCTGGCGCTGATCAACTCTAAGAGATTTCAGTCGAGGAGTGAGTCAACCTCCCGAAGGCCCGTAGGCCGGAGTCCACCTGAGCCATCGATCTTGGAGGACAGGTGTCAGAATATCTACCACTTCGGAGAAAATTCACTTCGTAGGAAAACTTGTGGCAAGAGGTCAGAACTCCCGAAGGCCGAAGTGCCAGAGTTCACCCTGACCGTTGATAGTAGGAGATGCATCTCCGGATATATGATACTCTAGGAGGATTGCATTCCGAAGGTTTGCGTTGGTGAGTACTTTGAAACTCCCAAAGCGTGAAGCCCCAAAGTGATCAGTAGTCGTTGATTCGTGGGAGACATGCATCGATAGATCATTAACTCTAGGTGAAAGCCTTTCGGGAGAAAGTGAGTGTGGAAAGGTATAAACTCCCGAACGTCGAAAACCCAAAGAAAACCATGACCATTGATCAGGAAGGACACGTGGTGCACGATCTTTGACTCCAAAAGAATGTACTCCGGGAGGACGGATTGTTGGAGCGTTCGGATCACCCGAACACTAAAGAGCCGAAGAGAACCCGGACCGTCAGATCCAGGGGGACGCGTGGCAGAAATCCGTTGTTTCCAGGTGAAAGCACTGTTGGAGGAACGCGTGCATAGGAGTTTTAAACTCCAGAAGCCCGAATAGTCGAAGTAGCTGGGGGCCGTCGATCTTTTGGAGGACACGCATCAATAGATCGTGGACTTCGGGTGAAATGCTCCAGGAGAAAGTGAGCATGGAGAAGTTGAGAGTTGAGACTCCTGAAGGCCGGAGTCTTGAAGTGGATCACAACCGTTGATTGTAAAGGGACGAGTGGCGTTCGATCTGTAACTCTGGGTACAACATACTTCAGAGGAAAAAGGTGTAGGAATGTTTGAAATCTTCCAAATGTCGAAGTCCTGAAGTGAATTAGGACCGTTGGAATCCCCAAGGACATGCGGTGTCAGAATGTGAACTTCGGAGAATTGCCATTCCGTGGGAATTTGTGCGGGGTTGTCTTAGCGCATATTGTTTTGGCATCTGGTCACAACTCACGATCATATGCAAGTATAAGGGGAATGGAAGAACCTGAAGGACTTAGAAGAGGATATTTTGTAGTTCTAAGCTCAGTTCAGAGCATGGAGGCCGCGACTAGAAAGCCCTGGAAGAGAAGAATGAAATAGAGACCCCTTAATGAGGGTATTGTTCTCTCAAGGAGAACGAAATTTTTATGCCCCGTCGTGGGTGTGTTACATATGCGTTGGAAATGGTATGCATTGGAAATTGTATGCAAAGGCAATGGTATGCAAAGGAAATACCATTTGCATACCATTGTAAATGCATATTGTTTGCATACCATTGCCAATGCATACCATTTCCTTTGCATACTATTTCCTTTGCATACCAATGCATACCACTTCCAATGCATACGATTACCAATGTCTTTTGATACACATTAAAATGGTACATTGTTATTCATAGTTGTTGCATGCATGTATGAATTCTATGGATTTCATTTCATTTCTCCCTGTAGAGCTACAACATGATTTCAAATATTGGAATCTACATGATGGTGAGTGAATGCAAGAAACCATTTAAAAGAGAGCTTAATGGAGTTGGATCAGATGAGTTGGTTTCGGTGTATAAGACATTAATGAGGGTTTCTTTTTATACAAGTATATAGGTAACCTTTGATTTAATTCTTTAATAATTTAATTAGTTATAATATGGAAAAAAAATTACACTATATTAAGTGAAAAAACTGCTCGATTGAAATTATCTTCATATGTGAGATTGTTAATATTATACAAACAAATAACACATACTAAAATAAAATGAATATACCAGATAATATATAATATATTTGACTTGACACTTTTATTCCATCAAGGAATTTAATTAATATGTTGTGTCATTTTTGTGTACACGTTCTCCATATATTAAGGAAAATTGTCTTTAATGGTGTGGAAACTTTACCCATAAAATATAAGAAACCTACAATATATTTACAAACTTTGCATTCTATTATAAACAATTATGAATCTATCAATTATGATAATAGGCATAGAATGTGTCATACATATGCATTTAATAAATCAAAAAGTGACGAGGATGTCGAAAATGACTGATGCATTTAGAGTCTTATTATGATTCGATTGCGCTATCTTTCCCGGACTCGTGTTCAAACCCTACCAAGCGCTACTTATGCAGAACACCAACTTGATAAAAACCGCCCTTTATTACACTTACAACCTCCTACCGATGTGGAATTCAACCTCTTTCCAGTCAACGCAGAAGTGAAGTTATAAAACAAACCAAACACACTTCTCAATGAAGAAACGTCCGGGGGGCAGATCATGTATCTAAGTGAGTGAGTGCATAAAGCCTAGTTACTAACATGATATCGAGCTAAGTCTTTCGAGAATGTTGCTATTGAGTGATAGTTAAGAAAGGGTGTGCAACTGAACTAAACCCAACACCAATTCCACAGTATATTTTTCTCATTTTAGTCGATTTTTGCGGCTGTTATTAATTGAAGAGTTAAAGAAAATATTAACTAAATACTTTCTAGGTTTCATGCAATAAATTATACTAAGATAAATTAGATTTTTCTCATTTCAATAGACTTTTGCGGCTGTTATTAACTGAAGAGTTAAATAAAATATTAACTAAATACTTTCATCTTGCATACAATAAATTATACTAAGATAATTTTTTAGTTAATTGCATCTCACTTTCTTGGGTGTTCAAGTCTAAATTAGACAAACTTATTAAAAAAAAATGGAACAGTGGTATTGGAAACGATTTGCAATGACAGTATAAAAATTAAAAAATATGATTAGTGGTATCTAAAATAAAATAGTAAATCAACTTGCTTTTCCCTCCGTTTAGGACGAAGTGCGGCCTGCATTTGAATACACATGTCTAGTGGACTGTGGATCCATGCAACTACATTTTCATCGAGGAATGTGGAAATTCGTTTCGGACCAAGTGCGGCCTTCATTTGAATACACATGTCTGGTGGGCCATGGATCCATGCAACAACATTTTTCTTGAGGAACGTGGAACTTTAGCTTGCAATTGCAACAGGTAATGCGCAGACGTCAGACTTCAATGCTCCCAAGTAGACAAATGGTGTACCAGTTGGTATGCAGCTTGTCGCGACTATAGGAGGCCGACACCCTGGCTATATGTGGCTTTCTCCGAGTCTTCCCCTGCATATCATCTTTTCTCTAGGGCTGCGTCCTGGTTAATTCTAGTTCATGGTCTCTCCCTGTGATTGTTCCTAGTTCCTCCCTTCTAATCAATAAATACATAATTAAGAGGGTCATATACTAATTTGAAACAACAGATGGGAGGTATTCATGGTAAATAAGATGTTCACAGAGTTAAATACACACCAACTATTACCTACGATGGTGTTGTGTTCATCAGTGCCTGAGCCCCATTCTCTGTTTGATCCAATCCCAGACAAATTCAATTTCTTTGAAGACATCATGAAGCTCTGCTTCGATGTGATATCTTAGCTCTCAAAAATCACTTTCTCATCTTATTAGATTAAAAAGTATGTTTACGCGTGAGAGTTGCTCGATCACAGAATCACAAAACTATGGGACTAAAGCCTTCGTTCTCAATCATTTCTCCCCAGCCATGGTTGACCCCACCGTAGGTGAACCTATCATGCCTCTCATTCTACTGAATTGGAAAAGCACTTCTTAGTTTGATCGAGCTAGAAGGAGCCTTGGGGTTATGTTTTTTCGTTAAGTTCAGAAAAGGTTGGGCTCCTTCCACTCTGCCTAAATGGGAGAGACCACTATCATGGACCTCATGCCTCTTGAGTTGATAAAGGACTTCCTCACAACATGCGGTGAAAATTTGCTCAAGTATCTGCTTCCTCACTTCTGCAATAACATCTACTTCCTCGCTTCCTCAAGTTATTGCGGGTGAGAACTTTTCTTCTAAATTGATCCATTTTTTTCTTTTTCTACATTATATTTCCACCAAACATTAAGTATACTTGGTGCAGATGGAAGGAATGGACATGATTGACAAATTTTCTTGGAGGGGAGATGAAGAGTTTGTGCACTGGATGATGAATTGTGTCTTTCCAGCAGCCATTTCCGCATACATGAAAGAGAAKCTAGCTCGAKTAAGGTTGGGTAAGACCTTTATTTCAGGACCAACAAAGTGGGTTCACGCTATCCAACTTTCAAACAATAGTTTCAATCCAACTTTCAAACAATAGTTTCAGCAACAAAAATCTTGACAAAACCAAGCTCATTGGGAAACCAATATTCCATACTCTAATAGAAATATGGTAAGGTTTGGCCGTGTTTTTCTCCCCATAATTGTTCTTCATTAAGCAATACATAAATGCAATACGACAATACGCAGTGAGGGTATCAAGGATTGGATCCATCGAATACATAAGAGAATCTAGATTTGATCTAAAATATTAATGCAGGCCGTCGAGGATCTAGATTTGATATGATATATTAATGTACGCATATCCATTCAGGGCATTGATCAAAAAACAGTTCGAAGTTGAGAGCCAATAGTATCACATAAAAACATAGTTTTTTTTGTTTATTTTAATATAAAAAATTTTATTAATGAGCTTTTCCTAAGTTTGACATTACAAATCAGAAAACAATTTAAGTCAAACTTACAACTAATAGCCTGTCAAACTATGGTATGGTATGGTATGCATTGGAAATGGTGTGCATTGAAAATGGAAATGGTATGGTATGCCTTGCCATTGTATGGTATGCATTGGCAATGGCAATGGAAATGGAAATGGGGAAATCACTAAGGAAGATCTAAGAAATGGAGAAGGCTCTCTAGAGTAGCCAGAAGAAGTAGGAAATTGACCCCATCATGATGGATGATGAACAGACTGGGGAAATCATAAGGAATGTAGGTGTGACACACATTGGACGACCCTACCAGTATAAGATGAATAATAAGAAGCATGATGTAGCGGAGCGAGATGGATTGGACATCGATGAGGAGTAGGTAGAGGATCTTAGTGCCACAAGACAGATTGAGGATATATTGCGTGCCACATATGAGAGGAAAACTAGAGGTCATGCGTTCAACACAGAAGAAGGCTCTCCTTTCCAGATACAAATTAGTGTGGAACCCACCACCCCATGTGTGATTAAGACGACCAAAGAAGAAAAAATAGTTAACCAACAAGTGATTAGTGGTAGAAGAATTTTTTCAAGATGTGGGTCTAGTAGAAGAAGTGTAAGTTCAACAAGTAGCATTCAAGTATCTACACCACGCAGAGGTGATATTTCAACAAATTTCACAATGGCAGGACAAGATCCAACTATTAGGTTAGCAGAGTTCCGAGGGGATGGGTCAGACGATCCAGAAAATAATCTATTTATTCGTGAGAATATATGGGCAGCAAAGCATATTATAGATGAGGATACAAATGTTGTGCATTTGGCAATCAAATTTAGAGACCGTGCATTAGAATGGTACATGGGTCTCGCAACAAATAATCCAATGGGAAGACCTACAACTATAACATATGTGAAGAGTCAATTAATAAATGAATTTCAAAAGTTGAGTTCAGGAGACCAGTTTATGAATGAAAAGATTGAGATCAAACAGAAACCAGTAGAATCAGTCTAGGAAGTGGACCAAAAATTTAAGAGGCTAAAATGTAAGTTAAAGTACACTATTAATAATACACAACATAGACATTTGTTTGTTAATAATTTGTTTCCACACTTGAAGTATCCTTTGAGACAACATAAATTCCAAAGTCAGGGTGAGGGTCTTTAGGCAGCCTTAGATCTAGAGGAAAATTGGTACAAGCACACAAATCCAGCTGTGGAAGAGCTGAAGCAAGATTTGAAGAAATTAACATTCCAGTTAAATAAGAACAAAGGAAAGGAGAAAAGAGAATATGTCTGGTGTACAATGTGTAAGACAAAAGGCCATCACAAGAATGAGTGTCCATTATTTGCACAGTATATTGGAGTAGGTATGACGAACCCTTTAGCTTCAGGAGAACCATGATGTGAGATTTGAAAAACACATGGGCATGATCCCTATCATTTCCCCCTGATGCAGAAGTACCAGACAATACCGAAGAACATATTTTGTAACTTTTTCTAGTCAGTTGGACACGAAGACAAGGATTGTAGAACCTTGGAGATGATGAAAGAAAGGATTACAGATACACATAGGGTGAAACCTAGACATGTAATAGGAAAACATGCGGAGTAGACGCAGTAGAACAATGCGCAACAACCACAATATAGTCACGTGCAACAGTTGTAGCACAACCACAATATAATGCACAACAGTTTCAAGGGAAATAATAGTATAATCTTGCACAATAGTATGCAACACCACTGCAGTACAACAACACGCAACCGCAGTATAATTAGGAACCGTAGTATAACACACCATGTGTAGATAATCAAGGAAACAAGGGAGGATTCAAAGGAGGAGGCCTTGGAGGAAGAGGCTTTGGAGGAGGTCGAGGACCAATTGTTTGCCATAAATATCAGAAGCTAGGTCACTATGCAAGACACTACTCACAACCACCTGCAACATGTATGTACTGTCACACAATAGACCATGAAATTGAAGACTGTCCAACATTGTTGATAAAAATACAGGAAAAGAGGAACCAGGCTAATCAAAAAGTGCAATGGATCGGGGTGGAAAATAGCGCAAAGGATGGGAAGAAGATTAACATAGTTACTAGAGGTGGAGATAAGACATGATAATATGAAACCAAGAAGGATCGGGACTAGCACCAGTGGGTCGAGAAGAATAAACCACCTGAACAAAATTTTGATGTGTGTAAAGAGAAAGAGATATTCAAGGAAGCTAGATAGGAGATATTGAAGGAAAACATTGTGTCCACTTCAAGAACGAAGCCAGTAGATGAGATACTAGTCTATGACATGCCTTCATTATTTGATCAAACCAATCAAGAGAAGTCTTCAAAACATGTAAGGAACTTAAGAAACTTTTGGGGAGCTTGTGTCAAACTATTGAGTGATAAAAATTACTTACAATTATTGCATAATCTGTTAGGAAAGTGTAATCCTAGGGAAGAAGGGGTAAAAGGAGTAAATTAGGTCTGTAAGAAGAGAAGAACCAACCGAGAATTCAGATTGAATGCTAACATAGGTGATTTCAATATGGGGGATATTATACTAGACTTAGGATCTGAAGTCAATGTTCTGCCAAGGAAAACCTGGCAAGCTATGGGAGAGCCACAATTGGGGTATTCACCTATTCAATTGAAGTTGGAAAATCAACACAGAGTGGTGCCAATAGGAATTTTGAAGGGGATTCCATTAGATATAGATGGTCTGTGCACCATACTTGACTTTGAAGTCATTGCCATAGTGGAAAATACTTCGCCATACCCAATACTGTTGGGTTTGGATCAAACCTTTGATAACCAGGCTATTATCAATTTGAAGACAAGGAAGATGATATTTGAGTTTGGATAATACAGATTTATTGCGCCATTGGATACCTGAGGAAGAAGGTATGTGGAACCTACAACAAAAAATATTCTAACATAAGATGTAAATCATCTATACAGAACTACTGCGCATGAAGATGATTGTATCAAACCAACTGTAGATTTCATGCTCGGTTGGAGGAGTATTAGTTCTTATGCTTCAAACTCTGACACATGACTGGAAAACTGGCAACAACAACTACATGAATTATCTACCAAGAGGTGTTCCAGAATGACGCATGCGCTGAGATGGGTTGGTATAGAGGTAAGAGAACCTCCTACTTTTTATGGATTGAATGATTTAAAAGAATCTTTTATGAAATATGAGGTAGAGGTTATCGAAAATCAGAGATTACTAGAATTAGATATTTCTTTAAATGGTACGCATGCAAGATGGTGGGGTACACACAAGACAAAGATACATAATTGGTTTCAATGCAAAAGGTTATTGCACATCATATTCGGAATAGATTAAGAGCATAGGTATGAGGAGAAATATGAGGGATTTGGACAACCTCAAGAACATGTAGAGAAGTGATTAGTTCAATGGATATTAGTACCACCAAAATAATGACCACACCATTTTATTCACACACTATAAGGCATTTCGAAGAACTAGTACACAGAACAAGAACAACGTAGAGAAACTGCTAACTGGGAAGAGATACAACAAAACTTTGTAGTTACATTTTACTTTGAGCATGATAGTCTAAAGATTGATATAGCACTGAAAGTGCTAAGAGACAAGACATTTGAAGAATCAGAGTTTGAAATAGTCCCAGCATATCATAAGCAGGCCAAACAAATAGTTAAACAATTGTTACAAGGAAAAAAGTCTCTATGGCCAAGGGTAAACCACAACAGACAGGTATGACTGCAGAAATCAACTCAATTCCAAAATGTGCTATATAAACTAACGTGCAATACAAGGAAGAAGCCTACCTCTATCCAATCGTTTGATGTCATTCCACCGTTGAGCACTTTGACCCAAAGCTTTACACCTGCAAGAAGTTCTCAACAAACAAGCGATGCAAGTATATAATGACAATATATAAAGTGAGTTAGCACATCAGATAACACAATCCATTAATAAACATTACAAACATGCCCATGGATAATAATCATATATTTTCAAGATATTGATAGGACGAGAAAGGAGTATTTCTATTAATAATTGATCAACAGAAGTATCAACATTACAGATTTCTGTGTCGACACGGTTCGAAACCAAGAAACCAATTTCCTTCCAACTGGGTCTCCACCACTTCAATCCTCCACCAAAGGAAATCTCATAGCAAAGAGATAATGAGATCCTCTTGACAATAAGGGAAGAGCTTGGGGGTTGAACACTATGTTCAGACTTGAGGGACAAAGGGATGTAGACTCAATATGAAGTAATTTCTCCAGAGTAACTTTGCTCTCACAGTTGAATTCTTTCTCTCTCTTTTTTCCATAGCTCGAAATTGTGCTCTTATAGCTTCCAGAATGAAACTGAAGGGTTGATTCAGAACGTTTCCAGTATATGGAAGGCCAAAGATCATAGATCATTTGTCGTGACATGGAAACCCGACATCATTTTTTATTTTCTGGCACAAATCCCGATATACGCGAGCTGTAGTGGATCAACAAGTGTATATTCATCTTGCAAAGCAGTTAGGAAGCGTATATGTGGAAAAATATATAATTTTGGCTCTGGATTTATCAAAAAGGGGGTTGATAAGTCTGCACAGGGAAATGGAAAAAGGCCCTCTGTGAAAGATAGAAATGGTGAGGAAAATCTTGCTATAACAGATGCCCCCTAATGTGTGAGATCAGAGGAGTATATGCGACGACCAAAATACATTATAAATAACCCAGAATTGGGGTGGTAGAGAACCAGCTGGATGAACTCAATTGCTCATTACATTATGTACTAACTTTGCATACATGGCTGCCAAAAATACAATGCAGATCCATGTGGAAAATATACCAACAAGTGTTCATGGCCATGAGTAGGCAAATATAAATGTGGTTACATGCCAATAGCTGTCATAGTCACGAACAAGGCCCAATGAAACCATTCTCAAAATCAATCTGAATATATCTATATACCATGGAGTACAATCTAATCTCCCATGATCGCTGAAGTCAAATAGGTACTGGTCCGATGAAATGGAAGCAACAACTTAGGAAATATGTGTCTACAAAGTGATGTCTTCAAGTCTTCAATACAATCCACCAATGGTGCAAGTCTACATCATGTGAATAAATGAGTTGAGGTCGAACATGATGAGACATCGTTTGATTATCGGTCATTGAGGTATACCGTTAAAAAATGTGAGACAACCTACCAATGATGAAAGTAGGTATCAAGGCACCGAATACATCTCTACAAATGTGAATAAAGGAGCTGGTGTTGAACATTTGAGAGATTCATTGATCAAGAGACATTGATGTATTCCCATATGTCAATGGCGAGAGAGCCTGCCACTAATGACTTGTTGGCAGCCAATTCACATTTTTTGTACTTTCCTTATAAGCTGCCTACACCAGTGTTTCGCAAACCTTAATCTTCGTCGTAATTCTCAAATAAAACGACACTTTTGTTTTGTGCTATTTACACACTTACCTTTATTCTTGTTTTCACGACTGCAAGCGTGAAAACTTGGTTTTCGAAGTCGCATTAAAATCATCACTGAATTGTCGTTATCGTTCTTGTCGATATGCCCACTGCATTTACATTTTACTTTTCATTATGCAGTTGGCAAGACTTTTTGATCTGTACTCATTTAACATTCTTTGATAGATTATGTAATTTCGTTTCATGAGTGATTGAGTTTGTGACGCATTGGTGATTGGATTTACATGTTATTTGATCAATTCACTTGGCACATTGGTTACATAAAAAAGCATTGGCACATTGGTTAAACCCTTGGTGTGAATCGTTTCATACAACACTTGGTATTGGTTTCGATTCATGTGTTTGGTTTTAAAACTATGGCATAACTATTGCTCGCGCAAATGTTTAATCCACTTACCATTGATTTCATTGGTTGATTGAGTGACATATTTTTAACATATGCATATTGTTTTGAATATTTATTTGCACCGGTGGTTGTACAGTGGATATGACTGTTGTGCATATAATGAGCTAGCTCCACCACCTCGCACATTTAGGCATTAATGCCTTCCCCCTTTCCCGGGTTACCTCTGTTAGTTTTCGGGTAAGCCTGTGAGTTATTCGACCATGCGTTGACCCTACCCAAACCCCTATCCACTGTGTGTTCTCTCCTGGCTCCTAAAGGGATAATTGAACCCCCATGGTGTTCAGAGTCAGTTTTGGTTTCATTTTTTCCAGAGAAGACTACTTAAGACTGCCCCCGTAATTGCCCCCAGAGTCACATTTTTGCGTGAGAGATTTTGGGCAAATGGATTTGAATTAGATCAAACCGTTGAAAACCCAGAACCGATTTTAGCCCCTTTACCTTCAATGTGAGTGGTTTCCTCAGAAATCGAGTTGTTACAGAGATCTAGCTCGTGATTTTCAGGTCATTTTTCAGATCCTCTCAATGGCTAAAGGGAATGTATTGGGTCTGTGTGCATTTGATGAAATGTCTATGAATTCTCCAGGCCTGTGCCTCAGAACCCCTCTCACCCATCCAGCCTCTCACACTCTTGAACCCTTGATCAATCCTCCCAGGTATGTGTTTTCAATATCAAATTCGTTTTATGAATTGCTTGGATTAATATAATGAATTGGGGTTTGTTTTCGCTTAGATTTGGATTACATTCGACCTATGTTGAATATCTATTTGAAAAAATCATGGAAATAGTGTTAATCCATAATGATTTGCCAGCCTCAAACCATTTTGATTCGTTCCTATTTTGATTTGATTTGCAAGTGATTAGCATGATCGTTTATATTTAATACAGTTATATCAGTTTGAGAAAACAATCTTCTTGATTTGGTTTGGATTCGAAGTGATCTGTGGATAGCTGAAGCATCTATTCCTGTTGATTTCAATTGGTTATGAAAACAATTTCATTACTGTTCAGTTATCCAATACAATGTTGTTTACCCGAATTAGTGATAACGAATTAAACAGAGTGTATCCATGTCTGTTATCATTTGATTCAGTTTGATTAATTTGCATACAAGTGTTGATTTGAATAATGCTTTTAGCAATCAAATGTTGGTTTGATGGTTTGAATTTAATTTTTTAAGTTTGAATTAGATTTTAATACGATTCTGTGTTTGATTTAGACCAGCTACAGAATCGAAGATTCTGTAGCTAGTCTTTAGAATTAGATTTTTATCATTTTCATTAGCAAAATATCTTCTTAACTTGTCCCTTTTTGACCTCTTTCAGGTACATTCGAATTGCATTGGACATGCTGTGGCAGTCTAGGAGATATTTGTGTGATATAGTTTTATTTTTAAATTGTTAGTTTGAGTTAGAGATAGAAACTTGGGATATTTTCCCAAATTTGTGTAAACAGTTTTGATAACTTCCACAAGGATGTTTTACCCTGTGGGAGGTCTTTAAATACTTATTATTTTTTGTAATAAGGGGCATCCTCACTTGTGGGAGAACCAGGCTATGGATTTCTAATACAAACTGAGACAAGAGTTGATGTCTTGCTACAACTTTCGCTTTCAATATATCAAGCTTTTGTTTCAAGTTTATGCATGTCATTTGCAGTTGATTATAGACTACTTTAGCTATCATAATCTATTGCAGGATGATGTGATTTGATTAATGTGCTATCCATATCTGATTTCTTTCAATACTTAAAAATACAACAATTATTTTGTTTCAGTTAATGAATGACAGATTTCTCTTCTTCATCAATTGGATTATTTTTGTATAAGTCTTTGCATACAGATTTATCTAACTATGAAGATTTATCAATCATAAGATTGTTGTAAATTTTTTATGTCTTGTTTGTATTGTAATCATATTTGAAGAGCACAACTGCTTCTAGTTTACGAGAAGCTCGTGGATAATTCGGTGCGGGTTTCCTCCCTCCGATCAGCTAAGACAATCATTACACACATGACAAACCTGGAGCGTTACTTCAAGTTAGTTTGTTTTTTAGTATTTAATAGTTTATTTGTTAGTATAATTTAAGTAGTTTAGTTAGATATATGTTTAGTTTAGATTTGTAGTTAGAGTTAGTATATTAGTTGTTTAGTTTAGTTAGTTTTTTGTTTTATTTCTTTTCATAAAATTATAAAATAAAAAAACAATAGCTCTCCCTGTCTTAGGACAGAATGAAAATGAGTTTTTTAGGTTTTCATTCAAATCTGTAAATTGTTAATATTGTACATTTTGTGAATAAGATTTATTTCTGTTAGTAGTTAGATATTTAATTTCTTAGAGTTAGCATAGTATTAGATAGTAGATTGTATATATAGAATAGTTAGATTTGTTTAGTTTGTTTTAATAGTTAATTTTAGTTAGATTAGTTTATTAGTTTGTTTTAATTGTTATTTTTAGTTAGATTAGTTATTTTAGATTAGTTTTCTTTTTGTTTTCTTAGGACTTAGATCGGCTAACGGAGCCGCTAAACCCGTCAGGGTGGTTCATCCCAAACGGCTTGGGTTATTAGACAACCCCGGACCGGTTCCACTCTCCCAGTTGACGGACGGTCAATTTCGCCCATCAACATGACTACAAACCTCAAGGTACTCATAAAACTCTAAGTCTCGTATCCAAAATACATGAGCTGAAGTCGATGGAAAGAGACCCGCTGAAAGGAGATCATTAAGGCATCTCTCATCAGTCAGCATGAGGAACAAAGCAGGAGCTTCATGATTTGGTGGAGATTGGATGAAGAACATGTTCATGAACCAATGACCCTGTGTGTCTTTTGTGTGTGCCAAATGCAAGCAGTACACGAAAAAGACCCTCTGAATAGCTGTCAATGATGAAAATTGCTGACAAAGGTGAGGAAACCACCAATAAAGCTAATGGCATCCAAGACACTGCACAAATCCCAAAGTGTGAATATATGTCTTACCGTCAAACACAAGGGAAACCACCTAGTCAACGACCCATGATGAAATGTCAATTGTTGGGTTCAAGGTGACCTACCAATGATGAAAGTAGGGACAGGGTGCATCATAAGACCAAAGTATCATGTGATTATGAGACAAACTGAGGGTATGGTTGACATGCAAAGTCAATATTTCTGAGGAGTGGCCAACACAGGTTGATAGAATTCCTTTGAACAAGAGCATGAGACATACGGTGGACTCCGACAACATAGAATTAATTATGTGACAACTAGATGCAGGAGGCATCCATAATGTTCTCCATAGTGACTGGAATATTAACCAGGCGGTAGAGAAAATTCTGTAACGAGATCAACTTCCTAAGGCCATGCTAAACCCAAAATTATGATGACGCAAGGACTCAATAACTTTTTGCTGTGTTCAAAGGCGACACGACTGCTTCCAATTACAATATAGTACTCCCTTCCCTCCTCTCCTTTTTTATTTTTTCATAACAAGTGAATGCTATGATACAGAGGAGGGAACGAGTGTCGCAAGTAAGCAAAACTAGTTCTAGCAGTGGAACGTAGCTATGCTCAATGCAAGGAAATGCATGTGGGAGATGGACATTCAGGGTGATGTTCCTTCCAGGGTATAGGGTAACAAATTGCGAAGGATATAAACAAGGCTCTGCTTGGTTAAAGATGCAAACTGCTTGGGTCATGGTTTATAACGCAAAGTGAGAACCAGCTAAAGGCTCAATACTGCAAGCAAGGGCATGAGATTCAATCACAATTTAACGCCAAAAAATGTCCTTTTTTATATCTTTTAGTCTACTTGGTGTGAAAAAGGGGTAAACTTGTGCCAAATATACGTCTTTTCAAATCCAAATTATGAGTGTGAAAAATACAAGTTCACTCGACGATCTTTTCCATTTTTGATAGCGAGTCAGAAAAGAGCATAACTAAGACTCGTGATCTTTCAAATCCAATTTTAACGAGCGTGAAAGGAACAAATCACTCGACAATCTTTTTTTCTTTTTGAACGAGTCGGAAAAGGGCTTAACTTGGACTCGTTGGGAGATTCTAGGCGAAAAGTCACGGTGGAGGCCAAGGCTCTCGTGCAAACTTTCTGTGGAATGTCGGTATCTTACGAAGAATCGACACAAGCTCGGGAAGAACCAAAGCTCTCCAAGTCGAGGAGGTAAAAGTGCTAATGGAGGTTATCGTCTCCATGTTCTATTAGATAATGTATCTCCTTGGAAAATACATAGGCAGTGGCATTGGATGCCCCACAAGACCATCCCAATCAAAGGGAACCTCGTCAGGACTTGGAGGGAGAGAACTTGGGAAGAGTAAAACTCTCTCTTGTTCAGAAGGTGAAGTGCTAGAAATGCTAAGGACATGGCATAGAAGGTATAAAACCAGAACCAGAAGAGTGGGATCAACCAAAAATTGCATTGGCACGACCACTTCCCTAGACTTGTCACTCTCCAAGAGAAGAGTGGGGTCGATCGAATATTTCATCGATACGACCACTTCCTCAACCATTGGTTGAATAGGATGTGAGACAATAAGGTTAAGAGGTGCATCACCCCCAAAAATAGGAGTGTTGTCGATCAAAGATTGCATCGACACGATCGTTGGTTGAGCAAGATGCAAGACAACAAGGTCAAGAGACGCATCACTCCTGAACATAAGATAGGTGTCGATCGAAGATTGCATCGAAATGACCACAGGTCAGATGGGATGTGAGACAAAAAGGTCAAAGGATGCATCAACCCCTAAAGGAAAAGGGGTGTCAGCTGAAGATTGCATCGACATGATTGTTGTATCAACCAAAGAAGGAACAAAGTGTTGTGAAACCATAGATGCCTCAGAACCCGAAGGGACCTTAGGTGAGCCCCACACTTCCGATATCCCAACAGTAATAGGACACAAACGAGTAAGGTGACTTCCTTCACAAGTCCTGCAAAGGAATCTAGGCTTACATCTGAGACGTCTAGGATTCACAACCATATGAATGCCCTCAACATGAATTGCAGTGGTTGGTGACATGCTCCCAGCATGACTTGCAGAGGCTAGTAGAAAATCTCCAACATGACTAGCAGAGGTTGGTGATGGATCTCCAACATGAATAGCAGAGGTTGGTGATGGATGTGCAATGTGACTAGCAGTGACCAGACATGTGCCCCCAACATGACTTGCATCGACTGGTTACAGGTCTTCAACATGAATCGCAGAGGTTGTCGACCAATCTCCAACATGACTAGCAAAGGTTGGTGATATAATGCCAGTATTACACGTAGTGACTGGACTTGTTCCCCTAGCATGATTTGCAGCGGCTGGTTGCAGTTCTTCAACATGACTCGCAGAGGTTGTTGACCAATCTCCAACATGACTAGCAGAGGTTGGTGATATAATGCCAGTATTACACGTAGTGACTAGACTTGTGGTGGTAGTGAATTGTGGCATTTGAGACTAAGGTCCAAGGAAATATTGGTTTTGAGAAATTGCAGTCCAGGAAGGATCCTGGTTTACACCCTGTCCCTGTCCAACAGGATAGTATCCTCCCCCATACTGATTCATAAAGGGTTGTAAGGGCATCAACACTGAGGAAGCCGCTTGCGAAGAGAAAGTAGCATGATAAGGGTTACTCATGTGAGGATATATGTTGCCCCTAGATGAAGGAACTTCATGAGGGGGGTTGCCCATACTATAAAAATAACTTCCCCCGGATGAATGTCAGAGGACATATGGAGGTCTGCCATGGGAAAAGTGTTTGTAGGAACCGACATAGCAGAAGAAGGATAGGTGGATGGAGTGTAATAAGTAGAATGATTGCTTAATTGGGTGTTTACCTCTCACATAGTGGACTCGTAGGAAGGAAGATTCCAACCTCCTACCGTAAGAGGTGTTTCAAGGGTATGACTCCCACCAAACAGAGAGGGATAAGAAGGAGGCATCATGCCCCCATACCCAAAACTTGTATTCACATAAGGATCCAAGACAGAGGATGGAAAGTGTGAAGACATATCATACATACCATGAGAAAAATGATTAGAGACCCAAGGCGTTGACTGAGTATTATAATTTTGCATAACATAATGCGAAGTGGAAGGATCCGTCCCCATGAAATGAGTAGGCATCATGGGGTGGGTAGCAGTAAATGAGGGAGCAAAAGAAACTCCACTATCCATGATAACAAAGACTCAACACAAAATCCTATAGTAAACTAATAGTCAAAGAGCATACCAAAATTCAAATGGCCAATAAGCATTCAAATGGGCTAAAGTGGCTGAGTGGCCTCCCTATCTAAAGAAGGTATGTCTCGTCCAAGAGGGACCTAAGAATCCCTGCTAAATTTTGGAGGTAACAGAATCAGTTATAGGGGCCCTCGTGGGCTTAACAACCAGTCGGTCAAATCCCCTCGGAGAGGTAATCCTCCATAAAGGTTGTGTGTTGTCCAACCCCTATTTGACTTAGGATACAAGCAGAATAACCCATGCAAGTAACCTATGAGAAACCTAAGTCAAGAAACTAATAAACCACTGTATAACCGGTGCATAGGTGAGCAGTCGTAAGTCCAGATCACCGTATGGGCAGGGTAGCAAAGCCCAAAACCTTGAAAGCATCGCCTCTCACAGAGGTATGGGCACTAGAAAGATCCCCAAATACGAATAAATCCAAAGAAATATCTCTGACGCTAGGTGAGTATCCAAGGTTTATCCCTTCAACAAACTTTGCGCGACCTCATGCTTAACTCTGGTGTGAGCGGAGCCTCCTGATATTACCAATTATATAATGGATTTCTCAACTACCTGTCTCAGACACATATGTTGATTTAATTGTCTTGGAAAAGTTTACTCACAAAATCCTATTCCAAGGCACTAAATCCTAGGCCAGTTTGTGCACCCTAAAAATAAAATCGTGACTAATCAATTTTAGTTTAAAGCATAAATTTTATTGGCTGTGATTACTCAAAGAGGTATGGAAATGAAACTCATGGTGTTATGACTCACATGAAAATAAAAATAGATATAATGCAAAGCCTAACTTTAACTTTTTAGTGAATGATATGCTAAATAAAAGCAGTGCAATCTTCAATTTTAACTCTGCAACTTAGAAGTAAAATGCAATATTTCGCTAAATGTGCTAAGCTAATGATAAAGGTTCCAAGACAAAAATACCAACCAATGAAAAATACCTATTTTTGTTTTTCAATGTATTAAAAAGAAAATGCATGGAGTGATAAGCAACTTGATATATAACTTCTACTATGTATAAAAGCAATCACTCGAGTAGAATACCAAGAAGCTAAGCAGACAACCCAACTACCAAGGACAAATAAAAAACGGAAAACAAAGAGAAAGACGCCGCCCAAAAATTCAACTCCAAACATGTTTCCTATCATCCGAGATAATCTCAACAGACACCACAAAGACCTAAGAAGGCTTAGTGATCCTCAAAACCTACTCAACAATCACTAAACCAAGCAAGCAAGCAAGCAAGCAAGGGGAAGTGGTATACGCGACTTTTCAAGAGAAAAGGGCATATATACGCCTCTTTCAATGGGACATCAAGCGTGTATACGCAGCTGTCGGGGAAAAAAGGGCATATATCTTTTAAAACAAGGCTAGGCAAGGGTAAAAGGCTGAAAAATTCAGACCCAGAGTGAACAGACTCTGTCCAGCTGTGATATGACAAGAAATACAAAGGCAAAAGAGCAATGTAAGAAGGAAAAATACTTCAACCCTTATAAGGAAGATCTCTCCCTAGTGGAGTCGCCAATTCTGTTACAAGGGAAAAAATCTCTATGGCCAAGGGTAAACCACAACAGACAGGTATGACTGCAGAAATCAACTCAATTCCAACATGTGCTATATAAACTAATGCAAAATACGAGGAAGAAGCCTACCTTGATCCAATCGTTTGATGTCATACCACCGTTGAGCACTTTGACCCAAAGCTTTACGCCTACAAGAAGTTTTCAACAAACAAGTGATGCAAGTATATAATGATAGTATATAAAATGAGTTAGCACATCATATAGCACAATCCATTAATAAACATTACAAACATGCCCATGGATAATAATCATATATTTGCAAGATATTGATAGGACGGGAAAGGAGTATTTCTATTAATAATTGATCAACAGAAGTATCAACATTACAGACTTTTGTGTCGACACGGTTCGAAACCAAGTTCCTTCCAACTGGGTCTCCACCACTTCAATCCTCCACCAAAGGCAAGCTCATAGCAAAGAGATAATGAGATCCTATTGACAATAAGGGAAGAGCTTGGGGGATGAACATTGTGTTCAGACTTTAGGGACAAAGGGATGCAGACTCAATATGAAGTAATTTTTCCAGAGTAACTTTGCTCTCACAGTTGAATGCTTTCTCTCTCTTTTTTCCATAGCTCGAAATTGTGCTCTTATAGCCTCCAGAATGCAACTGAAGGGATGAGTCAAAATGTTTCCAGTATATGGAAGGCCAAATATCAGAGATAATTTGTCGTGACATGGAAACCCGACCTCATTTTGTATTTTCTGGCACACATCCTAATATACACGAGCTGTAGTGGATCAACAAGCGTATACGCATCTTGTAAAGCAGTTAGGAAGCGTGTACATGGAAAAATATATAATTTTGGCTCTGGATTTATCAAAAATGGGGCTGATAAGTCTGCATAGGGAAATGCAAAAAGGCCCTCTATGCAATATAGCAATGGTGAGGAAAATCTTGCTATAACAGCAATTGCTACATTGTTATCACATCGCAGAAGTAGAAGAACCAACAGAAGATAACTCGTGCAACATGCAAATTATAGAAGTGAAAGGTGAAAGGGAAGTAGAAGGTCCCAAGATAGATTAAGAAGATTACTATGCACCATTAAAGAATAAGAAGGTCAACATTGGAACTGAACACAACCCAAACATGGACAATATTGGAGATTATTGGGATAATCAGAAAGTAGAAAGGATCACAGAATTACTACGCGAGTACAATGACTTATTCCCAACAACATTCTTAGATATGAAAGGGTTAGCAGGAGAGCTAGGAGAGATGAATATCCCATTGAAGCCAGAAGCGATACCTATCAGACATAGGACATACATATTGAATCCAATATACAAAGAGAAGGTGAAGACATAAATTGACAAGATGCTAGAAGTTGGTGTTATAGAACCTGTAGAAGAGTCATAATGGATCATTCCTATGGTGGTACAAGAAAATAAACAAGGAGGGATTAGGATTTGTGTAGATTTGATAAAATTGAATGATGCTTGCCTACATGATCTTTTTCCTACCCCATTTACAGGCAAAGTTTTGGAGAATGTAGGGGGTCAAGAAGCTTATTCGTTTACAGATGGATTTTAAGGTTATCATTAGAATAGGATAATGCTTGAAGATAGGCACAAGACAACATTTTGTACAGAGTGGAGATCATTTCAGTATACATTTATGCCATTTGGATTGAAGAATGCACTAGCCATTTTTTCAAGAGTAGTCATAGCATCTTTTAAGGACTTTATTCATAAGTTTTTGAAAGTTTACTTGGATGATTGGACAGTGTCCAATCTGTCAAAATATCATGTTGAAGTATTAAAGCTGATGTTGGATAGATGTAGATAGTGTCTGATATCATTGAACATTAAGAAATCTATTTTCAGTGCACATTTTGGGATTTTGTTAGGACATGTGGTGTGTAAACAAGGTCTACTAGTTGATCCTGCTAAAATTGTTGTCATAGTTAACTTACCACCACCAAAGTCAATGCGTCAGTTGAAGAGTACATTGGGCAATACAGGGTATTACATAAAGTTAATAAGGGGATATGCACATATCAATGTGCCAATGGAGAAGTTGTTGAAGAAGGATATGAAGTACCAATGGAGTGATGAATGCCATAAGGGTTTAGATATTTTAAAGGAAAACATGGTTACTGCGCCAATTCTGGTTTTCCCATATTGGTTAAAGGAATTTCATGTGCATGTGGATGCATCTGCAATTGCATTAGGAGTAGTTTTAACCCAACCACGAGAAGGTGATATAGATCACCCTATTACTTTTGCAAGTAGGAAGCTATCAGATTCAAGGAAGAACTACAATACTACAGAAAGAGAAGGTCTAGCTATGGTGCATGCTTTGCAAAAATACATACATTAATTGTTGGGACAATACTTTAAGATGTTTATAGATCATTAAACTCTGAGATACTTAGTTAATAATCCAGTGTTGGGGGAAGGATATGCAGATGGATATTATTATTTTAGGAATTTTACTTTGAAATTGTGGTAAAGCCTAGAAGATTAAATGCAGGGCCATATCAATTATCCAAGATAACGAATGGAGAAGAGCCTAATAACTTAGAAGACAAATTTCCCAATGCATAATTTTTTTCAATACAGATTACATATGAATATTTTTCTGACATTATTGAGTTTTTAAGTACATGATTTGCACCAATAGAACTTACTACTGCATAGAATAAAAATTTGGTGGTCAAATCTGCAGATTATCAACTGATTGCAGGTTGTTTATATAAACTTGGAGTAGATAGCATCTTGAGGATATGTGTGATGGAGCATGAAAGACCCATTATTTTGGTAGAGGCGCATGAAGGGATTGCGGGAGGACACTACGTAGGAAAAGCTATTGTGCAGAAGGAATTCCACGTAGGATTGTGGTGGCCAACAATTCACAAGGATTCAAAGGAATACTGTCAGAAGTGTGATGATTTCCAAAGAGTTGGGAAGCCATCCAGGAGGGATGAGATGCCACTGAGACCACAGGTTACTTTACAAGTGTTCGATAAATTAGAAATAGATTTTTTAGGTCCAATTAATCCACCAGTAAGAATATCAGGGGCCAAATACATTATTACTACGATAGAATAATTGACCAGAGGGACTGAGGAAACACTAGTAAAATATTGCAGCGTAGAGACAATAGAACACTTTTTATTTGAGCATGTAGTGACAAGATTTGGATGTCCAAGAATATTGATGAGTGATCATAAGACTCACTTCATTAACAACACAATTGAGGAAATGCTTGAAGAGTTTAAGATACACCATCATAAGAGCACTCCTTACCACCCTCAAGCAAATGGAATAATGGAAGCCTTCAACAAGATTTTGGAGAATGCCTTGACAAATATCTATAGTGTGAACATAGATGATTGGGATTTGAAAGTACCAGCAATACTTTGGGATTATACGACTACCTGCACAAAGATAATAGGGAAGACACCCTTTAGGATGGTGTATGGACATGAATCATTAGTTCCCTTAGATTATTTGATACCAAGTCCGCGCATAGTAACAATCATAGATATGATAGAAAGAGGCGTAGCACAAAAAAGATTGGCCCAATTGATGGAATTGGAAGAGGATAGAATCATAGCAGGATTTCATCAGGAGGTACACAAAGAAAAAGATAAGGCATGGCATGACAGACATATCAAGAAAAATACTTTTAAGGAAGGAGATCTGATTCTCCTCTATGAGAGTAAATATTTGGAGCACCTGGGGAAACTCAGAATGCATTGGCTAGGGCCATATCAGATAAAGACAGTCAAAGATGGAGGTGTTGTACATTTGTAAGACTTATCTGAAAATGAAGTTTAAGGAATGGTGAATGACAGTTGATTGAAATTGTATAGGTACAGTCAACCCACCAACTCTAAGTAGTTGCAATGCAGAAAGTAGACTTGTACATATTGTAAATAGTAGGAGTTAGAAGAAGAAAAAGAAGATAAAAACAAAAAAATGAAGAAAATGCCAAAAATAAGCAATTAGGAAGAACAAGTGATAGACATATAATTAAGGATGATAGTATGCAATAGAAATAAAGAAAGGATGATGATAAATAGAGATATTACACGAAGGAAGTACCCCTGCACCAGAAATGTAACACAATAGCATATTACAACGCACCAGAAAAGTGAAATAGTCGGGAAATGAAAAATCGATCACCGAAAAAATGAGGCACGCAAAATATGAAGCGTGCACAGTAAGTTTAGAACATTTGTGAAAGTTAACGAGACGTGCTTGACAAGCCTAGGAGCATTAATGACAACACTTTAAAAACCGAATTAGGGTTCGAAAAACTTCATTACGAACTTGAGCAAACACAAAGCTAAGCAGTGAGCAGTGAAGAACACCCAAACGATTATCATGAGAACAAAGAGATCCCTGATGAAAACCCACCTAGATTACATCACGATGACGCCACACAAAGTTGGAGCACTAATCTAGATGATGAGAGGAAGCCGCAAGAACAACTATTTTCACTAGAGACAACAATAGCAGCCGAAAACCCTACACAAATGGAAGGAGTGGTGGATGTTGATTCCATTCCTTACCCAGACATTCCAAGCCCTACATTGGTCAAAGAACAAACATAAAATATGCAAGTGGATCCACCAAGCACAACTGTCGAGGAAAAGAAGATGCGCGAAAAAAACCTACCCACAATAGAAGCATGCGCATAGAGGATTGAGTATGATGATCCAAGGGCTCAACCTAGCATATAACAAACACAGCAGGAACAAATACAGGTAGAGGATATTATCGTGCAACATGAGTCTCGCGGAGAATAAAAAGAGGAAGAGCACACATATTAGGAAGCAGGGCCTTCCAGTGCACCGATAAAGGGGAAAGGTAAACATTAGGCCCAAAGATCCCCACACAAGCAGTCAGAAATAACTATTGTCTTACCCTGCATACCGACATGGGTAAACATTGTTGCATATTTACTTGGGTGCATAAAAATATTGACATATTTAGATCATGATTCTAGGGATACAAATAAATTCTTGGAGTTTGGGCAAAAGGTTTATTTAGAAAGAAGAGGCATCAACACGCAGGAAGTTCCGATAATGGAACCAAAGAAATGGATACAAGGGTTATACAACACATGTATCATGAACCTGTTGGAGATTCCCCACTTTGGCAAGGGTAAGGAAGTGAAAAACTATATCAAGTAGTTTCTATCAGTCATACATGGAGGCATTTTGTGGTTGGATACATAGGTATCCATTGATGTGGATTTAACACCTAAAATAACAAGACTTCCAACCAATGGAGAACAACCTGCGTAGTACCTGGACGATAAAACCAAGGAGAAGTACCTGGAAGAGGATATGAAACAAATGTATGGTATAGAGAGAGGATATGGGGGATGACCATAAATCAGATCAACAAACCTGCGACAAGAATAGCCACAAAACTGATGGCCTGGAATATGATCAGAAAGTGTCGCAAGGAGGAAGTGCCAACAGGTGTCATAGCAACAGTCGAGCAGTGCGTGAAATACACTATACTAATTTGGAGCTAGTACTTGTTGAATTCATTTTTGGAAAACTATAAAGACACACAGGATGTAGGAATGAAGTTCCATTACTTTTGGCTCATTATTTTGATCGCACTAGTTGGTTGGAAGCACCCCAAGTACACTATGTTTCTGTAGAGAAATGGAAGGTATCGCACAATGCAGTACGAGTCATTATGGCACAACACCGTTGAAAAATATAGGCAAGAAAATACCAACATTTTCAATACATACCTCGAATAATTCCAAGAGAAGGTAGCAAAGACTTGGAGTATAAACCAATAGCCAAGAGGTGGTGGCACAGTATAAACCAATAGCCAAATTTAAAGCCTTGTGGCATAACATGTGTATTTATGCGAAAAGGGATCCAGCAAAGGAGTGGTTGTAGATGAGGTACTTTTCCGCAACAAAAGAAGTCGAGTGGGTGATAAAGGACTGGCAAGATGACAAGAATATTCTAGTTGCACAAGCAAAGGATAAGCAGCCAACCAAGGATAAACATCCAGCGGAAGCAGGTTCATCACAACCAAAAAGTACCCCATCTCGTCAGACAAGGAGCACAACACAACAAAAAAATTCAACAGGAGGGAGCACAGTAGCAAAGAAGAAGCCTATCCCCAAGCTAGTCACACACAAAAAAGACCACACAACTCCCATTAATGGCTCGACACAGAAGAAGGACAACATCCCTGTGCAGGAGGGACAGGCAGGAGGGGACATACCAGATACCCCAGGTACAACACAACGAACACAGTCAAGGCCCCGAAATAGATTGGTTGTACAGATAGGTGGGCCACACAAGAAGATGAAAGCACACAAGGAAGCCCCAAAATACACGATAACAAAATCTGATGCAAAACTAGTTGTAGAAAGGGTACAAGACCACGTCGCAGAAGAATACAAGGAGGCAGAGGAACAAAGGGAAAGAATAATGCACGAGTTGACAGAGTTTCGATACATATTAGAGAAAATATGAATGAACAAGGAACATAATGAAGAAACAACACATCAACAAACAACACATAGAGAGGGAATAACAATACAAATTACAATAGCGGCCAATGAAACTTTCAATATCACTAAGGACATGCTACGAGTATATGGAGATATGACATAGATGGAACTTAAGGATGTCGAGGAAATAGAGTTGGTTTTGATGAGGATACCAAAAAAGGACCTATACACACTATAGATAAGTGTGGTGCACGAAGTACAGTCCAGGGCAAGGACAGATGCAACAAACTTGGAGGAAACGAGGGATGCTAAGGAAATACTAGAGACAATACTTACAGAGGTAAGTATGGAACAAGCAGAAGAAAAAAACACACAGAGAGACTGGAGAAAATAATTGAAGAAGTCTTCCAAGCAATTCCAGAGAGCGCATTAGCAGGGGAAATTAGCGCAGACGAGAAGCTATAAAATATCGCCCATGCGAAGGAAGAATACAAGCAAGAGATAAGGGAATTGGTGGAAAAGATTACACCAACCACACCACCAGAGGTCAGATCTGAAAGAGAGGAGAAATCCATATAACAAACAACTCATTTTGAGCTGGAAGTCAAGGAGATAGAAGAACTATATGAAAATATCGCGTAGTTATGGACACGCCTAGTAGAAGATGAGAAGATCCAACAACTAGAGTAGAGAGAAGAGAAACTAAATGTTGCAGTTCAAGACTTAAAATAGAGGAAAAATACCATGGCCATATCCTTGAGACTGAATTCCATGTAGGAGTTGAAAAACCTGCAAGAAGAGGTAAAGATCGCATAGGAAGAAAAATAAGCATGACATGCTCAACTTGAGCCACTACATGAACAAGTAGAGTAAATGATATCAACACTATAAGTGGAAAAATTCAAAATGGAACATGTGTAGATAGAGAGAACACAAATGCTAAAGGAGAACATTACAATGTATTTCGTGGAGACCCTTATAGAAAAGAATGCGTAGGCAAAGGAGAAAGTGATGGAGTTGGTAGAGAAGTTTCATGCACTGGAGGTAGCATTGCAAAAGGTGAACTATGTGGCTCGGGACGAGCCACATGTTAGTGTTGGGGGCCTATTGGTGCAGGCCTATGTTGAGAGAAGAGTTAATTTTGGAGAAAAGGTCGAGAACAATGCAACAAACGAGGCATATTGGAACAAGAAGAAGAGTGTGCCATATTTTGAGGAAAAACAACGTGTGCGACAAGATTTGCATAAGTCTAGCGTAGATGTGGAAAAACCTAGCCATTTTAGGGTTAGGGTTTTGGAATGTAATGTAAGGGTTTTTAACTCAATTTTGTAGTATAAATAGAAGAAATAGAAAGTAGGTTGAGGCATTTATATTGGGAGCGAGAGCATTATCATATCTTTAGTATCTTTTGGAGCCCTTGTTGAGTTTTGAGTTTGTATTTTGGTGAGAGTTGTGGAGCTCCAATGAAGTTGATATAATTGAGGGTGAGGTCGCAAGATGTGGAGCTTGGTATGAATTTGGTTTGCCTCACTACTCTCTAGTATCTTATGATGTAATGCACAAAACACATTTTGATGAAGAAGAAGAAATAAAAGAATATCTTTGTGGATGTATCACGGGGGGGTTGAACCATGGTAAAACTCTGTGTGCAATGTGTCTGAATGTTTTACTATTTCTACAGTTATGATTGAATGGTTATATAGATGAATGGATGGTTTTATTTACAACGTGCACTAGAATATATATGCAGAATAAATTTTATGAATGAATGAATGAATGGATCTAATGAGTACTATAATAGAATGCATGGTGATGTAGAAATAAAAAGTAAGAAAGAACAACCCCAATCCCTTCCATGACTATAGACACTTGCGTCCTGCAGTCACCCATAAACCATCTCGGGTGAGACTGCGCTATGCAATCTATGCATGATGTAGTCTTTTGGTTTACCAGAAGGGCTGATGGTGATAAGGGTTTTGTTAGAGAATAAAGGTAGAACCCGGGTCAGCCCATACATCCAATAGTATGCAATGGAATGCAATGTAAATGATATGGTATGGTATGGTATGCATTGGAAATGGTGTGCATTGGCAATGGCCATGATATGGTATGCATTGACAATGGAAATAGAAATGGTATGCATACGTAATGGAAATGGTATGCAATGGTATGCATACCATTTCCTTTGCTACCAATGCATACCATTTCATACCAAGGCCAATTCATACCATTTCCTTTGCATACCATTGAATACCATTTCCAATGGATACCATTGCCAATGCATACCATTTCCAATACATATCATTTTTCATACCATTTCCTTTGCATACCTTTGCCAATGCAAAGGAAATGGTATGCATTGGCAATGGTATGCATTGGCAATGGTATGCAATGGTACCATTGTCATTGCATACCACTGCCTTTGCATTGGCAATGGTATGCAAAGGAAATGGTATGCATTGGAAATGATATGCATTGGAAATGGTATGCAATGGTATGCAAAGGCAATGGTATGCATTGGAAGTGGTATGCAAAGGTAATGTTATGCAAAGGCAATGGTATGCATTGGAAATGACATGAAAATGGTATGCATTGGCGATGGTATTCATTCGCAGTGGTATGCAAAGGCAATGGTTTGAAAAGATAATGGTATGCATTGGCAATGATATGCAAAGGAAATGGTATGCATTGGCATTGATATGCAAAGGAAATGGTATGCAATGGTATGAAATTATATGGTATGCATTGTATGGTATGGTATGCACTGGTATGGTATGGTATGGCAATGTCTATGGAAATGGTATGCAAAGGAAATGATATCCATTGGCAATGGTATGCAAATGAAATGGTATGCAATGGTACCATTTCCTGTGCATTGGTAATGGTATGCATTGGCAATGGTATGCAATGGTATGAAAAGGCAATGGTATGCAAATGGTATGCATTAACAATGGTATGCAAAGGAAATGGTATGCATTGGAAATGGTATGCATTGGCAGCGGTATGCAATGGTATGCAAAATAAATGCTATGAATTGAAAATGGTATGCAAAGGCAATGGTATGGTATGGTATGCATTCACAATGAAAATGGTATGGTATGCCTTGCCATTGTATGGTATGCAATTACAATGGAAATGATATGCAATGATAATGGAAGTGGTATGCAAAGGAAATGGTATGCAAAGGAAATGGTATGCAATGGTATGGTATGGTATGTTTTATTGCACAATTTGTACTTTGTAAGATATGAAAAGTAAAATGAGACAAATTGATGTACCATGAGACTATCCTATCATTGTCACCTCAATAGGATATCTCTTTCTATTTAGGATGGCAGGCCTAGGAGAGACGTCCCCAATGACTTGGGGTTTTTAGAAGGCAAAGGTTTAAGGATAAGTAAAAGTTTCCCTCTCGCAATTCACCACCAATCAGAAAGTACAACTAAACAACCAATAAACATAATAATAACCAGAAATGTACCTACCTGGAACAAAGAAACAAGAAACTATATTTTGCAAGATCACTTGCTCATTAGTACTTCATATAATTGGAGACTTTCTCAATATAAGAAATCGACTAATATATTGATGAAGTAAGCAAAGATGTATAAATGGAAATAATAAAAATGCGATACTTCAACAATAAATGCTTCAAAATGAGAAAGAATAACTAATTATCAATATCATAACACCAACATTCATCAGAAGCAAGTATGCATTGATCCTTTCAATTGCTTTTAGAAGCCTTAAGTGCTGCAAAGTATGACTGTAACTTGAAAGAATAATAGCAGCAATAGGGTTAGCAAGTTAATCTAA
>ML777727.1:108300-123335 GCA_009831015.1 Picea engelmannii
CAATGGTTTTTTCTCATATAAATTTGTTTTAAAAATGTTTTTGTTTTTTAAATTTCAATTGTGTTTGTTTTCTTATTTTTTTTAGTTTTTAATTGATCCAAAAAAGATGAATTATATTTTTTTGCTAAATATTTTAAAATAGTGTTATTTAACTACAATTATTTTCTATGTATTGAAGGTAAAAAAATGTGTTAAAAATGATATTTTCCACTATATTTAAAATGTATGGAACCATAACTTAATTATGGACACATAATTATATGAAAAATCTTAATTTAAAAAAAAAATTGGTGTACAACATTTTAAACATTGGATGAAGTAGGGAAATATGATTAAAAACACCATTGAACACAAATAGAAAAAAAATAGAAAAGTTTGAAAATAGATGAAAAAACATCGTTGAGAAAAAAAGAAAAAATAAATGAAAAAACGAGCATTTAAAAAAACAAAGTGGAAACCTTATGTATCAAAAAATTTAAAATATCAAAAAACAACCTAAAAAGGGAGGGGATGCTACCGGTAGCACCATTTTTAAAAACGGGGTAAAAAATTTGACCCCCCAAAAAACGAGAACTCTGTAGAGTTCTCATTAAGTTGGTAACTATGTTTAAAGTGATCATCTTGTAACATTATAGGGGGGTCCATTGGTCCATCTGTTCCCTTGAAAAAATTATCAAATCTTTCTTTAACAGATGGTACATTAATGACTTCTCTTAAATGGATGGTCACGTGCATCTTGGATAGTGCCCCTTCGAAGTCAAAGTTTAAGTCCACCTCAGTTTTCAAAGGATTCCTAGGAAGGAGAATGTCCAAAGGTGGAGGCTTGGTTAGGGTGGTTGCAGGATCAGTAGAGAGAGGTTGGTTTAGCTTCTTTCATCTATACACCTGAAATTCTTGTTTCTTCAACATTTCTTTTGATTCTTGGTCGAAGTTGTTTATTACCTCCATTCTAGCCTTCCTAGCTGCCTCTTTTATGCCTTCTCGGTGTTCCTCAAGGGTGATATTGAGGAAAATCTAGGGGCCTTCTATAGAATTGCCCACATTGTTTACTTGGTCATGGCCTCCATTGTTATAGGGACATTCATGTTTCCAATGTGTTTCACTACACTGCCAACAACAAGGATTTTCATCCACAACGTTTGTAGGAGCTAAAGTATTAGGAACCTCTTGATCATTGTTTGGTCTATAAACTTGGTTCCCCTTTTGGAATTGGCCTTTATATGGGACCCTTGGTGCTTGGTTTTGGGATATTTTCAAGTTGACAATCCTATTCATCATTAGTTCTTGGTTTTTCATCATGGCATCCATGGTCATTTGCAACTTTTCCAAGCTGACACAAATCTTTGAGGAAGGCTCAATGTTGTGGACTATCTTCGGTTTAGTGTCCATTTTGACTCTTGGGTTTGAGAAAGGCTCGATTCTGGATGAGTGGAGGTTGTCCTCAATCTTTGTAGCTAACTCTTGGGCTTCTTGGATCGTTTTAGGGTTCTTATCCCTGAGGAGATAACCCGGTTGACTAGTAAAATCTTTGGTGTAAATGTAAACAAGGAAGTTATTCGCTAGATGATGACTCATAGAGATTTTCTGCAACAAGGTTTTGAACCTAGTGGTGAAATCTCTAATGGTCGAGCATTCTCTTGTTTCCAAAGGGTATTTAGCCTAGTCAACAACATGTTGGGGTCTTCTTTGATACTCCATCTTTTGAGAAAGGCCTCTTCCAATTTATCCATGGTTTTAATACTACCATCAAGAAGACTATGGTACCAATGTCTTGAAGCATCAAGGAGGGTAGCAGAGAACAATTTCATGACTAAATATCTAGCATCATCATTAACGGGGTGAAGCTGGAAGAACGCCCAAAAGTTGCTCATATTCTCTTCAGCATTGATTGCATCAGTACCGGTGAACTTAGGGAGCCACTTCTCATACTTGGGTGGCATCTGCCTAGGGTAGCCTGGTATAGCTAACATGTTTAGTGATTTGAAAATATTGGAAAACCATTGTCTTTGGTTATTGGCCTGGTTTGGAATGTTGGTCTAAGTTCCTGAGCTAGACATTGTGTTTACTGGAAGAATTCCTCTGAAGAGTGATTTTACTACAGGAGAGTTTCAGGGAGGCTTTCTTGTAAAGGATTGAGGAGGGTTATTGTACCTCCTTGTGGATTATGGATTCACCAGATAATTTTCTTGAAATTACCAAAGAGATAAGGGAATCACCCTTAGTGGAGTTGCAAGGTAATATTTGTAAGATGAATATTCTTGAGGAAAGTCTTACTGAAAAAGTGTCTTCTTTGAGGATAATTGACTTAGTGTTCCCTGACAACGGGACAAACCATTATCAGACAATTTGTACTTTGTAAGATAGGAAAGGTAAAAGGAGACAAATTGACGTAATGGGAAACTATCCTATCACTATCACCTCAATAGGATATCTCTTTCTATTTAGGGTGGTAGGCCCAGGGGAGACATCCCCAATGACCTAGGGTTTGGAGAAGGAAAAGGTTTAAAGCTAAGTAAAATTTTCCCTCTCACAACTCACCACCGATCAAAAAGTCTAGATAAACAACCAATAAAGATAATAATAACCAGAAATGTACCCGCCCGAAGAAAAGCAACAAGAAACTATATTTTGCAAGATCACTTGATGGTTAGTACTTCATATAATTGGAGACTTTTTCAATATAAGAAATTGACTAATATATTGATGAAGTAAGAGAAGATGTATAAATGGAAATAATCACAATACGATACTTCAACAATAAATGCTTCAAAATGAGCAAGAATAACTAATTATCAATATCATAACACCAACATTCATCAAAAGAAGGTATGCATTGATCCTTTGAATTTCTTTTAGAAGCCTTAAGTGCTGCAAAGTATGACTATAAATTGAAAGAATAATAGGAGTAGTAGGGCTAGCAAGTTAATCTAAACTAGGGTTAGAAAGGTGTTAGTAATTGCTCAAAGATTTGGATGTTTGTATATTGTGATCAAAACACTCAAGAAAGAGGCCTTAGACTAGTGCATTCATAGGGAAAATGGAGTCAACAAGTAGCAACAAGAATTGAAAGAAAAAGATGATAATAGTATGGCCAAAGACAAGAGGAATTTGATGGTGAAGTGTTGATAAGCCAAGCCTTCAACCATCAAACCCTAGGGGAAAATGACTTACTAAGGTGTAGGCAACCCTAGGCCTTAACACGTTTTCCTCCTTCTTTAGCTCAATGAAAAAGTAAAATCGGCTAGGATGAAGAACACGAGATAGGGTGTTGCAATGACAAGGCCCTAGCAATGTCTCCAACAAAAAAAAGGCTCCTTGGCATAATCTAGTAGGGAATTAAAATAAGGACACCAAAATGTGATTATTTCCTAGGGTTTATTCCAACAAATTCATTAACAAAATGCAAGTAAAACACTATAACCATTCAATTAAGGGAATGATTGTAGAAATTCACTTACATTTACCAAGTATTCATCAAGCCAAACCCTAGTTATAAACCTTCCACCAAGAAAAATTCCAAAAATCACCAAAAAGAAGCCACCTTCAACAAGTGCACCACATTTTCATCCAAAACCCTAATGAGGGCCGCAAATTTCAGACCTCACACAAATGTGAGTGAAATATGATGAGTAAAAGAGATTTTTATCTCTCTTACTTATACCATACCAATGACCTTAATTTTATTTTAGGTCACAAAAGGCCGACATGGCCAAAAATACATAATAATATTGTTTTTACATTAAATGTCAAAATCAAACCCTAAATCAAGCAAAGATGAAGACATCATGCCCTTTTAGGGTGATGTTAGCCCCTTGTAGGGAAATGTTGTCCTCATGGGGAAAAACGTTTGGCCTTCTTGGGCATCAGGAACATGCCAAACATACCACTTTTGCACATAACTGCCTCCCAAAAGCTCCACAAGCATTGGATGATGTCATGAGTGTCCTGGGTGACGTCATGGGCCTTCCAAGACCAATGTCCTGGTGGAAAGGGAACAACCCCTTGGGTAAGGCTCTGCCAAGATACCTCTAGTGGAACATCCTCCTCTTCTCTGGTGCAAACCCTCTGATCTATCTATGCCCCCTGTTGGGGTCTCAACATCCATCTGGTGGGATTTTAGCCTCATGGAGATCAGAACTAATCATATCCCCATGTGTACCTGTCCATCTAGGTACCATCCATCGGGTATGGTGCTGAAACATCAACAAATAAGCCATACATGGTCTCATAAGTTGCAGGGATCATAAAAATGTTAATCACATCTAATCATCAATTTTATTAAACACATGCATAAAACTCCCTTTACCCGGACAAGTGCTCAAAGACATTACACTAATCTACAATCCAAGTTTGGAGGAAGTGACAGGGATTTCTATTGAGATAATGCTCACTGGATGTGGGGTGTTTCTAGAAGAGATAAAATCTAAGCTATGTGAGTGGATGAAGTGGATAAGGGATGTATGGGCAAGGGGTGCAATGACAACAGGGAAATGCATGGCTTACCTGTGGGTGAATCTATAGAGGGTGAGTTGAACCTGTCATGGATGCAAATGTTTCCAAGCCCATTCATTCCTTTTGTCTTTTTCTAATTGCTTTTTCTTCAAGAAGCTAGCTAGGGGACACTGCCCTTGCGTGGTGACTAGTGGTGGCAATGTTACCCACAATCATTTCATGGAAATGAGAAGGTTGGCTCATGATGAGACCCCATTTCTCTTGGCTATGCCACCAAGAGCCACTACCCTGGCATGGTGACCAGTTGTTGGTAGTGTCATATCGCTACATGCCCATAGAACTAATAGGCTAGCTCATGATGAGACCCCCTATCCTCTAACCGGGTCTTGTTTTATTATTTTTATGGGTCCCTCTATTTCTTGCTGAGAATTCATTTACTATTTTCTTGGGGATCCCTGGGAGAAGCATATCGAGGTTTCATTCTTTGGCTTCAATCTTTTTCCAGCTGCTTTTACCCTCTGGGCCTTTATCCCCTTCTTCCCACAAGGTAAGGTACAACCCTTAAATATTTGGCCAACCCAATGCCCAAACCAGTGTAATGGGATGGATGAGGGGGAGAAAGATGGAAAATAGTAAGTATGGTAGGAGAGGACGATGGCTTCTCATGAATCCCCCCAGTGGCAACTCAGAACCTATGGTCACAATATTACTAGGGCATCTTGTCATTCCTCCCAGATATGGTCAAGTGGATAGGTATAAGATCCAAGCACTCGTTAGAAACAAAAATAATTGAATGCACATATTCAAAGGTTTTGAGGATCAGAGTGATACATACCATGATACCCAGACTCATTATCTCATGGAGAAAGATCCACTTCTGCTATAGGACCAGGCCGAGGTGATGGATGTTGTTGTTGCTGACAAAGTGGAGGCGCTGAAGGATGAAAATATGGGCCATCTAGGGCCATGCTCATGTCGATCTGACTTTCGGTACTCCATGTGTAGGACCTGTGGGACTCGAGTTATAATCTCCTTAGTTATCCCTAAAATGGGGATAACAATATGCATTGGCAATGGAAATGGTATGGTATGCCTTGCAATTGTATGGTATGAATTGGAAAAGGAAATTATATGCAATGACAATGGAAATGGTATGCAATGGAAATGGAAATGACAAGCTCAATATGTAAATGAAGAAGTTTAATACATAAACAATGCTTGTACTAAATGAACAAGTTTAATACATAAAAATTACAATCAAAGGATTCATTAAGCATGTAATTCTACAACTTGTAATTCATTAAGCTTGTAATTAAGAATGGTAAGTGAAGGAAAGGCATGGCAAGGAGAGGCATGGCATGAAATGGCATGGAATGACGAGGCAAGGCATGGCATGCCAAGGCAAGGCAATGCAAGTGATGGCAAGGCAATGCAAATGATGGCAAGGCATGGAATGGGAATATTTCAAGGTATGGTATATTTTAACAACATTGAAAATATTTTAACATACCTAGATGGTTATTCAAGTAGACCATTGGGATAACTTCTAATATTGATGGTTTCCATTAACTTCTCGTGCTCATAGTAATGCAAGAAGTACCTCACCTTTGATGAGTTCTTTCTTGGCATTGTTTGTAGTTGGAGGTTTGTAACATTAACCAATTTTGTAAAGTGGTATACGAATTGAAATGGTTTATAATATTGAAATAAATAACCACCTTTATTCCATGTTCTTTCATCTTGTGTCAGATATTCTCCTTTAATAAGCATCGACCCAATAAAAAATTCAATGCCTTGAGAGTCTGTTATTGATCCCATGAGGGTATGCTTTCCCTCTAAGCATCATGTCAGCCAATAATCAGTGCCCCATTCATTATCTCTTATGGAAACCATTGTGTATATGTGCCCTACAAAAAATGGAATGCCAAAATGTGAGTCCACTTAATGACCAAAGCATAAAACATTAATTCTAGTTACTCAAAATTTAATAGAAGGATTCAATGAACCTAACAGTACGAGATCTGAGACATGATCATAATATGATGAAATACTTGATTGGTCCTCCTCCAATTGGGATAATTACATAGTTATACATTGACCAAAGCCTCCAATGGGAAGTGATACACAATCCCATCTATCAACCCAGTCAGTCGATTCAAAATGATCCCATTCATTACTACTACATGGACCAGAGAAGCAAGATAGTTTTCTCGTCCATATTTCAACTATTGCACTGTTTGATGTTTTAACTGAATGGAATCCACGAGTTCCCAGGTTTTTTTTGAATTCATACCACTGTGATCGATCTACATCGACCAACTCCCAAAAATATATATGTACATGTCCTTTCTTGTGTGATTGGTCTTCACGGGTTCCTGTTCCCTCTCCCATTACTGAAGAACACCATCCAACAATGGATTTTTCATCTTGAATGAGGGAAGTAGTTGTGAAACTCATTTATTTCCNCCAAAAATATATATGTACATGTCCTTTCTTGTGTGATTGGTCTTCACGGGTTCCTGTTCCCTCTCCCATTACTGAAGAACACCATCCAACAATGGATTTTTCATCTTGAATGAGGGAAGTAGTTGTGAAACTCATTTATTTCCCGTGTGATGCTCTTTTTATGCATGCACTTGATCCATCATGCTCACCTTTTCCATGCCCGGACTCAAAATAGTTCCAAATGTGTGGTACCTTTAGTTTTTTGTGCAACATACAAAACCATTGAAATACATGATCATTTTTTAATTGGCCTGCGAAACCATCTGACCAAATCCAATGTTGATCCATCTATATGTTATTCTCCTTCAGGTGATTGTAGAAAAATTGAAAACAATGTTGTATGTAGGCTAAGTCATGGCACCGATCATCGCTTCTGTAGAAGTGATACTCTTTCAATATAAATCTATTTTGTTCAATACTATCTGGTCCTTGACTGTATCTGATATGTACCATTATGCTGATCTACTTTGAGTTATAATATTGGCTTTGAATCTCATTTTGTGGTTGAAGGGTATATTTCTCAACAAAATCAACCATTGATAACACAGTACAAACAATAAATGTATCTCTACATATTATAAAATGCTCATCCTGCCATCGAGCCACATGGACATGTTGAACATAATGTTGTGTATTTTCGACGAAGTCCTTCATAAAGTTACAAACACGTACTTGGGAAGTAACCAATTGTATATCTTTTCTTTCCTGTCCTCCGTCAATATCATATGTCACATATGTTATCACATGAACTTGTCTGAGTCCTGTGGGTTTGTGGTTTCTACCTAAGTTTGTGTTTTTCCCTATCTCTCTCCTTTCGCAGACCAAGTCTTAAAATTTTCCCCCTTTGTCTTGTAAAATCAATTTCGTTTGCCCCCGTCTATGTTTAAAATGCCCTGATCTCCCTGTTTTCCCATCCCACAAGCAGTCGTAGGAATCCTCGATCATGAAGGATGCATCCATGAACACAAAGCACATCTTTCCTAATAGTCCATTTCGGGCTTGAAGCACAAGCAAATTTTTAGGTAGTTTTAATCTTTCAAAGAAGAAGATCCATCAGGCGAATCGATCGACAACGTGAGTTCTTTCGGAAGGTCAAAAGTTGCGCGAAGTATAGCGCCAAAGAAAAATCCCGAAGTCAAAAGGTCGATAAAATATTTTATTTGGGTCGTAGATATCATTAGCAGAGATCAACGGTGGAAAATAATCGTGGGAATAGATCTCATTAGAAGAGATCAATGGTGGAAAATATTCATAGGAATCGGGAGTTCGAAATGTCGTTAAATTTGTATGTCAAAGGTCTGAACTCCCTAAACCCAAAATTAGCATGGGTCGTCTAATCCAGCAAGACACGTGGCACCATATCTGAACTATGGAGAAAGTCATTTAAGGAAAACTGAAGTGAGGAATGTGCAAATTTCCCAAGTCCCAAAATGCCAAAGGCTCGAGGTCCCGAAGTGCTGAAATTAATCTAGACTATTCAATTCAGAGGAACACATGGCATCAGATCAACGGATTCGCAGTTTCGCGAATCAGAAGTTTTCAAGGGAGCTATCTTTCAAAGTCCCAAAAAGTGAAACCATGAAGAACTTTGAAGATAGGCATCAGGTCATGGCCCGAGGTCATGTGGAAAGAAGGTCTGGGAGGAAATATTTGCGCCCATCATGTGAAGCAGGCCGAGGTTCGAACGCTTGAAGCCTGAAATCAACAGGATTTGTCCGATTTGGAGGGATGTGTGGCACCAAATCCGAGAATTCGGGGTTTCACGAATCTAAGGTATTAACATGGAGCACGACATAAGTTGGCGAAGCACGAAGCGCCCAAGATTTGGGCCCATGGTCATGGACCATGGTCATATGGAAAGAGGGGCCATAAATAAGGGTAAACACCTATTGAGTGGCTAGCGACTAGGGTTTTCGAGGAAGCAATCATGTTCGTCAAATTCAAATCAAGTCCAATCATCGATCTGAATAAGGCTATGTTTGGAATCAAGTGGAGTGAAGACTCCCGAAAGATGAAATCCTGAAGCGCCTTTGGATATGAGCTACAAGTTATGGCCCGAAGTCGCATGTAGGCTGGAGCGATGGAGAGGAGATGCGCCAAAGATGAAAGAGCTTGTATTGGTCATAGAAGAATATTTGCATGGCCTCAAGGCACTAAGATTGACTTGAAGAAGTCATGGGCACCGCTTGGAACATTCATGGGTGTCAGGCCTCGTCCCAATCCTAATGAAGGTAGTTAATGGAAATGGGGGCAGCAGTTGAGACCTCATCTAACCCCATAAATGGAAATCATACTGAGAATGGCCGTGGGGGGATATTTTCAATCCGAAGTTTCCCTAGGGACAGATTTTCCTGCAAAGCACATAACTAAGATGGGCTCTCGTCTGACATAAGAAGCCCTGCATAGGCTGACAGAGTAGGCACCGATTGGAAACTTTGAATGCAGGGGTCCGATCACATTCCTGGTGGTTGCAACATTTTTAGTATATATAGGAAGTTTTGATATTTTTTTAAGGTTGAATGGTTGAGCTAGGCTCCCTTACTATTGTAATATTTTGATGAATACCATTGTTTCTCTAGTTATGTACTTGATTTGAGACTTCTTGATTAATCTAAGTCAGCTTCTCTTACTCCATATTATTTGCCTCTGATACTGAGAGAGTTCATGAATGACTGATTCACATGGATTGTTGTGATTGTATTATGATGAATGTTTGATTATAGTGTTGTTATGATTTCTTTCATTATCCTTGAAATTTGAATCCAAGAGGATCTTGTGTTTGAGTTTTTCCTCCTTAGGCTGCTTGAAGACCTGATGTCCATAGTAGACCCCTACACCTTTCTCACCAAATTCTTCCTTCTACTCACCTTTACTCCAACTTACTGAATGAAGTTAATCCAAGACCTCAATTGCTTGTGCATGATAGTCCAGATTTCTAAGTTAGAACGTTATTATCATTGATTCTTCTCCATTTGACCACCTAAAACTCATTTACATTTATTGTATAAAATGATGGGTACTGGGATTACCTTCTATGCAATATGAGGGTGACTTCTAGTGCTAACATTTCTAGCGTCGTTGTCAGGAACAAATTGAAGACATTTCCCCGAGATAGAATGACAAAGAGCTTCTGATTCTGAAGGTGCATCAGAGATTAGAACCATTGAAGATTGCGCTTGCACCTGGAGACTCCACTGTGTCAACTCCGCTATTTCAATTGTGGCTGCCCCTAGCCCACCTAAAGCTGAACCAAAGAATTTTTCTTGAGAAGGCTTTTAACAACTACTTTCTTAGCATGAAAGTTCCCTGGGTGATTGAAAATGATCAGATCTGGTCTTTGATGGTGAACAAAGACCAGACACATTCAGACTGCATATCATTCACCCGATGACCCCATGATTAAAGGATCCAATGGCGTCTCCACTATTTTGAAATGGAAATAATCTTGGCTCGGAGGTTTTCTCCTTTTAATTTCTCCTTTGTTCCTGGTTTTCCAAATGTTTTTCCTACTATGGATGAATGGGGTGATGTTTTTCCCATATTTAGAGAGCGTAAAGAGGACAACCCTGTAGAGCATCTCCGTGAGTTTCTTGAACTCATGCATCAATGGGAGATACATCATGAGGATGTATTATTAAATATTTTCATGTTCTCATTAGCAGGAGATGCTCGTGAATAGTATCACTCCTTGCCCCCTGCTAGCATCTCCTCCCTGGGATATTTTCATGCAACTTTCAATAGGCACTGTCAAAAGTTTTATTCTTCTAAGTTAATTTGTCATAATTGTTGTGAAGAATATAAAGAATGTGTTCAAGGTGTGACTGTTCTGAATGAAAGTTGTGAAAATGAAATCTCTAAGGATGGAAGCTGTGAGGATGAAGGATGTGAGAAGGAAGAATATGCACTGGTTGAGTTGATGTGGCAGGTGAGATCACTTTCTGCAAGGATAGATAAGTTGAAGGAAGATCGTGTTCGCTACTCTTTCGAAGAAAGCTCAGAGTATTTTCCAGTCCTAGGAGCAGATGTTCTTGGCAGCCCTGCTCATGATGGTGAGGTTGAGGATTGCATAGCCATAGAGGAAGCATATTTTGCGCCTGATACACCTATTGTCTCATATTTAAACGAACATATAGTTTTGTATTTAGATAAAAAGCAGCAGATCCCTGCCTCATATTTTGATGACTCGGGGAGCAGGCAGCCTATGTGTAACAATTATGAATCAGATTCTGAGCTGAATATGAAGGACTTCCAAGAGCATGCAACAGATCCAAAGGTGCAGTTTATATCCTGCCTAGAGCCTGTAAGTGAGCAAGCATCACCTAGGATCAATCATCCTGCATCATTTGTTCACTTACCTGCACTTACCAGAGACATCGAGCCATGTGTGAGAAGCTACAAGATAGAGCATGTTTTTTGTCACCAACCCAATGGGTTTTGTCACTTGTTTTATGAGCTTGTAAGGGAGTACATGGAGTTACATTTCCTTCATTCTTTATAGCCGCCCAACTTTATCATGACTTCAACACTAGGAGAAAGGCTGAAATATATGATCCATCTGATGTCACGGTTGCATTATCTATTGTTAATCACTGATAGAGTAAATGGTCTTCCAGTTAGGAAGTTACTTAAATGGATATGGTGGAAGTTCGCTTTCACCTAGAACTGTGTAAAAAATCATTAGTCTAGGGATGTACATAAATAAGCTCCTTTTGGAGCCCATGTATTTGATTTTGTTTAGAGTTTTTATTGGCCTGTAATCCTCAACAGGATTTTTTTTGAGATTGACTCCATAACCCAACAGCTAAGGCACTGGAACTACTTGTTCTTGGCAGCTCGCAGGGAGCATGTCATCCCCTATAGAGCCAAATGTTATCACATGAACTTTTCAGAGTCCTGTGGGTTTGTGGTTTCTACCTAAGTCTGTGTTTTTCCCTGTCTCTCTCCTTTCGCAGACCAAGTCTTAAATTCCCCCCCCTTCGGATTTTAAAATTATTTTCATTTTCCCCCCCTCTGTGTTTAAAATGCCCCGATCTCCCTATTTTCCTATCCCACAACGAGTCGTCTGAATTCTCGATCATGCAGGCTACAACCATGAACACAAAGCGCAACTTTCTAATAGTTCATTTTGGCCATGAAGCACAAGCAGATTTTTAGGAAGTTTTAATATTTCAATGACGGAGATCCATCATGAGAATTGATCAACAACGTGCGTTCTTTTGAAAGGTAAAAATTTGCATGAAGTATAGCGCTAGAGAAAAAGACTGAATTCAAAAGGTCGAGCAACGATTTAATCTGGGTCATAGATCTCATTAGGAGAGATTAACAGTGGAAAATAATCGCGGGAATCGGGAGTTTGAAATGTCATTAAATTTGTTCGTCAAAGGTCGGAACTCCCGAAACCCAAAATTAGCGTGGGTCATTCGATCTAGTAGGACGCGTGGCACCAGATCTGAACTGTGGATAAAGTCATTTCAGGAAAATTGAAGTGAGGAATGTGAAAATTTCCCAAGTCCTAAAATGCTAAAGGCCCGAGGTCCCAAAGTGCCGAAATTAATCTGGATCATTCAATTCAGAGGAACACGTGGTGTCAGATCAACAGATTCGTAGTTTCATGAATCTGAAGTTTTGAAGGGAGCTATCTTTCAAAGTCTCTAAAGGTGAAACCCTGAAGCATTTTGAAGATAAGCATCGGGTCACGACCTGAGGACATGTGGAAAGAGGGTATGGGAGGAAATATTTATGCTCATTGCGTGAATTCGGCTAAGGTCCGAAGTCCTGAAGCCCAAAATCAATGGGAGCCATCCGATTCAGAGGGATGCGTGGCACCAGATCCGAGAATTCACGGTTTTGCGAATCAAAGGTTTTAACATGTAGCACAACGTAAGTTTGCGAAGCACGAAGTCATGAAGCGCCCAGGAATTGGGCCCATGGTCATAAAGAAGGGTAAACACCTATTAAGCAGCTGGAAAATGGGGTTTTCAAGGAAGCAATCGTGGTCGTCAAATTCAAAGCAAGGACGACCATCGATCTGAATAAGGCCATTTCGCAACTTCGGGCATCGAGATATTTGGAATCAAGTGGAGTGAAGACTATTGAAAGATGAAATCCCAAATCACCTTTAGATATGAGTGCCAAGGTATGGCTTGAGGTCGCATGCAGGATGGAGCGATGGAGAGGAGATGCGCCAAAGGCTGAAAGCGCCTATATTGGTCACAAAAGAAGATCTGCATGGCCTCGAGGTGTCGAGAATGACTTGAAGAAGTCGTGGGCACAACCTGAAAAATTAATGGGTGTCAAGCCTCGTCCCGATCCTGATGAAGGTAGTTAATGGAAATGGGGGTGGCATTTGAGACTTCGTCTCACCCCATAAATGGAAAGCATACTAAGAATGGTCGTGGGGGGAGATTGTCAATCCGAAGTTTCTCGAGGGATGGATTTTCTTGCAAAGCATATAACTAAGTTAGGCTCATGTATGACATAAGAAGGCCTGTACAGGCTGACAAAGTAGGCACCGACTGGAAACTTTGAATGTAGGGGTTCAATCACATTCCTGGTGGTTGCAACATTTTTAGTATATATAGGTAGTTTTGATATTTTGTTAAGGTCAAATGGTTGAGCTAGGCTCCCTTACTATTGTAATATTTTGATGAAGAACATTGTTTCTCTGGTTATGTACTTGATTTGAGACTTCTTGATTAATCTAAGTCAGATTCTCTTACTCCATATTATTTTCCTCTAATACTGAGAGAGTTCATGAATGACTGATTCACATGGATTGTTGTGACTGTATTATGATGAATGTTTGATTATAGTGTTGTTATGATTTCTTTCATTTTCCTTGAAATTTGAATCCAAGAGGATATTTTGTTTGATTGTTTCCTCCTTAGGATGCTTGAAGACTCTATGTCCATAGCACACCTGTACACCTTTCTCACCAAATTCTTCCTTCTACTCACCTTTACTCCAGCTTACTGACTCAAGTTAATCCAAGACCTTAATTTCTTGTGCATGCTAGTCTAGATTTTTGATTTAAAATGTTATTATCATTGAGTCTTCTCCATTTGACCACCTAAAACTCATTTACATTTACTGTATAAACTGATGGTTACTAGGCTTACCTTCTATGCAATCTGAGGGTGAATTCTAGTGCTAACAACATATTTAAATCTTTGCAAGGAAACCTCCTTCCTCCCCAATTCATACTCATCGCTTACATGGATGCACTTGCTCAGTAATGTCATTACACCACACCTGGGGAATGTCCCATCTAAGAATGATTTTTGATAAAATGTAAAACCCTCTGGGCTTGTACACAAGATGTTGTGAATTAAGTCTTTAGATGACAACCATGGCAATATAACTGGGCATTCCTACAAAAGGGTGTTATGAAAAACATGATATATATATGTGTGTGTGTGTGTGTGTGTGTGTGTGTGATAATAATAACCTTACTCAATGTGATATATACAACAACATGTGTTACAAGTTTTGTTTATTCGAACATACCAAAGCTTGCATTTATGGAAAGATTTTTGGCCTAAGTTAAGTTCACTATGTACTGTTTTGAATCTCTCATACAATTCTATCTGTGTAATGTCAAGAAAGTGCTTGATATGGGGTTCACGATCCCTAGATCCCCTTCTCAATTTTAGTACATCTTTTTCATTGGAACAAGGACTTGTGTTCTCATGCCATAAATCTTGAACTAGTCCCTTAACCGCTCCATTTAAATTCATGTCAAAACGAGGTAGCCTTCTAGTGAAGGCCCAAAAATATTTTGGGGCACTTATTTCGAGGCTATCTCATTTATGAGAATACTTTCTAAGGTTTTTGACATTGCATTTATGGAGGTGAGAGGTTTGTTGTAACAAACTATGTTTTCTTGTCATCTTGCTAACAATTGACTGGGACAAGACATGTCGTGTTGCATTGTGTTATTTAGAACGATAATTCTTACCAATTCTTTGAAAATCATATATAAGGTTTCTAAAAATATGATGACTTATTTCTACACTTTTGATTGTTTTAATGCCTAAAATTCTCCTAAGAATAGTCAAACTTCTAGATTTTAACAAATA
>ML777727.1:169512-184005 GCA_009831015.1 Picea engelmannii
GACTTCCTCCAGAAAATATGGAAGAGAATACCCCTTTACCCCCTCATTCTATGGAGGAATCTCCTCAACAGAGTGAGGTTCACGACACTATAACCTCCCAAGAAGAAGTTCCCACCTCTTTAGAGAATTTTCGAATTGTTTCAAAGTCTCCGGAGGCTTTCCACATTCCACAGGGATATGAGAGACGTGTTCTCCAACTGAATTCAGCCGGTGAATTTGTCGTCATCAATCCTTCTGACATTCCGACTGGGCCTCATTCAAACCCTTTAGTAGATGACCCCTTTTGGACCGCAGACATTGTTCGAAGTCCACCGCGCATGGTGCGAGATCTTTATGGAACAAGAATAGGTGTCGACACGCCTATCACCTACACTGTACCTTTAAACCATTTTACCGGTAATACCATTTTTTCAGCCACACCATCCGTTGGTCTGAACACATCGTGTGTTGGCCCAAGATCCACTTTTTCTCTCCAGACGGCTCACTCTACAATGGTCCCTCACGTTCTAACTATTCCCGCTGGTAATGCCGTGGTTAGCCAAGCTGCAATTGGCACACCACTAACACCTAGACCTTCATCATCACTCCCTTTTGGGTACAAAGCACTGAATTCTTCTATTGTAACTACTACCCAATTTATGCCTGGAAGTTATACACCTATACAACAACCCGGAGGGACCGATCTTGGTGGCTTTAATCCATTAAGTAGCATCGATCAGTCGTCTACGTCTGGTTCCCAAATTCTAAGAACTCCACCTCAAGTTGGGGGGAATCCTCCCACCGGAGGACAACTTCCATTTGGAGGGCACCCTCATGCTGGGGGGCAACCTCAATTCGGAGCCTACCATCAACCGTATGGACAAAATGTATCTCCCACACCCAACCCGTGGAATATCCCTTTTCCAGGAAACCCACAGTTCTTGGGGGGACACAATCCTCAAGCTCCACAACAACCTCTTCCCNCTCAAGGGACTCATCTATATCCTCCTTATGGACAAATGCCAAATCTGGCTTATAATCCTCAAAACCCATCCGGTTATCCTCCGCTCGTGCATGTTTCTCGAACTGCCTCAAATCCTGTGTACCCTGGTCAACACCAACCTTATACAAGAGGGCCCACTAGTTACAATTATCCTCCTAACCCGGTGTATGGTCCTACTGGTGTTCCTATGCCACACCAGTATTACCCACAGGTTAACCGAGAACTACCTTTCCTAGCGACTCTGGACCTCCCAGACTTGTCTCGGTTAACGAATGATCCTATTTTTCATTCTCCGGTTTGGCCAGCTATTCCAGCTAAACTTCCTTCTGATATCCCAAAATTTGATGGAAAGTCCAGAGAAGACCCAAACAACCATGTGATGAATTTTCATTTGTGGTGTTCATCGAACTCCCTCATGGACGATTCTATACGTTTTCATCTTTTCCAACGAATGCTTACGGGTTCTGCAGCAAAATGGTATATTGAACTACCATATGCTTCTTTTCATGATTTCAACTCCCTTGCCATGTCCTTCCTCACACACTTCCAACTACCCATTCGATACGACGAGTACCGAACTATTGACCTCCCTTCGTCAGACAACCTCCGTACATATCTCTGATCATATTCATGAATGGAGATGACGATGAAGGTTAATCAAAGCGGTCATTCCTGACCAATTATTAGCGGAATGGTTCACCAAATCACTGTTACCCCATATCGCTCATGACGTTGCTATGGGTGGTGTAGTCACCGAGGAAGAAGCTATTGCTCGAGCTCAGTACCTAGATTTGGTTTATTCACAATCTGGTACTCTGTACGATTTGATACCAAATACTACCCCCGCCACTAATGATCCATCCAAACCATCGTCTACCTCACACGCGGATGGAGTTATTGGCTCCGTCAAAACCCAATCTACTTCCCAGTCGACTGGAACAACCCAGCGGTCCGCTTCGACGTCTGCTCCCAGGTCAACTGCACCCTCTTCTACCTCCCCTAAAAATCAAGTCTCTAAGGTGAATACGGTCCAATTGACCCCTTCACAACAATCTAGAGGCAAGAAGAAAGAAAGAAACAAACTGAAGAAAAACAACAACAATGAACAACCAAAAAATTAACCTCAAACCCCTGCTGCCGGAAAACAACCACAACGGAAACTGAAATTCCCATGTCTCATTTGTGGTGATGATCACTACACCCGAGACTATCCACATCACGATGAAGTGGCCAAACTCTTTAAGGGAAATTCACAACCCATTGTGCTTGCCCATCCTTTTCCACAGCAACAATATTTGGTTGCTCAAACCCCCGCTCCAGGGGGAAGTTCCAACCAACCCCATGATGAGGCCTCGACAAGTGCCCACATTTACATGTTTAACAAGATTAATCTGACCACTCACACTATGACATATGACACATCGATTAAACCTGATAAGCCGAAGACTACTAACGGTTCCTTACCAAACTCATTACCATCTTCCATTAGTCCTCCCTCTGTTAGCCCTCCGTCCGAACCGGTCCAAATCAAGAAACCTTTGTTTGACTCCATCTTATTCCCTCCCAAGAGCACTATCCAGAAATCTACCTTTAATCCTAGTTCGCGGGCTGCCCAAAACTACAACATCGTTGAATATTTGGCTCAAGCACCGTGTGCTATCTCTGCTCTGGAAGTTCTACAACACTGTCCTAGTCAACGTAGAACACTCTTGGATGCCATCGGCGCTTTCGATCCTGATTCGTCTAATAGCATCACATTTAATCTAGATGATCATCAGCCTCGACTCTCCCACCAACTAGCTTTTCAAATCAATGTTGTTGTTCACAATCAACAAATCCACCGAACTATCTTGGATGAGGGAGCCTCTACTTGTGTCATGTCTTTAGCTTGTTGGAAAGGCTTAAAATCACCTGCCCTTAACAAATCCCCTACGATGTTACGTGCTTTCGATGGGCGAGGTTTTCATCCTCACGGACTTTTACAATCCTTAGTCGTTCAGTTGGGCGGAAAAACTGTTACTGTTGATGTCGAGGTGGTCGACGCCCCCCTCAATTACAACCTACTACTTGGAAGAAGTTGGTTCTACGCTATGACTGTCGTTGCCTCATCGGTGTTTTGATGTGTACAATTCCCCCATCAAGGCAAAATTGTCACTATCGATCAACTAGATTTCTGTACACCCAACGCTCGTGCCCCCGTTACCAACAACATTCCTTTTTTGGGAGACCACCAGGTTACGTATGAAAGAGTTGGTGTTGGCTTGTTGAAAGATTCTATCCTTATGGGTACCTTCCCTACACCACTTCCACCCACCACACATCATATTGCCACCGTCAATATGATTTCGACTATGGATTATCAATCTTTGGAATCATTTGACCCTTGGATTGTACCTAGTCCTATGGAATTCGATGTGCTCGGTGACACCATGCCACTTATCCCAGCCGAGGCCGCATACGTGGATATTCAATGTGCCTCTCCCTCCCCAGAAAACCCCCATTTATTGGCACCTGATGCCTACTCGATGCCGTCATGGTTGGATTCCCTATCGTCCGCAATCGATTACATTTCCCAAATTTTTCCTTCCAACGAATCTATAATGGAAATGCTTAGTATTGACGACGTACCTTGGGACGATAACCATCATTGATCCTCTTTTCTTCCGCCTCTGGAAGAAATTCACAAACACATACACTCTGTCTTCCCTCCTGATGTTACCAATTCTCCGCAATCTCCCATCCTCACACAAGATACTCTTTTTGAGGGGAATATGGGTAATATCTCTACTACGATTGTTATTGATATTTCGATCAAAGAAGGCGTTGTGGAAAACATTAACCTTGGTGCTAACTGCACACCCAAAGAAGTGGTCTCTTACACCACTCTGTTTAAAGAATTCTGCGATGTCTTCGCTTGGAGCTACTAAGAAATGCCAGGAGCGACCCCTCGATCGTCGTATATGAAATCAAGACTTACCCAGGTGCAAAACCTGTTCGACATAAAATCTGCCCAGTTCATCCCAAGAAAATCGTAGCCATAAAGGAAGAAGTTGAGAAACTTTTAAAATCTGGCTTTATCTATCCGGTCCCTTTGACAGAATGGGTCTCCAACCTTGTTCCGGTTGCCAAAAACCAGGGGACCATCCGTGTTTGTGTTGACTATCGGGATCTCGATAAATCTTGTCCAAAGGACAACTACCCTACACCCTTCATCGACCAAATCATTGATAATTTCACTGGGAGCGTAATCTTCTCCTTCATGGATGGTTTCTTCGGGTATAACCAGATTGAAATTTTACCTGCTGATCAACATAAGACAGCCTTTATCTGCCCATGGGGAACTTTCGCCTATCGAAAGCTACCTTTTGGTCTCAAAAATGCTGGTGCTACTTTCTAGTGGGCCATGTCATACGCTTTCCACGATATCAAGCATATTGCAGAACCTTACCTTGACGACTTACCCGCCCACTCATCAAATCGATCAGATCACGTTGATCACTTGCGGGCTATTTTTCTTCGATGTCGGTTTTACTGTATCCGCTTGAACCCACATAAGTGTATTTTTGTTGTCGAATCCGGTCGACTCCTTGGTTTTTTTGTCTCCAAAGACAGGATTCGGGTGGATCCCTTAAAGATTAAGGCTATTCTGGCCTTACCCCCACCTACTAGTTTGACCCAACTCCAAAGTTTGCAAGGAAAAGAAAACTTCCTTCATCGTTTTATTTGTAACTACGCTGAGATAACTAAAGGATTCATGCAATTGTTACAGAAAAACACCCCTTTCATCCGGGATGACATCGCTCAATGATCGTTTGACGCTCTCAAGCATGCCTTGACCCACGCACCTTTGTTGCACCCTCCAGAGTATACAAAGGACTACATCCTTTAATTAGTCACCTCCACTTCCACTATTGCGATGGTGTTAGTTTAGGAGGACCCCAACGGTAAGGAACACATGATCTATTACCTGAGAAAGAGTCTATCTGGACCCGAACTCCGATATACACATGTAGAAAAAATGGCTTTGGCAGCCGTCGTCGCTGCCCAGAGATTTCGCCATTACATCCTACTACATACCACCACTGTGATTGCGGACTCAAACCCCATGTACCATGTCTTGACACGTCAAGTGCTTGGGGGAAAATACTCTAAATGGATCGTCATCCTTCAAGAATTCGATCTTGAATTTGCAAAGTCCAAAGCCAAGAAGTCCCTGGTGTTTGCGGAGCTTATCTGCGACCTCCCCCATGCTAATGAAGATATCGAACCTAGAGATTCTCTCCCTGATGAAACTATTTTCCTCATCAACACCTCTGATCCTTGGTATGGAGACATCCTCCTTTATCTCCAAACCCAACACTTTCAGCCTAACACTTCCCGTGAAGAGCGTCGACGTATTCACCACCATTCTCGTCGTTATCTTATCATCAACGACACCTTGTATCGCCATGGTATTGATACTATACTTCGATGATGCTTGATTCATGCAGAGGTTGAACGCATTCTGAACGACTGTCACCTTGGAGCCTGTGGCGGTCACCTTTCTGGGATGGCCACAGCCCAAAAAATTCTACGTACCGGCTATTTTTGGCCCTCGATTTTCAAAGATTGTATTGAGGCAGTCAAAAAATGCTCAACCTGCCAAGTTTTTAACAACAAGGCACGCACCCACCCTACTACGCTGCACCCCATTATCGCCATCGACCCCTTCGCCAAGTGGGGTATCGATTTTATGCAATGTAAGCCTACCTCAGCCGGGGGGCGCGGTTATATAATCGTCGTCGTCGACTACTTTACCAAATGGGTTGAGGCTATGCCTACCTTTCTGAATGATGGTCATACCGCAACTCTTTTTGTTTTTAACCACATCATAACTCGTTTTGGTGTACCACGCGCCATTGTCACTGATCACGGTTCACACTTTAAGAACCAGATGATGAGTGAATTGCATGCCAAGTTGGGTTTTCTCCATGAAAACTCATCTCCATACTATCCTCAGGCCAATGGACAAGTTGAATCCATTAACAAGGTCCTCAAAACCATGATTCAACGCATGGTAGGGGAAAATAAGACATCCTGGCATCTACAACTTTTCTCCGCTCTCTGGGCTTACCGTACTTCCGTGAAAACCGCAACTGGGTTCACTCCTTTCTAGTTAGTGTATGGCATCGAAGTTGTTTTACCAATCGAGGGTGAGATTCCATCTCTGAAACTTAAAGTAGAACTCCTACCCCATACTTCTGCCGAAGAAGAACGTTTCTTATATTTGACAAAACTGGATGAAACATGTCATGATGCCACTCTCATTAATGAGGCACATCAGAAATGGATAAAAAAATACGACAAATCCGTCCATCCTAGGACTTTTGCAGAAGGAGACTTAGTCCTTGTCTATGACCAAGCTCATGACAAACTAGGGACAGGCAAGTTAGAACCTCTGTGGCATGGCCCTTACATTGTGAAACATGTTCTGCACAGAGGTGCCTACGAGTTAGTCAATTATGATGGAATTTCCCTAGGAGAGCCCCGGAATGGGCTTTACCTTAAAAAGTACTATGCCTAGATCACCTAGCATGTGTACTTTGTACATTATTGTATTCTAGTTTGGTGTGTCTATTTCTTTCGCATGCTCGATTCTTTACCTTTTCCACTCATAACTATGCCTTTTGTTTTCATGCACAGATGACGTCTTCCTTTCCTATCTTTGTCGGGTTTGAGGATGGCACTAGTCGACACACCCGGAACATTGCTTCGACGGCATGGGTCATTTACTAATTTGACGAGGTGGTGAGTTCAGGAGGTATTTGCTTAGGACCAGTGACTAATAACATGGAAGAATATCATGTTGTCATTGGACTTTTAACCCAAGCCTCCTCCCTAGGTATCTCTCAGATCATTGTTAACCTAAACTCCCAACTCATGGTCTATCAACTCAACCGTATATACACTATTTATAATCCTATCCTGCTACGTCTCCACCTACAAGTCTGTCGTCTTGAACGAATATTTGATTACATCGAATACAGACATATTCCAAGAGGACTCAACAATGTTTCAGATTTGTTAGCTAATTACATCATGGATCAGTATCTCGCCCATAGATAAGGTTTCATGAAGGAAAACAAATTGTACATCACATGTAAATTAAAACACATCACATTAAAGGCATCATCATGTACAAATTTTTTGGCACTGTAAAAACTCAGAATTATATATATATACATAGCGTGACTGAAAATTTTTTGATTACATCAAAAAAGTATTTGGAAGAGAAAAATTTTGGGTCTTTACATCCATACAACATCGTTTGACAAGTCATATAAAATATACAATCACCAGAGAGACTCTAATCTCTCTGCACTGCATTGTGCTGAGAGTAACATATCACTGCGTGCACTACGTGTCTTAGTAGAGAATTAACATTCTCTGGCACCCCCACAGTGTGCCTCTGTAGATGTAAAGGCACTTCTCTCCTCTGTAGAGGAGGAATGCCCATCGTGAGGCCTTGAAGGTTTCTTTCAACCTCCCGGAGACCTATCACTGGTGCCCCTGGATCTACTGCAACCAGAGAACCCCCACGACAACCTGGTATTAGTATCTCAGCCAGGCACACTGTTCCCTTGTCTTCATGTTAAAAACAATACATCCATTAAAAACTCTTCCACGTACCCAAAAAATATACATACGTTAAAAACTTAAAACATAAAAAACTAGACAAGGTGTTGCTTAGTCTCTCACCTGACGCATCCCAATCTTCCCCCGCTGGTAGAATCAAGTCCATGCTCCCGCAAAAGTCCACATTGGCATATGGGAAGTCTTCTATCCAAAGATATTGGCATCTCAGCCAAGCAAAGAAGTCACTGGTAAAACGGAACTCTGACTCTGCCACTAGTCTCGGAGACAGACTAGTCCACCATTCCATCCATGGTTCTCCCACTGGTCATACCGCCAATGCAATCTGAGGCTGCATCTGGGGGATGCACTCTAAGAAGAATGAGACCAAGAAAGAACCATATCTGAACTGTTTCTACCCAATCCTACACCGCGAAACGTGTTCCTTCACATTCCAAAGAAATCCTGTGCTCCAATTAAACAGTGTTGGCTCCAAACACTATACGCCATAAGCTACCTGTGATCTCGACACCATATGTGCGCTAGTGCTTCCCGTCACACTCGTGATAGAAAAAAAAATGGACCGAAGGGGTAACTCTCTGATATCCTTGATGGGGATTCTACCCCCCACCAGTCTTGCTCCTAGGACACAGTGGTGTGCCAGATACACACCCACTTGCTCAGGAAGCGCCCTCTGTCCGAAAAAACCTATAGTAACCCCTCTTTTCGAGAGGCCAGTCAAGAAATATAAATCTTCCAACTCGATGGTTAGAAGATGTGATCCGATCCAAAACCCTTGCTCCACGACATCCCACAAGCTGATTATGTACTCAAGCAGAAGGATTTCTTTCTTCATCTTCTGCAACTTGAAGAATTTCAGAAGGCCACAATCTCTCAACACGACCCGCGTATGAGGACTCCGCAAAGAAACCAAATCATCGAGCTCATGCTCCCGTTCCTTCCACTCAATCATGGTCGTCGCCGAAATCACCTACAAACAAAAAAAAACAAAGATTTTCATTATTCAATTTTTCGACAATTTCTTAAGCAATTTAAAAACTTGAAATATATTGCCCATACTATTCAAAAAGGACCACGCCCTCTTTTTATCACTCAATAATCATCACGCAACAATAAAATGATTTGAATTAAAATGATTTTCATAATGGCTGTGTGGGCATATTTTTTGAGTTTCTTATGGATTCTTTAACAAAAACGACCCATCTACGTAAGTATCAAGGTGTTGGCATCTATTCTATCACCCTATAGAAGCATTTTTGTAAGAGAATGTATTTTTCCCATCATTTTCAATAGAGGTCGTTTTGATCTTTTTTGGAGCGACCTAGGGCTTCGTTTTTTAATTTAAATATTGCTATGGAAACAAATATTGAACCATGTAATTGAAAGAAGGGGAAATGAAGATCTACCTGGTCCAAATGGTCAACCATAGCTCTAGTATCAAGCAAAACAAGATCCACCTCCAAAGTGAGAATCTCCACTGCTACAAATCCTTATGCAAATGAAATGGTAAATGAAAATTTTTATTGTATTACTATTTATAAATTTCCATTTTTTATAAGGTATAGTTATTTGTGGGTTTGTTTGGCAATATGATGGCCTAACTAAACCTCTAGATTGCAGTTTTGACACTACAGGTTTCAAAGCAGTTTTGATCGATTGTTTACCTTGTCACATCCACGAGCATAGTCTTAGTTTGTTCTCAAGCTTGAGAATATAAGAACGCACCGGGTAGACTTTTATCTCTTTTTCGGACCCGTATGGACACACGAAAAAGGAATCCCTTGGAGTCATCTTTAAACTCTTTTCAGACTCTCTAAATATGAAAATATCGTCGAGTGATCTTGCTTCCTTTCATACTCGTTAAAAGGTTTGAAAGGGCATCTTTCGAGTGGTAGTTTATCTCTTTTTCGGCCTTGTGAAACTAACTATACGAAAAAGGAACTGAGAGAGTTATCTTTTAAGTGTTTTTCCAGACTCTATAATCATGAAAAACCTTCGAGTTTTATGTCTTTGGACTCGCTTAAAAAAAAATCGACAGGCCCGTACGGGACTGAACCCTTACTTCTTCCAGTTCATTAAACAAAGGAAGAGGAACTTACCGAAGGTGATTTATATCGAGCATGTGTTACCCTCCTCGAGCTCGTTAAATTAAAAAGAGGTACTCGTCTATCTGGATGGGGGAAAAATTGAAAGAAGCAAGCCAAGCAGTCTCTTGAGAACATTACCAAGTAATTCTTAGAGTCGCCCTTGAACATGGAACTATGTCTTTTGCACGCATTTTTATCCGCTAAACCTCTGCACTGAGCCAATCCTTTGAGTTTGTTTCAATCCTTTGGGTCGCCTGACGTAAGTCACAGCATCCGCTGCATCGTAAAGTTTTGCTCCATGTCATGTTTCTGCTGTTGTGCCTCAGTGTTCAAGGGAAGTATCCGCCTTGAGAGTCATCCATCACAAATATCTTGCCTCGATAGCCCTATCAGTCCATGTTCATTTGATCTACCAATTACATCTCTATGTCTGTTTTGTGTCGTTGATGGGGGATGCATCAAGGCCCTCCTTCGACGAGCCTATTCCTGTCGACTTCAACACATTATCCAGGAATCAGACTTAGAAACCAGTTAGTACTTTGGGACCTGCATGCCTCAATGGCAGGCCTCCTCACGTCCAATAGTGGGTTTACATCACTGACCTCTTATTGGATGATTCCACGGATGTTCAACTCCAGCTCATCCATTCACATTCGTTGGAATGTACTAGGGTACCTTGGGAATCATTGACATTAATGGTGATCTCCCTCGTGCTTGTTAACGGTTTACATCATTGACCAGTAATCAAGTGATTTCTGCCATGTTCGACATCGGGACATCTATTCACATGGTTAGATTCATACCACATCGAGATCGGTAAGAAGACCCTGGGTTGAGTGATCACTTTGATATGTACTTTTCCCAGGTTGCGGAGGAGTTTCTCTTGAACAATGACACATATACTGTTGCATAGATCCACTTTGTATTGGTCGTGGCTATGTCTTGTCATCTCGTATATCCATTGTGTATTCTTCGTGACTATGATCAGTTCAGGTCATCAAAGTATAGATCCACACTGTATTCTCGGTTGCTATACCTTTTTATCAATACAATTATGGATCCGCAGTGTATTTTATGGCGGCCATATCTTGCAAGTCTTGATCACCTAAGCATAGGTATGCCTGCCTTGGGTTTGAAACATGTCATAATATTTGTTGGATGTTTGTGTGCAACTTCTGTCAGGTTCCCCGCGTCTATACCCTTGCTTGAAAGTCTACACAACATTTCAGTTATTAGTTCTCATCTTCTAACTTCATACTTTGGGGGGCAATCTGTTACACATCAACATTACTCACTTTGATAAGTGTTGCAAGTGTCACATGTTGCTCACAAGTGTCGCAAGTGTCAAGCAAATCATACTGCCATGATGACGACACTAAGGAGACACTTAAAATGCCTCAAACACTTGATTTGAAGGAAGATGAATGGCTAACTGAAGTTAAGAACCTCTTGCCACCTGAAAGAAGCATTCAATCTAAGGTTTTAGGAGAGAGCGCTCCTTTATATCACTCTTAGGAGCACTGACGCTCCCCTATAAAGTGCTAGGGAGCGTTATAACACCAAACAACCCTTCTGAGGGAGCGCTATGGATTTTTAGAGCGCTGGCGCCCCCCTAAAACCTATTAGGGAGCGTTATAGCACTCTGATGGCCTTTTTGAGGGAGCACTACCTAATCTGGGCAGGATTTGGTCTGTTGAGGAGAATAAGGGGAAAATCTTTCAATCTTGGAAGGCAGTTGCATTCGAATTCCTGGTTTAGCCATGATCTTAGGGAAGATCCCTAACTCAAGGAGGAAAATCCTCAACTTACCCTATAGATACCTCAAGAGGTTAGGCCTCTCTAAACCTATATAAGCAGGGTCTATGATGGTGAAAAGGAGGAAGAATTGGAAGCATGAAACCTATGATCTCATAGGAAACATACAGTGAAATGGAGGAAAGTAATCAGTGAATTTGTTGTCGTCCAGATCGTGGATATTTTGAGCAAGGGTTAGATAAAGGGGACTTGATGAAGCTGTCGCATTCACATCTACGGTTGTAAGTTACTTATGTCATTGTTCTCATTGATATGACACGCTTGGCCTGTTTCTTTATAGTTTGTGTTTAATTGCAAATGAACTTATCTCTGATAGATAGATCTATTTCAAAACTAATATCAATAGAGTAGGAAGTGGTTGTACTGTTGTTTGTCTACAGAGCTCATCGAGGAGCGAAAGATTGGAGCTCAAATTGGAGCGTGCAGGGACAAACACCGGTAAAAGGTACTTTTTTTCTCCTTCCTCCTCATACATTAGTTTGTATAGATCTGAAAGGAAGTCAGTGTCCACGTTAAGTGTCCTCTGTCTTAAGAGTTAAGAGTCTAGCTCTCAAGAGGAGATCTACCTATCCGCAGGGAGATTTTCCTTTAACAAGCATATGCGCCTTTGGAAAAATACTATCAAGACTCAACGTAGGCCACGGTGTTTCTGAGAAGTGAGTTCGAGGATGCTTATGCAAAGTTCACAAACAAACGACATATTTTCACTACAGGTATAGCCAATTTCCAGGAAGACACCCTTATGGAACTAGAAACCTACAAGGACATGGAGAGGTGGTATGGAAAATCATACCAAGTGGTAGAAAGAAATGATTACATCAACATAGTGCAAAAGGGATGAGACACAGAGGCGCATGGGATTCGAGTGTTAAGGGATAGCAACATTTCTCGGATCAGGAAAGCATTCAAATACTGGGCAATTATGTCTTAGGAACATCAGTGGGAGATAAAAAATAAGTGGTCTGAGTGTGAAAATAGTTGGGTAAAGATCAATCAGGAGATGAAAGGCATTAGCCTTCCAAAATTCGGCTCACCCGAAGACTTTGTCGACCTGCATGACATAGTCAAGCGACATGCAAAACAACACTTTGCCTGGGCATTCTAGATCGCACAGGTGGCAAGCATGGCACCAAGTCAAATACAACAGTTCACGGAGCATCTGATCAAGGCTCGTGCAGTTCTGTAGCAGTTGAGTGCCAAGATCGTCAAATATAGAGAACAAACAGTAGAAGTGAAAGAAATCCTTTCAGCCCTGATGGATCAACACATGTTCTCATATGCTAACACATGCAAGGATATATTAATCAAGTGCTCAAAGTATGAGAAGATTCATCCACTCCAGTAAAACCACGAGATGATTTCAGAGAACAAAGAGTTCGAGCGCCACGTGGCGATATTTTTTTTTTCCTTAACTTAAATTTATAGCCGCTATTTTTAGTTAGTAATTATTTATAAATAAGGGGATTGGCATTTTAAGAAGGAGTCGATGGTTTTGGGAAAGACCCTCTTTTTTCGAATTGTAAAGAACTAATTTTGAACAACCTGAATTCAGAAGTCTTGTTTAGGACCAGAGACAAAATTATGTTTTTCATTAAAGGCGTTATGTGATTGGATTGAGGAGGAATTACTTCCAACTTTATTTCAGTAATTGATGATGTAACGAGTAAGAGTTTATGAATCTATTGATAAGTTATTTGTTTTGATATCTTTACATTTCTTTTGTTCTTAATAATGGAAATCAAATCGTTGTGTTAATGTGTGTTTGATGTTATAGCCGAGGAAACTATTTTTCTTGTGATCATCTTGTTACATGTGTATTTTTCTTACGATAATTGTATCTCAGTCAAGGATGAAATACCAACAAGTTAACGTATTAGTACTAGGCTTGTAATAGGTGTGAATATCTTTGTCTGCATGCTTGATCACGAGGGTTATCCCACGCTCATCCTTCTTCAGTAGTTAAGAATCCCTTCTATCAGTTCATTTATACCAACACACATCATTTTATTAGACTCATCTAATAAAAGAAAAGACAAAAAAAAGAAGAGAACGTTTAAGCTGAAGGAGGAACTTTCATAGTAATATATCCTATCAATCACCAAGTAAATCCCATCGATAAATTAGCTAGATCGAAAGATTTGGAGAACCATTCCACCATCAAACGTTGTAGAGTCTAATTGGGCCTCTAAGGCAGGTTTGGTTCCTACTATTGAGTTAAAGGGATCTTAGACCCCTCAATAGATCCCTCCCTTAGGAGGAATAAGGGATTCATAGTCCCATATTTCTCCTCTTGGTGCACTCCATTTGAATATTCAGTTCTATTGGGTAACCATTCCATGTGTTCAATTTCATGCATCATTTTCTTATAGTTGTTTAGTTTGGCTCTTAGTGTTGTTTTGTTCTTCCCTTGCTTTGTATTTTGTTTTCTAATTTGTAGGTTCACTAACTTGCTAACCACTCTTCTTTTATTCTCTGTTGGCTTACTAAGGTAGTTAATGGACTTTATTTTGCTCACTCTTCTGAGAAAAGAACTCAAACAATTTGGAAACCATACTAGGGAGTTGAATCACAATTCCTCCTCAAGTAAGCTCCTGGATTTATTATTCTCACTCTCTGTTGTTTGCAGGACCAAGAACCGGCATAGCCTCACCCTTAGAAAGAAAAATTTAACCTATTTTTGAGAGATGTCATTCAAAATTTTCGTCCCACCAACTCTTTATGTGTGTGCGGGTTTATGCCTAACATACGTGTATTCAGCGTGGTCCCGTGCTCTATCATAACTCTCTCAACATGCACTATGTTCTTTGTGCATGATTATTCTTTGTTCCCCCGTGCACTGGTCTTATTTTTTCAAAATGGTAAGGCTTGAGAAGCCCATTTCTACCAAGTAGTGTAGATTTACTTTATGTACTTTGTAAAAGCCATCAAAAGTAGGCTTGGAATTAATTCTTGCATAGATAACTTAGACCACACATA
>ML777727.1:184055-199876 GCA_009831015.1 Picea engelmannii
AAAAAATCACATTAATTTGGGACTAGAAGGCTATGTAGACAATCTTGGAGTATGCTCTTTCCTTGCACCCTTGTGTGATCTTGGAAATCAGCAAAAGATATTTCCTTAAGAAACCTTCATATCCCTTTAAAATCAACAATTTTAGGAGAGGAAAATACCTCTTAGCTTGTTTTTTGAAACATGGTCTCAAATAATTGTAAGGGTCCACACATCCCCACATGTGCACAATCTTAGGATAGCTTCAAATTTATAGAGTGAATAATTAGGAAGTTTAAATCATTATAAGGTCCCACACATGCCCACATGTTCACAATCTAGGAATAGTTTCAAATATTTCTTAGATTAGATAACATTCTAGGGAGATTAAAACTCAAAAGTAAGGACCCACATGTACACCATGCTAGTTACTTAGGGATTTTTCAATTTTTGCAAGGATTGTTTATGAAATCTAGTAAGTTATAAGTAAGCAACCATTGTAAAGGACCAAACGATGTCCACATGACAAAATTTTCTCACTTAACTTATTAAAAATTCATCACTCACTATCACTTTTGGCACACATAATCACATATTCAAGAGGTGTTAGTCGAATACTTGAAACTGTAGTATGCTCTTCGCCTTGCGCCCATAAGTGAACTAGGAGAGTCAGAAGGGATTCACTTGTTTGAAAAAATATTTTTCTCACACCACTCTTAATCAACGAAGTTGGCCCATGACTCCATCACAACGCACTTTTGAATTCTAAAAGAAACCATAATAAACCCACTTCTAACCTCCACAAGAGGAACAAAAAAGAATTCGGTAGTTGAAGTTATGATTTTGGGGATAAGCATCCAAATAACTTCCCATCATCATTTTTCACTTGAAAATTAGAATGTTGTGAATTAGGATACCAAAATACTCCCAAACAAGAATTCCTACACCATAAGGCAGGGAGACACCCGTGAAGGGTCGAAGTTCGAATTCTAATTGTTCTATGCATGCCTCCTTGGGTCACCCAACCCTTGGAAAGCATACATCCTGTGAGCGATTTCTGAGGCCAAAAATCTAAATGTTGTGCCTAATCGAGGTGACTTAGTTGCCAAAATCTAGGTTTTATCTGCTTGAGGTGGCATTTGTGAGATGCAATCGCACCTCAATCATATTTTGAATGACTGTTGGTAAATATTTCTAGTACTTTTGGGATATTTCCCCTTCACTCTGTACTATAATTGATTGTTCATCCCTTCACTAGTATCTCTTCAAGTGGGTTTCGACCCCATTGTCAAGTGATGTTTTGGGGGTCCAACGTTATTTGAGAGGAAGGACATTATGTTAGATAGGACACGTGCATTCTTTTTCTATATTCCCCCACACAGAGTCATACAAAACAACCAAACTACCAGTTACATTGTTGTATTGTGTATGATTGTCACCATTTTATTACATGCAATGTATTGATACATTGTTTTGGTAATTTGTAAAGAAATTATTCTATCATTTCTTCTCATTATCTACTTCACATGTCCACACATAATCCATAATCATAGGGGAACCACAACACCCTCATCCTTCTAAACATTTCAAAAACCTCCCCCCAATTTTGGGAGGTATTACCCACTTGGCCGATACATCAGAACAACCTTGACATACAAAATTAAGTTCCACGGTCCTAGGATCGGCCTCGCTTGGATCTACATTTTTTGGGAAATACCCAAAACAACTCAGGCACTATCCCTCCTCCACAAGGAGGCAGATCCCAACCTTCTTCACAAGGAACAAGCTCCCAACCATCCTCACAAGGAACATTTCACCAACCATCACATACAATGGTTGTTACTCCCCCCTCCATTCCATACTTGGCATCTCTCAATATCCCAAATTTGACTAAAATAATGAATGATCCCATATTACATGACCCCACTTGGCCAAATATGCCCACTAAGTTACCTTCTAATATTCCAAAATTTGAAGGCAAGCCCAAAGAAGAACCCACCAATAACATTATGTCTTTTCACATGTGACGTTCTTCCAATATAATCATGGAATATTTCATTCACTTAGGTTTATTTCAAAGAAATCTCACTGGTCCCTATGTTAAGTTGTATGTGGACGAGAAATTCGGGTCCCACTCAACCTTTGAGTCATCGGAAAAATCCTTTTTATCCTTTTTCCAACTCCTAGTGTGTCACGCCATTGGCTTGGAAATCCTATTAGAATTCAAAAAAATGTCGTCCATCCATATACCTGATCACATCCATGAATGGCGAAGAAGAAGAAGTATTTTCAAAGAAAACACCACCACCAAACAATGACTAGATTGGTTCCTCATATCACTATTCCCCCTCCTCGCCAAGGATGTTGCCGCAACTTTTCCCCAAATTGAAGATGAGGCCATCAGTAAGGCCCAATAGTTTGAATTAGTATACGCTCAATCTGGGTGCATCTATACCATATTACATGAAGATCCTCTCCCTTTATCATTTGGTCAAGATAAACCTGGAACATCACACATTTTTGATGGGTTGATTGGGTACATGGCCCATACTCATCCACATGCTCAATCAATACCCACGTTTGTGGCCAATACTTACCAACCACCATATGGGGGAACCCCATACTACCTTACCCCACCACATCAACCGACATTGATGGAACCCCCCCTCCTATCATGGGACTACCAGTACTTTTCGCCCCTCGATAGACTGAGTACCCATGCAATTGACAATACCCTTTCCATCCACAACTTATACTTATAACCCTATGGGAGGCACCTCCACTTCATACAACCAATACATACCTCCCCAAGGAAATTCTTACAATCCCTTCCCTGGTCCTCCTCAACCTGTTGCACCAACACATGGTGAGAAATAGGCATGGGTAAATTTTATCCAACCATATCCTATTCAACAAGTTCAATATTTTGAACAATTGAATACAAAAAACTCCCCTCACCCACCCAACAATAATTGGTGAAATGGGAAGAATAGAAACCAAAAACAAGGGGGAAACCTCCAATATCCAAATCCCCCAGCTGAGGGAAACCAAAACCAGGCTAACCAAAATCCCCAAGGGTGTAATAACAATGGAAAACCACTCTGAGGAAGGAATAATAACCTTCAAAGAAACTTCGCATGTGATTTATGTGGCTAGTACGGACATTACACCCATCATTGTCCCCAAATAAGTGATTTAAAGCTAATGAAGGAAGCTACAAATCCCCCATGCCCTCCTATCCTCCAAGGACCACCACAAATACTTCCTAACTACATACCACAACAACAATTGGCGGTTTTGGAAAACCTGATCCCTCACCAATGGGTCATCAACAAACAACAAGACATCGCCCCCCGACCACAACAGACAGGGTAGTTCCCTCCTCCAGGCCAGCCACAACCTAATAATTCATTAGATCACAACATTCTCCTCACCACATAAGAGGATGTACTCTTAGAAACTTAAAGTCATCAATATGGCACACCTTCAGACTCTCCCCACCACCACATCTAAGTCCCTCCAATTATTTGTTGCACAACCTTTAATGATTCCCCATCCCAACCCTAAAGTCACCACTAGCATTCCTCGTGTACCATTGCGCAGGAACGTGCACAACCCACACGCTCGAGTTTCTCACAGCTACAACATTTTTTATGACCTTGCACAATCCCCCACTTCCATATCAGTACTTGAGGTTCTCCAGACATGTCCTTCCCAGAGGAAGGTTTTTCTTTCACAATTGGGAGCATTTGACCCAGAAAACACCCATATAATCACTTTTGACTTAGACAAAGTAGACCCACATCTCCCATCCCTATTTTCCTTCCAAATTACGGTTAGGATAAAAAACATCATTGTTCACCATTGCATCATTGATGAGGGGGCATCCACTTTCATCATGTCCAAACATGTATGGTAACAGTTTGGATCCCCTGAGTTAATCCCCTCAACCATCACCCTTATAGCTTATGATGTGATACCTTCCCAACTAGAATTTATTTACCAAAATGTCCCAGTAGAATTGGGGGGGAAACCATCCTCATTGATATTGAAGTTATAGACGCCCAACTAGACTACAACATCCTTTTTGGATGAAGCTACATGTATGCCATGCAAGCAATAGAATCTTCTGTATTTCTCACCATGCTCTTCCCTCACATTGGGAAGATCATCACTATTGACCAATTAACCCATTATGAACCAAATCAGACAGGGCACATCAATAACTTACTTCCCCTTATCCATTTGAGCGCTTAACTTTTACCCATGGTAGATGTTGGACCAGGAATCTTTCATGACCCGTCCTTAATTGGTTCATACCAAGGACACACACCTCCTATCCCATGTGCATATCAAGGATGTGTCATCTCCTCAGATGGAAGAGATATCCTCTATGATCTTCCCGAAGAGGAATCATTGAACCCTATCCCTACATCTACACCATAAATTCTCCCAAATACCCTTATTTTATCCCCCTCGGGAGTAACACCATACCAATTGTATGCTATCCTTACTTTACCTAATATGGCCATAGTTATCCCTGTATGGTATCTTGAACCACCAGCTATGGTATCGGGTTTATATCTCCCACCTCAACCTGAGGTCCAATTAACGCAATCAATGGCTCATCCACCCACTCACCCAATTGGTCACACAGTTGGGGGAAATACTACCATCACAAGAAGCACTAATTCTCATAATGGTGGCAATGTCTCCAACCAATGAGGCACATGGAAGAAGAAAGAACCCACTCTCCCTTCCCCACCATGCATCCCACCTCCATTCACACCATGCGCCATTGTTAGACACCTTACCAATCTTTGTTCCACCTTGCTATAGTTACAAAACCTCATTTCGAGCAACATAATTGCACCATTATTACCTACACCAGTCATTACATAGGCTATCACAGAACCATCCTCTTCCAAACAAAACGGTATGAGGACCAAGCACACTTGTGCTATCTTCTCATATTATGGCCATTACACCACTTCCCGACTCTCCCCCAATTTTGAGAAACCCTAGCAATAGTGCATCAAACCACATTGCCTACATCCTCCCAACCCATCTCCACTATATCAATGATTACTGACATTCATTATGTGTCTATGTTAGTAAACAAATGCATGAGATGACCCTATTCATTATGTTACCAAATGGATCATTACACATATCAGTTCCCACTCATCATTGAGGGACGTGCACGCCAGAGGGATTCCACCCCACCCATTTCACCACAAATACAAACCATGATGGACCAAGCTGTGAACAATCCCCCTTCCAGCACTCACAACATACCCCATCCAAGGCCTAATCTCCTTACTTTGACCCCAGTATCCATCCCCATTTCACCACGATGCATGGACTTCCCACCAAACCCCCCAAACTCCCCTGTAACACATTTTTACGAGATTCCCCCTCCCCCATGCCATCCTACATCCAACTCATATATGGATATTTAGTTCATGATGTCTAGTGAAGATTCTCATTCCCCCCCATAATTCCATCCACCTTGGATTTGAATGATGATAACCAATCCTCAACCCAACCTTCGTCCATAAGTGCCTCACCCATTCTTCCCATGAATCTCAACACCTCTATCTCACTTGTTACATACTCCTTCTACTCCTTCATATTTCATTCTGATGAAGAAATTATGCAAGTTCTATGGACATTAGATTACCCATGGGATTCCTTTCACCACCGATCATTTTTTATGGCTCACAACACCTTGCAGCCACCCTTAAAAGCTACTTTTTTCCCATTGAAGCTAAGGATTTCATTCCCCCTAGCCATGTGGACTGGTTCAAAAATCATATACATGCACCTGACGCTTCTGAAGAAGGAAATATGGAAAATATATCCCCCATGATTAAAATTGACATCTCTGTCAAACCCAATGTCATCGAAGAAATCACCATTGGTGTTGCATGCTCTCCCGGCAAAATCATAGCATATAAGGCCCATTTCCAGAAATTTTGGGACATCTTCGCCTGGTCTTATGCAGAGATTCTTGGATTAGACCCGGCCATTCTAGAACATTGCATCAACACATGGCCTAATATTTCCCCCGTCCACCAAAATCAGTGATCACTTCACCCTGCCAAAGCCCTGGCCATCGAAGACAAAATTGATAAATTGTGCGTCGTTGGCTTCATCTACCCAATAGCCTACACATCATGGGTTTCAAACCCAATTCATGTTAACAAAAAACAAGGTACTATTGGGGTATGCATTGATTTTCATGACCTCAATCAAGATTGTCCCAGAGACAACTTTCTTACCCCGTTCATGGACCAAGTGATCAATGAGTGTGTTGGTCACGAATTCCTTTCACTCATGGATGAATTTTCTGGCTATAACCAAATCCAAATATGCCATGCAGATCGGTACAAAACCACCTTCACAACCCCCTGGGGCACATTTTCATATCGAGTCATACCCTTCAGACTCAAAAATGTTGGAGACAACTTCCAACGCAGCATGACATATGCCTTTCATGATATGGCTTACATTATTCTTGCATATTTGGACAATCTCACTGCTTGTTCCAAAAAATGCTTACAACACATCGAGGATTTACGAATAAAATTTGAATTTTGTCGAAGATAACAGATTTGATTGAACCCCATTCAATGTGTCTTTTGTGTCACTGCATGCCTCCTATTGGGATTCATCATCTCCCAACAAGGTATCACCATTGACCCTCTCAAGTTCCAAGCCATTAACGAGATTCCTCCTCCAAAGAACCTACGTCAATTGCAAAGCCTCCAAGGCAAAGACAATTTCCTATGACGTTTTGTCCCCAACTATGCCATTTGTTCCCACGGCTTCTTATGCTTACTATGACGTGACGTTCCATTCCAATGGGACCAACATGCCCAAGTTGCATTCGACTCTCTCAAAGAAGCACTCAACAAGTCACTGTTAATTAGTCCCCCCGGACTATAATAAGGATTATATCCTGTACTTTTATTCCTCCAAAATCTCGGTTGTTGGAGTAATTTTTCAAGTAGGAAATGACCAACACAAACACATTTTACTATATTAGCAAAATTTTCTCAGGACCCCCTCTCAATTACAATCACTTGAAAATATTTCCCTCCTTTTCGTCCTCGTAGTTCATAACGTGTGTCACTACACCCTACTTCTCACTACCACAATAGTGGTGGATTCCAACCCTATGTGTTATCTTCTCAGTCGCCACCAAATCAATGGAAAATTTTCTTGCTAGATCGTCATCCTCCAAGAATACGATTTAGGGTTCACTACCCCAAAAATAAAAAAATCCCTCATCTTAGAAGAACTCATGGTCGACCTACCCTCCAACTCATTTGACCCTCCTATTAATGAAAAATTACCAGATGAACATGTATTCCTCATTTCATCCAATGACCCATGGTATAGATATATCCTGGTATATCTTCGAACGCAAAAATGTAGCCTTCACCTCTCCCGAGATGACAGTCGTCGCATTCGTCACCAAGATTCATGTTATCTCCTCATAGGAGACGTGTTATACCGAAGGGGCGTCGACACCATTCTTCGACGATGTCTCACCATTGAAGAAGCAGATAAAGCAATCAAATATTGTCACAATGGAGCATGTGGAGGTCACCTTTATGGCATGTCCACTCCACAAAAAATAGTTCATGTTGGGTACTTTTATCCCACCTTATTCCATGATTGCATCCATTCATTCAAACGATATGACAAGTTCAGTTATGCGCACACAAAACCAAAGAACCACCTGCTCTTCTTCATCCAATCATCACTGTCAGCCCCTTCTGTAAGTGGGGCATTGATTTCATGACTTGTAACCCCACGTCCATCAATGGGCACAATTATATTGTGGTCGTTGTCAACTACTTTACCAAATGGGCAGAATCCATGCCCACTTTCAACAATACAACAGACGTAGCTACTCGTTTATTCTTCAATAACGTCATTTCCTACTTCGAAGTTCCCCTCCAGCTAGTCTTCGACCATGGAAAACATTTTGAGAATGAAGTTTTTTCTAAACTCTCCCACAAACTGGGTTTTACCCATGAATTCACATCACGCTATTACACATAGTCTAATGGGAAATTCGAAGTAGTCAATAAAGTCCTCAAAACAATGTTGTAGTGAACGATAGATAAACATAAGACCAACTGGAATCACATGTTGTTCTGGACCTTATGGGAAGATCGCATAGCATTAAAAAATACCATTGGTTTCACGCCTTTCAATCTCATTCATGGGGTGGAATTCATCCTCCCCATAGTATGTGAAATACCTACTCTATGCACCGCAATCGAGCTCCTCCTAGATACAACTCCCATTGAGAAATGATTTCTCATTCTCAAATATCTCAATGAGGACCGACAATCCTCTCCACAAAATAATGAAGCTGCTAAGAAACGGTCCAAGGTCGTCTTTGATCATCACATGAACCTTCGCTCCTTCATTGAAGGAGACCCTGTATTGGCCTATGATATTTCCCATGAAACTCTAGGCCATGGGAAATTTTAATCTCTTTGGCAAGGTCCCTATATCATTCGTCATTACCTAACCAAAGGCACCTACATTTTGGCTCATCCTAAAGGAGCCACACTCAAGGACCTTGTGAAGGGGTTATACTTGAAAAAATTATACCCTTAAGCATAGTCGTTATACCTTATGTTTTCTTTCATTTTCCTAGTGCGTTTAGTCTTTCTTAACCACCTCTCCATACCAATCCATGGGCCTAATCCTTTGTTCTTGTTTTGACAGATGAATCCTCCATTCACTTACCACATCGGGTATGTTGATGGTGCCAATCGTTGGACTCATAATCTTTCTTCGACAGCTTGGGCCATTTACACCCCGGATCATGTACTAGTTCACTCAAGCAGAATATGCCTGGATCCCACCACTAAAAACCAAGTTGAATACATCATTTCAATTGGCCTCCTCTCAGAGGCCAGTCACCTCCCCATATGTCACTTAAGCGTCCTCTTATATTCCCAACTCATCGTCCTTCAATTGAAAAATGTGTATTTCATCCATGATCCATGGTTATACCACAAGTACCTGCAAGTCTAACTTCTATCACACAATTTTGAGTCAATCACATTTACTCATATCCCTAGGAACCTAAACCAGTTTGCATATCATATCACTAATCAGATCCTAGATTGGCATTTATCACATTAACACACATTTCAACATTAGTCACCATCCATAAAACAAGGAAACAATCATAAACATCATATATAATCACCAAAAACATCAGAAGCATACTCATCAAACATGTTTCCGATACAAAAATACAAAAGTGCCTTACCTATGTGGCTAGGATACCTATACCAAAACCCCTCTATAAATACAAAAATGGGAGTTCATCAAATTCTATATATCATACAAAATGGGGCCATGCCCCTACAAAATACAAAGGCCACCCACAATGACTCTCACAATGCTCCCTCTCCACCCACAGGGGGCTCTCCCCCATGTGACAACAAACTACAAAGGCCACCCGCTGAACCAAAGACTGCCATTGCGGATCCCCTCCGATACACTACTCCAAGATCCGCTCGTCTCTCACCCGTTGCAAGAGATCCTCCGACACTTCATCTAATACAATATCCAACCGCCTCTACGAATCCTCGGTCTCATGGACCGATGTAGCCACATCCTCCACCGCCTAAGCATGAATTGTCTCTTCCCTCACAACATGTGAGGGATCTGTCCCTAGATCACCATATCGACGATGCCTCCTTGCCCTCCCCTCTGTTGCATGCTTGTCCTATGCTTGTTATGCCACATCAGCGTCTCGACCATTGGGTCCAACATATGCATCAACAAACCACAAACTTGTATTAATACTCTAGACATATACACATACAAATCAATAGAGTATTGAAACATACAAAAACATCACAAACTCACCTCACTCATCCTAGAGCTCACTCAACAGTAGTTGAATGTCCAGATGGTGTCGAAAGTCAATGTCGTGATAAGGGAATTCCAAAAACATGTGTGGGGTCTTCCATCAAACCCCCTCAAATAAGGGCATAAAATAATATCCCACCTTACCACCACCCTGGCGAGGAAACAACTACCCCCATCTCATCAGTCTAGGGCCTCTCTCAATGGAAGGGTCCAAAATCATCTACGAACGTAACAAGACCACCCTCTCAAACATAAAGGCACACAATACTGAACCAAATGAAAAATCGTCACCTCTCATGGCGATGCACCTATCCACTTGTGCCACCATGTAGACCTACATCACACACACCCATGCATACATACGCCCCTCCATGGATCACTCTACAATAGCGATCAGGGCCCCTGAAATGTGTTGAGTCCCTAGAGACCAAAAAATATGCACGATCATCACATAGAACACCTGTGTCTCCAACAAATCAATCGTGGCTATAATAATCAATTTGTCACTCATCACTGCCATCCCTGAGCAGTGCCTCTCATCCATCACCCCTACCGTCATCCCCGGTGGAATCCTAGGCTGCGTCAGTAGCTCGGTCCCTCAAAAAGGAAGCCCAGTCAGGAAATAATTGTCAATATCAATTGTAATGTGGAGGTCACTCCCCCACACCTCAAACAGTTGTCGCTCAGGCCACCACATACAAATGATAAAATCCAACAATTCATCAAGTGACTGCATCAAGGAGAAGTCAAAGAACTGCAAAAAAACCACTCAGACCAAGTGGCACCGGATCCGAGCACCATCACCCACCATCCTCTGTAGTGTCTCCCAGTCCCTCTCTCACCATTGGATAAGAATCTTGTGCCTTTTCTCTATCACCTGCACCCATTCCAACACAAAGATTTAGTTTCTCATCAAGAATAATCAGCGCTTCCAAAAAACAACATTTTCCCCTATGCGGCTCTTCCCTTAACAACCGTTCACTTCTGCGCATATGTCCCCCTTATAGTCGTGCATATTCGTGTGATTGTTCAACTAACAGAAGTGAAATCAAAACATGAATTTCTAATTAATAGCTACACACATGTGCGCGGCATAACCTCTCATAGTCGCGCACATGTGTGTGCCTTCCATAGATTAAGTCAGATACATCTCCCACCCCTACTACGTAGAAGAAGCCCTGATTTTTATGCACATGTGTGCTCCCAATATTGACACAGTTGTGCACTTCTGCGTGGATGTATTCATAAAACCCACGCTCATGTGTGCGGGAACCATCACGACCCCCACATAGCCCCCTCTACCCAGTCATCAAATCGGTTGTATGACCCCCAACCCCACCTAAACAATGCCTAACCTATGCAGGAGGTTTTGAGGGCTTACCTCACTCTCATGCAGGCTCATTCTGAGTCTATAGGCTCTCATAACTCTCAAAATAGTCTAACAAATCCTCTAGAATGCCTCCACATCAATAGGTGCAAATGAAGTGGCATTGTGGGCCCCACCCCCATATATATGCCCCCTTCGGAAAACTTCCTCACCTTCGTTCTAGAGCACACAAGCTCCATTTTTGGCACCGTTCACACCACTAGGTTCCTAACCTGGTCATCTTCACAATGGTACCATCGTCGCTCATTCCATTCTCAAGCCCTGGGGGCCCCTCTTCGCACCCCGGGCACAGGTACGTATCATCCTTACACATTTTTATTCTCAAATAAATGTCATATGTGCTTCATGTTCAGATATGTTTCATGGTGGGTATTCAGCTTTGTATGTGCAGGTACTCATCAATAACATCCTTCACACCTTCAGTCTTGGCCACCATATGGCCCCTGTAGGTATATATTTAAAATCGGCATACACTCATGCCCACTGTAGGTATATATTCAAAATTTGGATACACTCATGGCCCTTGCAAAAAGATGCATATCCCAGTTATACCCTTCAACATTTATCATTGATATCCCCACACCCGACTTTGCGATACTATTACCTCCATTACATTCAGGTACCATACAATGGTAACATTATCACCTCCATGATTCATTCCACATATATTTACACCTTGGCATATTGACACTCATGTTGTTTTATCCATTAGGCTCGGGAGTCCTTGTAGTGTTACACCCCAGAGTAAGAACCTCATACTTCTTCCTCAACATCATGCTAACCACCCACTTACAAACTCCCATTTCATGTTTCTAGTTACATTAAATGCACCACTACATTATCATGAACTGGTCACCCCTTACACAATCAATTTCCCATCTACAATCATTCTCTCCATTAATCTACCTAGTACAGAAACTAACCAATCGAGCCCCACCCCCCATCTTCCTCCACTTGAGCCTCCATCAGGCCAAGCCATCTTCCACTGGGGCACTTGTTTCTGTACCTGTACAAATACCACCATTATTCATTATTTATTTTTGTATAAAAAATTTCCCATACATACACTATGTTTTTGTCATCGAAACCAATGACATTTTCCTTTTCACACAACAACCCATGTCGCCCTTGGTTGGGGCATTTCATTTTCATCACCATCTCTACAAATTTATCCCTACCATAGACAAAATGTCGACTACCACCGACACCCATGCCCTCAAAATATGTATTTTGAGCTATCATCCACTCCTTTGCAGTCTCACCCATTTAGCATAGTCAACCCAATATATGGTCGTCCCCCTCACACCAGATTGTGTTTAATGGTTGATTTCATCATCCATTTTCACCCAACCAAGGGTAGTTCTTACATCCCATACATTTTGAGCTTCATCCATGTCACCAGTTCATCCATCTTTTCCTCCATATAGTTCCTGATATCATTTTGATCAAACTGATGTCAAGAAACCCTCTGCTTCTTGTAGTTGTGCCCCCTTCCTTGTCGACATCAACACAAGTTTTCAAGAAGGTGGTAGTATCTTGGTTCTCATTCTACTATTAATGAGCAGTCTCGAATGATACCGAAAGAGTCATCATTACTCTGATGTCGTTGATCACCATAACATTTGAATCCAACAAAATATCATGTTATGGTGGATCTTACTATGCGACCATTGCATTTTTTGGTACTCACTGAAGACCTATGAATTTTCTAGGCCATCAATGCCTCTGGTTATCGACATATTACACCATTGTCCATTTCTCGATTCAAAGTCAGTTCATTCCACATAACCATCATTTGTTGTCATTGACGCCCCCGAGGGCGATGCAGACATCTACTTCATCAAACACTTTTAGTTATAGTCATATTATTTTGGTTTCATGAAACAAGCATGGGGCATGCTCGACTCATTTGTACAAAGATATATCTTTACATTTCAGCTTTGGGATAATTTTTTGAATCCTCTCTTCCTCTGACAGGACACTCTCACCGTCCCTCTTAAACAATAGCTACAACTCTTCTATTGTTCCAGCAATTTCAGTAGAGAGAAACATTGATGTATTTTGGCTATACATATGCTCCTAACCTCACACATCAAGGGCCATATGTTATCACCAAAAAAAATCTCAGACAAATATAGACAATGGATGAAGAAACAGGAAGCACAAGTACAACATACTACCAAAAAATATTAGATGATGACATTCAATTTGACAAGATAATAAAAAAAACATGCAAAATGGTCTTGAAAATCAGTGCACATTCAGCAAAGACAGTGTGCGCACAACGACGCGTGCTAACACAGGGTACAACGCGCATAGTCTATGCCCTACACAACTAACAATCGAAAAACCTGCATAGATGCGGAAACGACACATTGATGATTTTGATCGGGCATCAACTACTTATGGGATGAAATGGATCTCAACCATACCCCAAAATCTCCCTAAATTTACACCTTGGGATCGTTGAAAGGATGGGAGGTACCTTCAAATACCTTCTCATTCACATTGGAAACTAATTTTAAAATATCTTTCCATCTTCCTATAAATAGAGGATCATGGTATGCCAAAAAAAGAAATCCATAGCATTGTTATGTTGTTCAAATTCTCTTGGAGAAAGCCATCTTTCCCTTGATCCATAGGTTGAGAAAGCGTAACATTGTGAAAGATTTACACCTCTTGTGAGGCTAAGCCTTGAGAATTTTTCACCATCATAAACTCACCATTGGAGAGTGATAGCTCTAGTTTTTTTAGGGATCAAAGAGACCTCCCTTAGGAGGAATTGGGGATTTAATTCGAATATTTAATTTGTCTCTTAGTGTTGTTTCGTTCTTCACTTTTTGTATTTTGTTTTCTAATTTGTAGGTTCACTAACTTACTAACCACTCTTATGTTCTCTCTTAATGTTGTTTTGTTCTTCGCTTACTTACTAACCACTCTTATGTTCTCTCTTAGTGTTGTTTTGTTCTTCACTTGCTTTGTATTTTGTTTTCTAATTTGCAGGTTCACTAACTTAGTAACCACTCTTATGTTTTGCTTTGTTGGCTTACCAAGTTAGTTAAGGGACTCTTGTGACAAAATAACCCAAACACACCAAATCCCAACCAAAATGGGATATTCCATCTCTTTTCCAATCCCAACCAGTGTGGGATAAGTCTAAGGTCGATTATAAAACGAAGGGATTTAAACATTGTGTTAAACCTTTAACATATCATACCAATCGAACAATTGAGGATGTGGTGTATTATATGCATTACATGCCTTTTAATTTATTCATACGACAATATAAAGTTATATTGGTTATTGGATAATTTTTAGCACTCCATGTGTGGGATAGTATTCCCAAAGGAAATTCATATACGACAATATAAAGTTATATTGGTACGACAATATAAAGTTATATTGGATATTTTTTTAGCACTACATGTGGGATATTATTCCCAAGGAAATTCATATACGACAATATAAAGTTATATTGGTTATTGTTTAGTGCTACATGTAGGATATTATTCCCAAAGGAAATGCAAACATATAAGGAAGGAAAATTTAGGGGATTTGAACCGGGATCTCTGTTGCAAAAAAAAAAAGAGAGAGCGCTTTAGCTCCTATACCAAGTGTTTTAAAACCAATATAAAAGTGAGAATATTGTATTTGAAGAGTGTAGAAAATATTCTTTATCGGAGAAAAAAGGTAAGTTTGTGTTCATTTATTATGGGAAGAAGCTCTTGAAGGTCGGGAGACCTGTGTTGTTATTTTCCTAGATAATTCTGGCAACTCTTTTTGCAAATTAAAAGCCATTCTTTGATGTAAAGAGATGTAATGGTGTACTTTGCATCACTTTTAATGGATTGGTTCATTTTTTTGAAGTGGATCTATAGACGTATCTCAGAGGGTGAACTCGATTATTAATTTGTTGAGTATTGTATATGATTATATATGTTTTATTCTCAATTTCAATTCTTTAAAATGTTGATTTTTATTTATTAATTCAACTTTTGAACAAATTTGCGAAAATTTTAAAAGTCTTTATATAAGAATTCAAATTAGTGTAATGAAGCAATTTAACACTAATTTTGGATCATTAAAGGTGACATCAGATTTACAATTTACCAGGACAATGTTGAAAGATGTTTCAATTGAATTAATATTTGGTTGAATAAGTTAAGGCATTCTAGATCCATCTACATGAAATTCAAAATGATTTTTTTTTATTCTATTCATCTGGTTCAAAACACTACAAGTACCTCTAACCCTACCCTATGTTTTATCTGAATATAAAACTTTGATCTTTATGAATCAAAGACGTTTTTTCTGCATTAAAATGTAGACCAATGGAAAGAAAAGAAAGACAATAGGGTACCTTTAAGTTCTGTCATAGTAATTCTATAACTGTCAACGCTGAACCCTGAAATGTAAAATATTCTTTCGATAGGAAACTAGAATCATAGACACGAAACCATGGTATCCTAAAATGTGCATGCAGTGCTCCCTAGGCCGAGTCCACTCTGGATTTCAGTTCTAATCAACAAAATATAGAAAAAAA
>ML777727.1:208201-224102 GCA_009831015.1 Picea engelmannii
GGATGAATCGATATGCGTTTTTAGTTTCATCGAAAACAGATTTGTGTAGCCTATAGAAAAATAACATCAAAAATAGAGATATTGTGAGTTATTCATAAAAATGGATGTTTTATGTATTTGCAGACCAACCCACTAGGTTTGTCATCCCGAACCTAAATCTGAGGAAACCAACTCACCAAACATGTACACTAGAGTTGTTATTCCCACCCCCCAAAAATGAAATGGGACTAACATGCACACACTCCTAAGAATGCACACATGCTCTAGGAACACATGCACGCTCTTATGTCTAAGTTTCAATCTCTCTTTATCTTCCCCCCTTGATATAAAATGGATCCAAACCAAGAATGGATAAGACTCAGTTACTACAATACAACATGACAATTAACTAAGGTTATGCAAGTTATGTAAAGCAATGCAAATGTAAGTTGAATAAGACAAAAGAAGATGTGAGAGAAAAGTTTAAAATGTAATTAAATGATAAGAAAATGAATAGAAGAGAAGTCTAAGGATTGGGAAGTGAAGAGCCATGACCGTTGGCCTTCCCTTACCCTCTATCTCTCCCTATTTCTTCACTCACTCTCATTCTCAAATGGTATTTTGTCCGAGGAGGAGAGGAACAAATAACATTGTGCCATATGTTGTTGAAAGGAGAATATTGAGCCCCATTCAAAAGTATTTTTCCCATTTGGGTTCTAGGGTAAAATCCATGTCTCAATGAGTTGTTTTTCCTCTGTGTGTCGAGTAGTTTACTGGTTAAATTATCCATTGTGGTTTATTTTAGTGTTTTGGTTATCCTTTAATGAATTCTTTGTATATTATTTGAGTGGATGAGGAGTTAATTGCTGCATATTATTTTTATTACTATGTGAGAGTTATTTTTACAAAGAATATTGGTTTAATGATGATTACCCATTTCAACAGTTAGCTAATATCTATCGTTAAGTGACTGATCAAGGGTAAATCCATGGTCCTCCTTCTGGAGTTGTTGAAAAACTTGCTAAAACCATATTTATCTTTCATGGGAGTCATTCTCTCCCTAATCCATTAACCCAGCTTATCCAACAACCCTAATTCCTTAACCGAAATTAGAAAACCAACGATGAAAACCATGTGATGAAAAAAACCACCAATTTTTTTTTCATGGGTTTTTCCCCTTTGCAACCCCCCCATGACCCCCCTGCATGCTCGATGCAATGCAAAGACTAGGCTTGGTCGTGAAAATAATATAACACATATCCAACACTCTCCCACTTGTTATTTTCTTTGCATATATGGGGTTACAAGATTACATAGTAAAAAATGCAAGGCAACAATGCCCATTGTTTCTCTACACCAAGATAACTTCTCAATTCACACATACCTTTTCAATGAATATGAAACATTATTCAAGGTGTCTACCTTCATCAACAACACCTTCTTGTCTTCAACCATGTCTCTCACAAAGTGATACTAAACATCAATATGTTTTTTTCTATGAATGATAAGTCGGGTTCTTCACCAGGAAGATTGCACTTTAACTGACACAATCTATCCTTATAGATTTTTGTTCCAACCCAATACTTGAAAACAATATTTGTAACCATACTACTTCCTTTATTACATGAGTGGTTGCCATGTATTCAAATTTTGTAGTCAAGAGTGCCACTACAACATGTCATTTTCTCATCCAACAGATTGCTCCTCGAAACAGGTTAAACGCATACCCACTTGTATATATTTTTTGATCCATATCTCCAACCTAGTCTTCATAAACAAAACCATATATGTAAAACACTTTGTCCAATCCTAGTCTTCCTTGGTAGCACAATCCATAACTAGTAGTGCCACACAAATACCTAAAAAAACCCTCTTTACTTACTATTGTCCAATGCTCGCTCCTTCCCTAGTTTTGACATATACTTTCTCAAAACTCCCACTGCATGTGTAATGTCCATTCTAGTATAGACCATTTCATACATCAAACTACCAACCTCACTAGAATACAAAACATGTGACATGTCCTCTTCATCTTCATGTGTCTTGGGACATTGATCTGCAGATAAATTTACACCTACAGGAATAGGGACTCTAACCGATTTACATTCCTTCATATTAAACCTCTGCAATATTGTATCGACATATTTCCTCTGATTTAACCAAAGTTTCCTATTTGCCCAGTATCTTTTAATTTCCATGCCAAAAATGAAATTTGTAGCACCAAGATCCTTCATGTCAAATTTAGAGGACAATTGAGTTTTCAAATCCTAGATAATCTCCTTGTCATTTCCTATCAGCAACATATCATCCACATAAAATACCAAATAAATAATACAATCACCGATTAATTTGAAATACACAGTGATAAACTTTTCTCTTTGTGAAGCCAAGTCCCAGCATATAAGTATCAAATTTTGATACCACATCCTTGGTGATTATTTTAACCCATACATGAAATTTTTCATCTTGCATACCAACTCTTTCTTTCCCTTCATTGCAAAGCCTTATGGTTGCTTCATGAATATTTCTTCTTCTAGATCCCCATGTGGGAATGTTGTCTTCACATCCATTTGTTCTACTTCAAAATAAAAAGCAACAACAATAGATAGAAGAAATAGAACAGAAGTTGACTTAGCAATAGAAAAAAAAAATTATGATCCAGGTGGATATCAGTGGCCACCCATCTATTCCAACTGGATCACATACATTTTTCATCTTGGCAGTTGTTTTCTAGCTTTTCGGGTCATAAATTTTTGGGGTCGTTTTGAGGCCTTAAACAATGTTTTTTGGGATAGTCATAGTCAATCATACTATATATGAAGTTAGAGTGTGATGGAAACATGTGTATTCCTCATATAGATCTTTCCAACGAGCTATCGTGCGCCTAAAACGAAGATTGCATGAAAAATTTACGAACCCAGGAAGTTGATGTACCAGCTTACCCCATTGAGGCCCACATGAATTTTGGTGCTTCATCTCCTAGGGTTAGGTTCTTGGATGTCTAGGGTTTTCTCATTACTTAATGATGCTAAAAATGCCTGGAGGCCTCATTGTAATGTGGTCAGAAGAATGCGTGTAGCTAGCACATCTCTTCTTAGAGATTAGCTACAACCATTTGAGCAAGAATGTTTCATTCTGCATTTTACAGTTTCAACATATTTCTTTATTGAATAGAAGTCAAGTTTCATTGTATCTATGTTATTGTTCATTGTATCTCTGTGTTAATGTTATAGATCTATATTTCATTTTGTTCTACTCATAAATATGGATCAGTGGTATAAGAGCGATCTTCTCTCCATTTGTTTCTTTCTGCATGTCCCGAACGAGGTCAGGGTATAAGAAGTTGGGACTCGAACTAGTTGAGCCTTTACAAGATCGTCCTTGTTGAACCCAACGACTACCCATGGGGGAAGAAAAGAGAGACGATGGGGGCAAGAGAACCATTTAAACTATTTCTCTAGGAAGCCCTTGTGTGATAGAGTAACGAGATGATGGATAATTTTGCGCAAATCCTTCGACGATTGCCAACAGGAGACACATCTTCCTCGAGCAGAGGAACTGCCCCATTAAAGAAACATATCATTTTTGATATTCCTATATTTGAAGGTCATATATATGCGGATTTTATAGACAAATGGTCAAATATTCTAGAAGGGTACTTTTTTTTCCATAACTTTTCTGATAGAGAAAAGATTACAATTGTGCTCCTTAAGGTTGTCCCCCATGTCAAAGATTGGTGGAAGACTTTCTGTGAGAAAAAGGAAATAGAGGAATCTCCATTATTTACAGTCGCACCCACCTAGGGTTCTTTTAGGGATGATATTAAGGAACAATACTACCATGTTGTAAGTTATGACAACCTATATACAAGATGGACCACATTGCAGCAGGAAAGGGACCAAACGGTGCCAAAGTTCACAAAAGTTTTCCATACCTTGCGCACCAATATGGGTATCAAAGAATCTGAATGAAATCTGGTGCTCAAGTACCATGACAATACGCATAGAAATATAGAGAGAAATGGAGTTTTTGGACATCTCATCCTTGGGAGTGACCTATCAATATGTTGTTAAAATCGAGCAGAAGCTTAAACAAAAGATGCAGCAGTTTGGGTCTGTGAACCCCTCACAACAAAAGCAAGGAAAAAGAAGCCCCAACCCACCAAACAAAGGACATAGCAAGGAGGGACATACTTGGGAGAACCAATCTAAGCCACAAACAAAGAAGGACAACGAGAAGACAAAGAAAGACAATGGGAAGTGGCGTGGGTTCCATAAGAACCCTTGCCATAACACCATTTAATGTCGCTCAAATCAGTCATTGGTGGTTGAGGTGAAAGCCTATGAATCATATGTGGTTTTTGAACCTAAGTCAGAACGATAAAAATGGAGACAGATCATTGATGCAGAACCCAATGCCACCATTTCTACCACCAAGATCTAGCCCGGTGAACCTGATGAACCAGAGGAAGGAGAGTGCATCTTTCATTCATAGATGTGGTTAAAGGGTACTCCATTGTACTTCATCATTGATAATGGTAGCTAGAAGAACCTCATCTCAGTGGAGGTCATCAAGAAGATGGCCTTGTATAAAATACTACACCCACAATCATACACCATCAGATGGCTCCACCAAGGGAGTGATCTCTGCGTCATCTAGCAATGTCACATTTCCTACAGCATCAAGCCCTTCAAAGATGAGGTATTGTGTGATGTCTCCCCCATTGAATTTTTTTATGTTCTTTTGGGACAACATTATTTATGGAAACACCATGTTGTATATATTAATATGAGTCTCGGCCTTGCAGTGTTATTATTACTTTGAACAGGAAATTGTACAGGATACCCGAGGTAGTCCCACCTATTTCCATTTCCTTGATCTCTTCCAAGAAATGCAAGAAGGTCATCTCTCAGACCGGGAAGTTTGTGTTCTTCATGATTCATGCTGAAAGTGAGTGGAAGGTCGTAGCCACATCCATGGTCTCCGCGGTAGGTCTCTCCACATAGCAGAAGCAAGTGGATAAGGTCATGGAAGAATACAAAGACATCTTCTCCTCACCCACTAGGGTACCTCTACATTGTCAATTCAAGCATTCAATCGATATGACCCCTACCTCACTACTTCACAATGGGCTAGTCTATTGTTGCTCTCTGTTAGAAAATGAGGAAATCAACCACCAGATCCAAGATATTCTCAAAAAGAGGCACATCCAACCAAGCTCGTCACCTTGTAGAATCCCAATCATACTTTTGCAGAAGAAATATGGGACCTAGTGACTCTGCATTGATTATGGGGCCCTAAATAAAATCACAATCATGAAATGGTATCCAATTCCCCAAATTGATGATCTCCTTGAACACATCAAGCGGGGGAAATAATTCAGTAAGATTGATTTGAAGTCTGGCTACCACGAAGTCCCAATAGAGAAGACCGATGTATGGAAGACTGCCTTCAAGTCCAAAGAAGGTCTTTTTAAATGGTTGGTCATACCCTTTGGCTTGACAAATTCCCCAACAAATTTCATGGGGTTGATGGAAAATATCTTGCAACCTTTCACAAATTATTTTGTGGTAGTGTATTTGGATGACATCCTCATCTTCAATGAGAGTTGGGCAAAATACTTCCAGCATATTCAACAGGTTCTACACACTCTGCAACAACACAAGCTATATGCAAATTTGGAAAAATGCTCCTTCAGCATGAACATGTTCCAATACCTAGGCTACATTGTTGATTGGCATGGGGTGCATGTCGATCCAACCAAGCTCCATCTCATTTGTGACTGGCCAGCCCTGACCACACTCACTCGGCTTGGGAGCTTCTTAGGCCTTACCAATTTCTATCGCAGGTTCGTGTTGAGATTCTCCCATATTTCATGGGACCTTAACCAAGTAACTAGGGGTGGTGGCAAGGAAAAGTTCGTGTGGGGGGGAAGTCGCAACAAAAATCATTCAATGATTTGAAGCAACGCTTGTACTCAGTCCCAGTTCTCTCATTACCTGACTTGCAACATCCTTTTGAGATTAAGATAGATGCTTCACACTATGTTGTGGGTGTAGTTCTCAATTAGCGCACACATCTCATGGCATATCATAGTGAGACACTATAATATTTTGTTCGTAAGTACCCCACTTACATGAAATAAATGCACTCCATTTTACAAGCCTGATGCCAGTGGGGGCATTACATTCTCAGGAAGGAGGCAGTCATCCACACTGATCATAAACCTCTATAGTTCATGCAAACACAAGGAAATTTGCAGATCCATTAGAAGTGATCCATATACTTGTGACAATTCCATCTCAACATCAAATATAAAATCAGGAGCACTAAGCATGTAGTTGACTGCCTTAGTCAACCTTCAATTGCAACACTAACCATAGTGCTATACTCCTAAATCCATGAGACCTACGGATGGCCCCAACTCTATGAGAGAGATCCTCACTTCGCCACTACCTACCTTTGGGTGCAAACACAGTTGTCACGGATTTCCATCCTCAAGACGGGTTTTTGTGCCATCTGGGCCATCTCTATGTCCCATCAAGTGAGCGAGCAAAGATAATTTTGGAAGCTCACTATAATCAGGTGACAGGACACTTTGGTGTAGAAAATATAGTGGTAGTGTTGCAACAACATTTCTATTGGTCAAATCTTCAACAAGATGTCAGCAAGTATATCAGGTTCTGCACTACCTACGCCATTTCTAAACTGAACATCAATAAATAAGGCACGTACACCCCTTTGCCTACTCTCGACAGGCCCTGGGAATCCATCTCGATGGACTACATTTCAGGCCTTCATTCAACCAAGGATGGAAATGACTATGGATTTGTGGTTGTTGATCAATTTTCCAAGATGCCAATTCTGGTTTCCTGGAAGAAGAGCATCACAGTGGAGGCCACTTCCAATATATTCTTTAAATGAGTGTGGGTACATTTTGGGATACCAAAAACCATCATCTCATATATCAGGACAATTGGTTCCTCAACACATTTTATTCAAGCCTCTAGTAACTGTTGGACACCAATCTCACCAAATCCACTACCTTCCACCCCCAAATAGATGGCCAAACCGAGGTCGTCAACATGATGATCATGCTTATCTTACACATGTACGATTCCAAGAATCCACACACATGGGATGTAATTCTTCCTTATGTTCAAAACAATTACAATAGAACCATACATAGATCAACCAACCATAGTCCCTTTTAGGTGGGGTTGGGATTTCAACCATTGGTTCCCGTGGATGTTGCACTACCCCTTGTGTCCACACAAGCAAAATCATCCCATGATCAAATTGAAGCCAACAAAGACACCCATTTCATTGAATGAATCCAACACATCCTCCAATAGGTTTAGAATATTTTATAGAAGTCCAATTCCAAATACAAGTAGCGCCATGATCAAAACTAGGTGCCACAAAAGTTTTAGGTGGGAGATAAATTTTGGTTGCACTTATAGAAAGAATTCCTTACAGGACCCCATCGGAAGATTCATCCACTCTGCTATGGACTTTACACCATCACCAAGGATTTGGGTGGAAATTCTTTTGAGCTCAACATTCCCCCCTTCCTTGGCCTACATCCAATGTTTAATGTGGACCTTCTTCGTCCATACTTTTCACCATTATTGGACACCTCAGAGATAGCAGAACAATTGAAATGGATAGAGATCAACCCCGACTGCATGGAAAAAGAATCCACTTATCATATCATGGACACATAGGTCAAGGGAACTCACCAACAAAAGATTCATCTTTATCATGTTGTCAAAGTGGGGCAACTCCTGCACCAAGGCAAGTGGCTCAGCCAGGGCCAAATTCAGTAGAAATTTCCTCATCTCATGGGGGAACTCAACACAATGGAGACCATTGCTTCCTAATGGGGGAGTATTGATCCAGGTGGATATCGGTTTCCACCCACCTATTCCAACTAGCTCACATACAATTTTCATCTTGGCAGTTTTTTTCTATCTTTTTGGGTCCTAAACTTTTGGGGTCATTTTGAGGCCCTAGACAATGTTTTTTGGGCTCTCCAAAATTACAATGTGGACTAAGTTAATTTGTTATGGTAAAATGTGTAGTCATCAGATAGACCTTTCCAAGGGGATATCATGCGCCTAAAATGAAGATCGTATGCAAAAGTTATGACCCCAGGAAGTTGATGTACCAACATACCCCATCGGGGCCCACATGAATTTTGGTGCTTCATCTCCTAGGGTTAGGTTTTTGGATGTCTAGGATTTTGTCATTACTTATTCATGCTAAAAAGGCCCAGAGGCCTAATTTTAATGTGATCAGGTGAATGCACGTAGCTTCCACATCTCTTCTCAGAGATTAGCTACCACCAATCGAGCAAGATTGTTTCATTCTGCATTTTACAGTTTCAACATATTTCTTTATTGAATAGAAGTCAAGTTTCATTGTATCTCTATTTTTTCCATTGTATCTCTATGTTAATGTTATATATATATATATTTCATTTTGTTCTGCTCATAAATCCATATCAATTTCACCAAAGTCAATTCCCTCTACCTTGGAATAACCTTTTTCTACTAACCGAGCTTCTTATTTCTCCACTTTACCTTTTTCATTCAACTTCTTATTAAACACCCATTTTCTGCAAATGGGATTTCTTCCATCAAAAACTCCACTAGATCCCAAGCCTCATTCTTTTCAAAGGTTTCCATTTCTTCTACCATGGCCTTTTCCCATAATTTTCATCCTCTTAATCCATTGCCTCCCTAATAGTTATAGGATCATCATTAGTAATAAAAAAAACAAAATTTGAATAGAAATCAGGCGGAGTATACCTTTACAGTTTCCTTCTTTCCTGAACCGATCTCCTCGATACTGGAATAGGAGACTCTTCTTCTTCTAATTCTTGTTCTTCTATAGAGTCTGATTCATTATCCTTCAATTCAAACTCTATTTTCTCTGGTTCTTTCTCCCTTGGTAGGACTTCTTGTTTGAAAATATCTTTGATTTCTCTAAATACCACATCGCATCTATACACTACCTTCTTAGTTTCTGGGTTTCAAATCTTATAACCTTTCAAAACATTTTTATACCCAATAAAGATACAATTTTCATCTTTTTTATTCAACTTACTCTTGTTTTCCTTTGGAACTTGAACATAGGCATTACATCCAAATACCCTAAGATGTGCAAGAGGGTTTCTTACCAATTCATATGTCATGTGGATTATTTTCATCTAACACTAATGAGGGTGATCGATTGACCAGGTAACATACAATACCCACTTCCTCTATTCATAATTCTTGTCCTAACTCGACACCACTAAGCACGCTCCTTGTTTTCTCCATCAACGTCCTGTTAATCCTTTCTACACATCCATTGTGTTGAGGTGTGTATGGATTAGTCTTCTACCTTTCTATAATGCACTTCTTACAGAATTATTCGAATTCATTTCCACAAAATTCTCCACCATTATCCATCCTCAGTGCCTTAATTCTCTTCTTTGTATGATTCTCCATAAGAGCCTTAAACTCTTGAAATTTGTCAAAAACTTCATATTTATTCCTAAGGAAATAAATCCATGTATTCCTCTAGAAGTGATCAATAAATGAGATATAATACACAAATTTTCACAATGATGGAACCATCACAGGTCCAAACACATCACTGTGCACCAATTGTAAACTCCCCTCTGCTCTCGTAGCTCTAGAGGAGAATATTACACATTTTTTCTCCCCATATAAAAAAACATTCATAGAAATCAAAATACAAAGAGAAATGGGCCATACCTTCAACCATACCTTTACCATGTAGTACTTGAAGTCCCTTATCATCGACATGTCCCAGCCTTTAATACCACAATATAGTCTTTTCTCCAAAGACTATAGGAGTTTGTTCTTCTTCATCTCTAATCTCTAGAACAATGGAACAAATGCACCCATCACTAATAGTTCTTCCCTCTATATTATACATAGTTTCAATTTGAACTCCCTTCATCATCACATTTGCTCCTTGAACCAGCCTGTAGGTTCCCTTTTCGAACATTGTTTTTGCCCTTGCATCATCCATTTTTCTTACATAAATGAAATTTCTAGCTAATCCTAGGATGTGCAACACACTAGGGAGTGTTCTAATACTTCCATCCATGAGCTCCAACTTGACTTATCATGTCTCCATTTTTGGATTCTCTTATTATGCGGCTAGAGTTACTTCAAGAGGATTGATTCAGCCAGGTCAAAGGGGAGAGACTAGGTCATCAGTGAGCCCAGAAAGTTTGAAGGATTTTTATGGGGGACGAATTAGTTTATTTACCATTATTCATCATCATGATTAATTCCACACAACTTGTTCTTGGTTCCCTTGCATTTCGACAATTCCCATAAAACGAGGTTATTATTGGGCATATTTTAACTAATTACACTAAGGGTACTACTTGGAGCTTGTTTTTTGGATAAATACTTTAGTGCAATAGATCGTTGGAACTGGGGTGAAAATATCTACACGATGAGATGATGAAAAGTGACTTTCAGTGGTCGGATAAGTCATAAAGGAGAATTAATTACTTTCTGGGGTTAAAAAGATGAATTAAATATTAGTATGAGGAATAACCTTAGAAAGTCACTTAAATAATTTAAGTGAATGAAAGAAAAGAAAAAGAAGGCCTATAAAATGGGATGAGAGCTCATTCTCTCGAGGGTTTATTGATTATTTTGTATTCGACCTCGTGGCATGGAGAGATATTGGTGGCTTTGTGAACTCTTGGGATGAAAACCCTAAGGTATATTTCAGAGATTGGTTTCGGTGGTGAGACTATCCACCCTAACCGGTCCATTTGAGGAAGAGATCTCTTTGGTTTATTCATTGTGATTCAGTGTGGTGTAGTTTTTGTCATTTAGCAACTGGTATATAATTTGTAGTAGAGTTTGATTTCTTGCTTGTGGTGGTTGTGGTTCAGTGATTTGTTGAATTTTTTCTTGTGAAGGGAGAATAATATTTGTAGAGGATGAATCCTTGAATGTTGGTTCATGACCCCTTAGACTGGGGGAAAGTTTCTCTAAGTGTTGGCCACATTTATGTTGAGTGAAGGAAATTTATTCCTATGGGTTGTATTCTCTACCTTCTAAGATGAGTTTCTTTTAGTTGGGGACAAGTTGTACATTGGCTAGGAGATTTTAACTATTGTAGGGGTCAATTAGATGCTTTGGGAGCTGAATTTACACATTTATAAGTCACGTTTATTGTTAATGTTTAAGCCATTATTATAGTTCTTTGCATTTCATTAGATAAAAATAGCATAATCCAAGAAAACTGAGAAATACACAATCACAAGAGACACAACATTTATCCTGGGAAACCCTCTAGGGGAAGAAAACCCAACAATATAGATAGCCAATACAATTCCAAGAGATCTCTTAAACTAATGTAGAAGATCCTCTCCCAGTTATGTGCCACTCTCTCTCTCCTTCTTCTTTAACAACAAATCTGAAACTTGTCTCTCAAAATGAGCAAGTGTGTTGTATGTCTAAGTGAGGTGCTAGCCTCTTTATTTATATTAGACTGGCACGTGTGAAGTGTCTCTTCACTGGTAGGACCGATTTCTCCAACTGGGTGGTTATAACCACCTTTAATATTTTTTGAGGCCTCTTTAATATCTGTTGGGGCCGACTTCTTATTCTGCCTATTATAATTATCATTTGGCCAATCTGTAAAAGGGGATTTGGTCCTATTACAATAGCCGACATGATAAATCCACAATGGGGATTGATTCAATGAATAATATATCAAATAATAATAAGAATACTCTTTGTAGTTACATTATTTCAACACTCCCCCTTAACAGCAAGGGTATTCTTCAACAACATCATGGAAGAGAGAGAGGACAACATCATCAACAACATCAAGTGGGTGAGAGGACAACATCATCAATATCATCTTGGAACACTGACTGGCGTATCTATAAATCATCGGAAGTTCTCTTCATCAGCAACATCGTCATTCTCAAAGGAATTCCATCATCATCTGCATCAATATGTATTAGTATAAAAACTGATACATCATCATCATCACAGCACAAGGTTGGCACATCATAATTTAAGACTGGCTTTACGTCACAGCTGTCAAGTTGGAAGCTCAATACTCGTCTCATCTCAATGTCTTGCTTTACATCACAACACTCAAGCTGGAAGCAAGATACTAGATTGGCTTTACGTCACAACTATCAAGTTGGAAGCATAGTACTAGTCTCATCTCATTGTCTTGCTTTACGTCATAGCACTCAAGCTGGAAGCAAGATACTCGTCCTGCTTTACGTCACGACCATCAGGTCGAAAGCAGGATACTAGACTGGCTTTACGTCACAGCTATCAGGCTGGAATCTCAGTGCTAGTCTCATCATATCATCTTGCTTTACGTCACAACCATCAAGTCAGAAGCAAGGTACACATCCTGCTTTACGTCACAACTATCAGATCAGAAGCAGGGAACTATACTTGCTTTACGTCGCAGCTATACAGTCGGAAGCATAGTACTAGTCACACATCATCTTGCTTTATGTCACAACCATCAGGTCAGAAGAAAGGTACTTGTCCTGCTTTACATCACAACCATCAAGTCGAAAGAAGGATACTAGACTAGCTTTACGTCACAATTATCCAACTGGAAGCACATTACTAGTCATATCACATCATCTTGCTTTACGTCACAACCATCAGGTTGGAAGCAAGAGATGTCTCATCACAGCATCTACTCCCCCTTTCGAGGAGGGTCCTTTCGGACTATACCAAGATTATATCGAAAGTACTCAAACTTTATATGAGATAGTGGCTTGGTCAACACATCAGCAACCTGTTCATCCATGCTAATGTACTGGAGCTTTAAGGCTCCTCTCTGCACCATGTCACGGATGTAATGATAACGGATCTCTATGTGCTTTGACCTGTCATGGAATACATGATTCTCTGTCATCTTTATGTAGCTCTGGTTGTCACATAGAATCAAGGTTTCTCTCATCTCTAAGTCAAATAGGTCGGTCAACAACTTTCGAAGCCATATAGCTTCGCAGCTGGCAGAACATGCAGCAATGTATTCTGCTTCTATTGTGCTAAGAGCAATACTAAATTGCTTCCTACTCTGCCACGAGATCATAGCTGATCCCAAATTGAAACAACATCCTGAAGTGCTCTTCCTGTCAGAAACACTTCCTGCCCAATCCGCATCAGTATATCCACTCATTGTGAAATCATGATCTCCATCATATCTGAGACCATAATCTATTGTACCTTTAAGGTACCTCATCACATGTTTTGCAGCCACTAGGTGAACATGTCTGGGTTCTACCAGAAACTGACTCAAGGTGTTCACGGCAAAACAAATGTCTGGTCTGGTGTTCGTCAGGTACATCAGCGATCCAATAATCTATCTATACATTGTGGCATCAATCAACTCTAACGAAGTATCAACCAACATCTTCAACTTCGCTTCCATGGGTGTATTCATGGGCTTGCATTCCAACATGTTGAATCTCTTCAAGATTTCGACCATGTACTTCCCTTGGTTAAGGAAGATCCTCTCAGGACTCTACCATACCTCAAGACCTAAGAAATAATGCATTAGTGCATATTACCTAGATTGGACAAGCAATTATTTAAAAAACAAGCAATTATTTAATAATGCATTAGTGCATATTATATAACAAGCAATTAATAATGCATTAGTGCATATTACCTAGATTGGACAAGCAATTATTTAAAAAATAAACAATTATAGTAGTTATATAACAAGCAATTATTTAAAAAACAAACATTATAATATCATCAACATCTAACTTATTTAAGTGCAATAGTGTGTTACATACCACAAAAATGTGTTAGTCTCGGTGCATCGTGAATTGTCCATGTAAGAATCTCATGGAATTGAAATCCTCTTTATTGATCTAGAGATGTCGTACATAGTGATGTCGTCCCATAACTTTAACAACTCATCAATAAGAGGCTCAATATATACATTCATATCTTTCACTTGGTACTTACCTAAATGGTTAAAAAATACACATAATTACTACACCTTGTATACATATATGAAATTGTGCAATGAACAAGACAAATGAAAAGTTAAACATTAAAAAAACAATATCGTTATAAAAATATAACTGGAACAATCATTGCCAACATTGTGTGCTCTCTCTTTATTGACATCCAAGGAGGAAGGTTATTGTTTATAAAAAAAATGGGCCACATTGAGTAGATAGACCTGATCTCACCAAATGGATTTACACCGTCAACTGCCAATGAAATCCTAACATTACGAGGTTCTTCTTTAAAAATTGACCATCTTTCTTCTATATTTTTATATAAAGAACCATCTGCAGGCATTCGAAGAACAATATCTTCACTTCTATTCCGTGCATGGTAATCCATAAACTATGTTATGTTCCAACATCTAAATAGTCGTTGCAGGCATGGAATTATGGGAATATAATGAAGAACCTTGTGAGGCACCTTTTTTGTTAACTGATCAGTTCGATATCTACTGATTTGACATTGCAGGAAATTCAGTTCAAATGCATATTGTCCATAATATATGATGTGATAATTGGGGCATGCATCAATAGCCTGATATTCCATTCCAATTTCTTTTAGAATGGCAGATAATTCTTGGTATGTGCGAGATAACTTATTTGGTGATGGTAAGAAATATTCACCTATCAACCTACAACAACAATATACAAAAAAAAATCAACAATGAAAATTATATTAATCATTATAAATATTGCATCCTTAATTTAGACATCAATTGACACTGAAAATAAAATAAAATGAAAGTTGAAAATTGCATAAAATTGTAAAATTGTGTTGCTTCCCTTAGGATCTGTGTCATACATGTGTTTGGCAAACCATTTGATACCTTCAAGTTGACCAACAACATTACAACAGAGAGAACACTTTTTTTTGTGCCTTCATATAGGGATTCAATGGCATTTTGAAGGATAGGTTTATCCAAAATATATTCACCATCATTGTCCTCATCACTATCATCATTATCATCCTGCTAGTTTTCCTCCTCCAAGTTGACGTCATCATCCATTGGAGCATTATAAATGTCTTGGATCAATCTATTTGTCCCATCGTCATCAACTATATTATTAATATCATCATTTTCCATAGGAATAACGTGATCATATTTATCCACACGATTAAGTTTAGCTTGTTCTTCAGTATTATCTCTATGAAAAAGTCTCCTTCTAGGTGGCATCACATTCTTAGGATGATTTTTCTTTAATAAAAACAATAGAAGCAATAAAATACAGTTAGAGTATATCACAAATATTATTTTGAAAGATAAATTAAAAAAAAAAAAAAACAATTAATGTATAATACCCTTAAAGATCTATAATAACTAATTACTTACCATGGGATGGTATTCATTGCCCCCTTCAATGTGCCCATTCTCCCTACAATGTTTTTCAACTATTTTTAAAGGTAGTCTGCTTCCATTAAAACCCCTGCATTCACAACAAGGGAAATAACATTTCCCATCACCATGAATCACCATTTGCCGCTTTAACATAACAAGCTCTCTTTTCTCGTCTGGAGTTGACATTGTAATTACCTATTACAACAAATCCATTGAAACATTATAAGTACAATATACAAATATATTCAAATAATTTGGTATATATTTAGATATTTGTAATGAAAATTATACAGCATGTTCAGAAAAAATAAGGGACAAAGCATGAAACCTAAAATTAGCTAGAAAAAATAAGGAACAAAGCATGAAACCAATGAATTTCATATCCAACATACAACACTGGCTATTTGGGAATCTAAATGAAACTTGGTTCTAAAACAACACATTGACCTACACATAAACATCCAAACATAAATGAATCTTCTAATAATCTCTTTGTTGTGATCCACCTACTATTATGTTGTCAAAATTGAGG
>ML777727.1:244180-287228 GCA_009831015.1 Picea engelmannii
AATATTTTATACCATATATTTATAAATTAAAATTCTTAAAATTTTAAAATATAACAAAATCTATTTAAATCTAAATTAAATACTTTATATTACATAACATAAATATAAAATAAATATTAATAATATAAATCCATCTTTAATTCTTTATATTTGGATTCATAATCAAACATATTACTTATTTTTTTATATATCTATTTTATCCATTCTGTCATCTTAATTGTATCGTCATCTTAACCATTTAAAATCACCAAACCCATTAATCCATTCACTTATGTAAGGAGCACAATGGTTCAATTGCTTGGAATTGTTTTCATGTATTTCTCTTAGTTTGATTTTCAAAGTTCTTATCACCTTTAAGATTTGTGATCTCTTACATTGTTTTTTTCTTCATGTCACACCTAGTAATCTCTAGGGAACATTTCTCTCGGTAAAATTGGTGATTTGAGTTACTCCAACAACAACAATTGGGAATTTACCAACGAGCAATGGGAAGATACATTTTACACAGTTTGTTGCACTCTCATGAACTTTCATGAATAAAAATAAGTAGCTTTCAGTGATTGCATGGAACAATCTATTGCTCTCGGCTCAACTAGCCTCATAACCTTATGAACAATAAAAAAAAATAATTTGACACTCAAGATTATGCATAAAGCTTAAAGTGACAGGTATGAAAAAACATTAACTGTCCTCATTTTTTCACTTGACATGCAGGGTAAATTTGAAATTCCAGGCCTGCTTCCAGTTAAGGGACCCGTAGCTTAGTCTTGGTTCTCACTCCCCAGATTCATAACTCCGATTTACTAAGTGGCGAGTATTTTTGTACTGTGTGGACAGATGACAGAGGAGTCCGTCAGCGCACTTATGAGTGCAGCTAACGAGGAGACCTGGGAGAGGGTAGGTTTATTTGACCCTGCTCCTTCACACTTCCCCATAGATTTTCGCACCAATGGAGGTTTATTACCATCGAAACCATCGCCATAGTTGGGACTTTCTCCCAACACTCGCAAGGTGCCTTTACCATTTGTTAACTTGACGGATCACTATGCGCGATCTACAGATGTTTGTAAGGTGGTTGTTGTTCTCGTCCGTGTTTAGAGGGTGTTTCTTCCCAGGATACTGGATTTACTGCTGGAAATTTCACAAAGCCCAGTCGTCAAAGACTGAATGCTCAGAAAGTGTGGCTACCAAACCAAACCAGAAGGAAAATGGTTCTGAGTGATGATCTTGGGCTGGAGGAAGCGGCAAGTCTTGACAAGTCTTGCTCTGAATGCATTAGTTGGGAGGTTTTCGTATCGCCATCATTGTACCACACCACTCTTTATTGTACCACACCACTCTTTTGCTGGGTAAAAACCCATTGGTTTCCCATTTTGGGCTATGTTCCCGCTGTTTTTTACCTCCCGCGGGGTTGGTTTGGGTTTAATTTCCACTCACTGAAGGATGCTGCTAAGATACTTGAGGGGTTGTGGCCCTACAACAGAGGTAGCATCATGTTAAAGCGATGGCATCTTTTGTTTGACCCTGCATAGGAATACTTCCAGTTCAAACATATTTGGATACTCCTCCCTGGTCTTTCGCTCAATTTTTGGACTCTTAAAGCACTCATGGCGATATGTAATACCTTAAGCCATTTCATTGGTGTGGATGAGCAAGCACTGGGTGCTCCAGACAGGAAGCTGGGACGGGTTTTAGTTGACCTGGTCTTCCGCTCAATTTCTGGACTCTTAAAGCACTCATGGTGATATGTAATAACTTAAGCCATTTCATTGGTGTGGATGAGCAAGCACTGGGTGCTCCAGACAGGAAGCTGGGACGAGTTTTAGTTGAGGTGGATATACACTCGGGTTTGCTAGAGACTCAAGATTCAATGGAGGGACCCACTGTTTTCACATAGACTTGACTATCTGGGTTTACCCTTTCGCTGCTTGAGGTGTCGTAAGACTGGACATCTTAAAACTACCTGCCCGAGTTCGTTGAACGAGGATGAGTCAAAATCTTCTTGCTTCCAGTAGTTTCCTAGATGTGAGTCGTCTGTTGTGGATTCCATTGCTCAGGATTATACTATGTTTGAGACATAGAACTCGCCACCTATTCTGGATTCCGACTCACTTTCAGGTAAGCTCATGTCTTTCTATCCATCTTTGTTTCATTCTCTAACTACTCTTGAAAAGAATGTTCTGGACGCTTCTTGTCCAGTGACTGGACAAACAGTTTCTCCTTTTTCTCTTGGTCAATATTCAAAGGTTGACCACGTGGGGACAGGTTTTGACACTCATAGCCATCTGGGGACTCTGTCTCAGTCGGATGACCTTTTTAGTAACCCTTCACGGGAGGGGTTTAGAACATCGGTATATGTTCCAAACATTTTACCAAAGTTGGGTCATCCTTCGGATGGGTGTTCTGTTTTCTCGAAGTTTTGTCCTATAGAGGAGGGGGGGAACGGAACCAGTCATATTCTCTAGTTTTCGAGAGGAGGACTTAGATGATGGTACTCTAGTGGAGACACTGGAAAATATGGTGTCACTGCCACAAGAGGCGGGGGTTTTCGTTCCATTGGTCACCTTCCAAGGAATTTTCGTTGCTCAACCACCATTACATAATGACTTGACCTTCACACCGGAGATTGGTAGTGGGGTGGCTGGGACCAGTTATGCTTGGTCTAGAGGCCTGGGTTTTGAGACCTTGTCTATTAAGATAAGGAGTGTGCCGAAGAAAGCCACTCAAAGTTCTAGTAAGCAAGCTCAATCTATTTCTATTGTTTTCGATTCTGGGGTGCTTAGAGGATTAAAAGCCCTTGCACGGGCTCAAATATGATCCTTCTTACCTTAAATGTTAGAGGGGTGGGAGGATCCCTAAAAACTGCCTCTGTCCGTGGATTACTCACAAAAGTCAATCCTGCTATCATTTTTTTACAAGAGACATTGGTTGCAGAGGAAAAGGCTTGACTGTTTATGCATAAACTTGTTCCTACTTGGCATATGTGTGTTGTCAGTTCGGTAGGCACCTCGGGGGGCCTCTTGGTGACCTGAGACCCTAATAAGTTTGCCCTGGTCCCAACTCTTTGTGCTGGAGGCAAATTACTTACAGGCATTACCCTAGGAAATAACAGAGATGTAAATTTTCTAAATGTGTACGGTTCTTGTTTCGACAGACTTTTATTTTGGGATCAAATGTTATCATCTAGATTGTTAAATGCTAAAAACTTGATCCTTGTAGGAGATCTAAATTTCACTATTGGTGTGGATGAGGTTTGGGAACCAATTACTCATCTGGACCGACATGCATAATTTTTTTTAAATATGATCAAGGACCACTCTCTAGTCAACTTAGCTCTAGATATCTTGATACCCACCTGGAGGAATGGTAGAGCTGGGGACACAAGTATTGCAAAAAGGTTGGATCGTACCCTTGTATCAGAAAGCCTATTGATGGAGGTGGGGTGATCTCGCTCATGGGTGGAGCTCCCCTATATTTCTGATCATGTAGCGATGATAACCCAACTGGATTTCAATCAGGTACGGGTGGCCTATCCATTCAAACTAAATCCAAGGTGGTTGGTGGAGAATGAGTTTACTTTCATATTGAATGAATTTTGGCACGATGGTGCTTTCATGGAGGAGTCAGATATCCAACATAGAATCGTTTGGAAATTTAAAACTTTAAAGGCCCATATCAAAGCTTGGCGAGGCATAATCAAAGAGAAAAGATTTGAAAGCTGGAATTATTGGAGGAAGATATCAGTTGGGGATATATGGGTATGTCGAGGGATGGTTTGGACACCATTGTTGAATCTCACCTGAAACTGTTAGAAGCAGAGCGTAATGAGCTCCTAAAATTTGAGGAGGAATATTGGCGACAAAAGAGTCGCGCTACTTTGTTAAAATGCGGAGATCGTAACACAAAATTCTTCCATAAATTTGCTAGTGCCAGAAGAAACCAGAAGCATATCTGGGAGATAGGAGATGAAATTGGACAGATATTCAGAGGCCAGGAGGAGATTAAAGGAGAGGCTACCAGATATTTTAAGAAGCTTTATGTTGCTAATTATTCTTGGGCACCGGTGGACCAAGCAAATTTAACTAGACTTTTTCACCATTTTGTGACCGCAGATGATAATGTTGTTATAGACAAAGTTGTTACTAAGCAGGAGATTTGGGATATTTTAAGTAATTTTGCAAAAGACAAAAGTCTGGGTCCGGACTGTTGGACAGTGGAGTTCTTTACTCTTTTTTTTGATGTGGTTGGTGACGATCTTTTAGATATGGTCGAAGACTCTAGAATCAGAGGGAAGATTCAAAAATCCTTAAACTCGACTTTCTTGACTTTGATTCCCAAGGAAAACTCTACGAGGGCTTTTGGGGACTACAAACCCATTGCCCTTTGTAATATTTGTTATAAGCTGATCTCCAAAGTGATTGCTAATAGAATCAAACCCATTCTATCAAGGGCTTTGTCAACGAAACAATTGGGTTTCTTGAAGGGTAGACAGATCTTGGATGCGATCGGGACGACACATGAATGTATTCACAACATTAAGACCAAAAAACTACAAGCTCTGCTTCTAAAGTTGGACCTGAAAAAGACTTATGACTATGTTAGTTGGGATTTTCTACAATCAATTCTTGTTCAAACTAGTTTTAGTGCTTTGACCATTTCTTGGATCATGAGTTATGTGACTAGTGCATCTTTTGCGGTGCTGAAAAATGGGGAGACCTCATCTTTTTTCAACAGTGAGCATGGTTTGCGCCAATGTTGTCCTCTCTCTCCTTTACTGTTTATTTTAATCATGGAAAGTCTTAGTATCTTATTAAAACAAGGTCAAGAGGCAGGTAATTTGACTGGGATCAAAGTCTTCAGAGTTATCAAAGTATTACATTTCATCTTCGTAGATGATGTGATCATCATGACGAAGGCATCTGTAGCAGAATGAAAATTGATTAAGAATATTTTGGATCAATTCTGTGGCACTTCGGGACTCGGGATAAATCATGTTAAATCTACTTTCCACTTTGCGGGATTGGAGGAAGGGGATCTGTTGAGGTATAAGGAGTTATTTGCATATAATTTATGTGAGATGACATGGGGCTTTAAATACCTGGGGTATTTTCTTAAAGCGGGGGAAAACTTATGTCGAACACTGGAGATGGCTACTGGTAAAATTTGAAAACCAGATCAAACACTGGTGCAATCGTTGGTTAACATTGGGAGGTCGTTGCATTTTAGTAAAAGCTGTATTGGAAACTCAAGCGGTGTTTTGGAAGGCTCTAGCGGCGGTCCCATCCGCGATCCTCATAAAGATTCACAAATTGATCTTTGAATTTCTCTGGACGGGGGTCACAAAGAAAGCGGCATTCATCTTTGTAGCTGGGCTCAACTTGCTAAACCCAAATCATTGGGAGGCTGGGGACTCTGGAATATTTTTTTTCTTCAATCGTGTGCTAGCAGCCAACTCTTTGTGGAGAGTATTGATGGTGGATGGACTCTGACATCGAGTGGTCAAGGATAAATACCTTCCATTTGTATTTGTGGCTACTTGGTTCAGAACTTCCCAGAATATCCAACCAATGGCTTCACATTTCTGGAAAAATCTGATGAAGTCGCTACCTCTTATCATCCACTGGATGAGCTGGAAGCCCATAAATGGTTTTTCAATACACATTGGGAAGGATAACATTCTTGATATTGGTAATACAACCAGACTTTCACAAGATTTATTATTGGCTTTAAAAACTCAAAATGTAAGCTATTTGTATCAAGCCAAGGCCCAGTGTTCAAGAGGCTTTGTTAGCGACCAATGGAGGACTAGCGAGGATTTGGGACTTTCGGGTACTTTGGCACTAGAATGAAAAACTTATATTAGGGAGCTTATCTGGTTGGGCTTCCAGCTATGAGATGGGGAGGATTTGATTTTATGGACTGGCGGGGACCATTTGGGATCACTCTTGGCAAATAATGTATATAATGCTTTAGCTCAAAAACTTTGGCCTCTTCAAATTGATTCCTGGAGAAAATAGCTTTAGAAATGGGATCTCGCTTTTAAAATAAAACTTCTCTTTTGGTTAGTATTGGATTCAAAAATTCTCACTTGGGACTCTCTACAAAAAAGAGGATGGTGTGGCCCGAGCATTTGCCCACTTTGTTTTAAGGAAGAGGAGTCCATCCCGCATCTCTTCATATATTGTTCTTTCACTATTAAGTTGTGGAAGAAGTTACACAGTGTCTATAATCTTGCCACGATTTGGGGAAGTATATCTTTAACTAGCTGCTTTGAAGATTGGATAAAGGTGGAGAAATTTTATAAAACCTTACCTATTATAGTGTGTTGGCATGTGTGGCTGGAAAGAAATAGTTGTATTTTTTAAAACCGTATTCCCTCAGAATTGAGAACCTGTATCAAAATAAGAGGAATGTTGAACTCAATCAGTTGTCTGATGCAAACAAGGATGTGATCCAGGATTAAGAAGACTCTAGATTTTAGTGGGGAAAACTTTTGTTGGTTTGATGGTGTTGCACAACGAAATGGTACTCTTTGTGGGGCTAGGGGTATTATAAAGACTACGGGGATGACATCATACAGATGGACTCTACACTGTGGGTAGGATTCCAATACTAGAGCAGAACTTCTTGGGGTTTGGGCTTGCCTAACATTATCTCAACGCTTAAATCTAGATTGTTTACATGTCCTTGGAGACTCTAAGATTGTCATAGATTGGATCAACCATTCCAAGAAACTTCAAGTTACTTCTCTCTTGGGATGGAAGACTAAGATTAGAGAACTCATTGCACATTTCATGGATATCAAGTTCACTCATATATATCGTGAAGAAAACATGGAGACAGATGCACTATCAAAATATGCTTTACAGGTTCCGAAAGGAAGGATCTTTTATAACAAATGGCGGGATGGCCCCATTATCTTTACAACTTTATCCTTGAAGACTTTTCTCGGGAACTGTTTTCTCCTTTTTGTTTTTTAGTATTTGCTACTAGTTCTATGCTTCTTGGGCATGGTGCCGAGATCCTTTTTATAAGATGGAAAAGTTTTTGTTGTTTAGTGGAGAATATGGTCATTTACTGTTTAGCGTGACTGTACTCCTTGTAAGTTTTTGTGACTGCATACTAGAGATACTTGTTGATCCCAGTGTTTCCATGTTGGAGTGAAGAACATAAATCATGTTACGATTGTAAATTTGAGAAGCACATATATTAATATAAGAAGCAATTTTCTACTTGGAGAAAAAAAGTGCTAGCGGTTAATAAGAATAAGTACCCCGCACAGGAATATACAATATAATGGTGCGGGTTATGAAAAGTATTAACCATTTGTGTTGAAATTAGCAGGTCCCTCAATAATAATTATTTGATGGGACCATTGCCAAATTTCTCCACTTCAACCATGTTGGAAAGAATGTAAGTTTTTTTACATAGAATTTAAATAAAATTTTAGTTTATAGGATTTTAGTTTCAAACTTATATAATTTTTTAAAATACCAAAATTTAATTTATATACATTTTGAAAATACCAAAATTTATTTTGTTACAAGTATTTACAAAACAACAACCTGAACGGTACCGTTCCAGAGTGGCTATGTCAACTCAAAAACCTGAAAGAGTTGTACGTCTCCCAATTTCCTTGTTTATCATGTATAGTTTTCCGTTAATGATCAAAGTAAATTATGTCAACTCAAAAACCTGAAAGAGTTGGACGTCTCCCAATTTCCTTGTTTATTATGTATAGTTTTCCGTTAATGATCAAAGTAAATTGCAATTAATTGTCTTTTAATTTATTATCACACTTTTAATTTATTGTCACAGAAAGAAATATAGAGAACAATAATTTCAGCGGTGTAATTCCTGCGCAACTTATCGTTGAATGTTCGTTGCGATTCACGTAAGCCTACCTTATTTTATATCCTTTATGTTTCAACACAAGTTACGTTTTAAGATTTTGAAGTTAGAGAATTTTCTTTCTTATTTTCTACACTAGAAACGTGCAAGTTCTAGTTTATCTTACTGCAAAACGTTCGTGGAAAATTTCTTTCTTTGGTATGTCGCAGTTACTCTGGAAATCCAAACCTACGTATGGATAAGAGGGAATGTGTTCCACATAATTCAAACAAGAATAAATTGAAGGTTATTGTCGGAATAACGTTAAGCGGAATTCTGATCGTCGCTTTAGCGTTAATGGTGGGTATTCCTGTGTATCGCAATAAATACAGGAGAAAAGAGCTGGGTACTGCCAACGGAAGCAATGGTAGCCTTTCCTGTACCGATTTTACTAAATATTATTACAAAATCTATAATATGATGTGCAGAGTGAGAGTGTGCCCTTTGAATATTTCTAACTTTACCTTCCATGAATGGATTGCAGACTACTCAATAATTATGGTGCCAAATACAACAAATTCCCGTGCCTTCACTCTAGATGAGATGGTGGCTGCCACACAAAACTATAATCAGAAGATTGGGCAAGGGGGCTTTGGATCCGTGTTCTTCGGTAAGTTGCCCGAACCTTCTAATATGGTTTTGAATCTAAGAATGTTAATTTTGGCTGTACTCTAAGTATTATATGTATCTCATGAACAGGTTGATCTTCTTTCTAAAATCAATCATAGGAACTTGGTATCATTATTGGGATACTGTACCGAAACCAGAGAAGTTATGCTCATCTACGACTACATGTCAGGGGGCTCGCTCAAAGATCACCTTTACGGTAAACAATAGCTGGAAGATATGCTTGTTTCAATCGATAGAATAGCCAATGGTTTTTATTTTCTTTTCCAGGTCCCAGCTCAGAAGAATCCGAACTAAGTTGGAAAACCAGGCTCAAAATAGCTTTAGATGCAGCTCAGGGTAACTCTCTCTCCAAATTACTTTGATGCACAATAATTTTTTAAAATCTATGCGTTGGTCGTTTTTGTTAATTACACGCAAATAGTAATTTTAAAATTTCTACTGTAATAATGTGTGCCATGTGATCTATTGTATTTGAAGGACTGGAATACCTGCACGTGGGTTCCACCCCAAAGATAATTCACAGGGACATCAAGACCGCCAACATACTTTTAGACAGCAATATGAACGGAAAACTGGCCGATTTTGGTCTTTCAATGATGACAATTAATGGGGAGGCTACTCATATTACCACTGCGGTCAAAGGAACGGCAGGATACCTCGATCCAGAGTATAGAACACTTCCTTCACTCTGTATATTCTCCAAGTTAAATGAATTCAATTAATAATTAAGATCAGAGGCACTATCGTTATAGTTTATTTCGACGGTAGTCACTTAGCCAAGTTGTTGTGGGGCATGCTTTCACAGGTATTACAGCACTCAAATGTTGACGGAGAAGAGTGATGTGTATAGTTTTGGAGTGGTTTTGTTAGAGATCACATGCGGTAGGCAACCCATAGATGTAAAACTACCGGTAGATGATGTAAACATCATTCGATGGGTAAGGAATCTTCTCAATAGTCGTCTAAAATATAAATGTTTACGTGAAATTAGAGTGCATTTTCTCCATTCGATGGGTGTCTCGCAATAATTATCTGCATTTTCTCGTAGAGTCTAACAAGTCTAACAATAAGTTTTTTTTACAGGTAACACCGTATGTAGTCGACATGGATGAAAATCCTGGCAGAATAACCGAAATCATAGACAAAAGATTGGATGGTAGTTACGACCTGAAATCCATCACTCGTGTTGCCAAAGTAGCCATGAGATGTGTTCAGGCTGAACCGTCCTTAAGGCCCAGCGTGACTGAAGTAGCGAGAGAGCTCAAAAAGGCTATGAAAATTGAGGATAAAGCTTCTTTTTCACTTTCAGAGGACATGGGTATCAAAGGTGGCGATTTGTTGGTCAGCCCGCTCTATTTATCATTGGATTCCAGTGCACACAAAGGAATGGAGTGGGGTGATAACAGCTCCAATATTTCACAAGTAGGAAGATGAGCTCACACGTTGTGGATATGGATTGAAAGGAAACTCCCGAACAAGTCAAGTTCATTGTCGATTCGATACGAAGAGGCAATTTACATTCTGTGAATACGTTTCGTGCTTTTATGTATTTGGCAATATTCTTAAAAAAATTGTATCTGGCATAATATCTGTTTAATTCGCATGGGTGGGTGAGATATGTACAATTGTAACATGCATGTGTGGGGTGAAATTTGTATAATTGTAACATTCGCCCCCTCAAATGCTGTATTTATTATCATTGAGAAATATATAATTATAACCCCGTCTTCCGTAAGGTCTGAACATGACTATCCATCGGGAGAAATCTAACTTGAACAAAACTTTTCCAATCTTGATTTCACCGTATGAAATCAATTTTATGGACTTTGTTGAACTTTGTATGAATATTACTTCCAAATTGTGTAACGCTCATCCATATTAGATGATATTAAATCTTTAATCTTAGATTTCATTTCTTATTATTGCATTGATGTATCTAGATTTATTATTGTTTTTAGTCTTTTTTATCTTTTATATATATCATGAAATTTATTTGAAAGATCATTTTATTTTGTGCATTTGAAATCTTGTAATAGGAGGTTGTCCCTTATGCTTTTTCTTCATTCTCTTTTTCAAAAGGGGAATTATTTTTTATTTTTATATTTATTTGACTATTTGGTATTAGAAATATATGTTCTTTGTTTTGGCTCTTTGAAATGAGTTATTTTACCAATAATCTGTTCTCTAAAGTTCTTTTAGATCATTGAGATTACATGAAAATTTCACCATATTTTCAAAGTTACGTAGTGTGTCAATTTGAGATTAGTTTTAGTAAAACATGTATATCTAAAGATTTTGAAGTACAAATTGAGTGTCATTTGTAGAATTGGACAAAAAATGGACTAGGGTGTTTAGGCCAAAAATTCAAACTTGTTAGGAATATATTGGTGATGTGATAGTACGTACAAGTTTTCTCACATGAAAAGTGTTAAGGACCTAACCTCCCTAACCCCTCAGGTAGGTAGAATAATATATTTTCCATGTAATAAAACTAACATTAGTTAATAAGGGTTATTTAATAAATGTGAACAAGTCAATGTAAGAATACATAATAGAAGTTTATTCTTCTAGAAATATCTTCCTCTAGAATGTTCTTTAGAAGATAGAATTAGTATAAATAAGAGTAGGAGACATGAAAATTATTGTAATATTGTAATATAGGTTGCCCCCTCAAAGAGGCAAGTGAACATTGCTTTCTATCAATAAAGGTATCATTTTGATTGTGGTTCTCTACATTTTGTTGTTTTGCTGGTATTTTCTGCAGTATTTATGTGTTCTTCTTAAAATGTAATAAATATGGTACTTAACAAGTGGTATCAAAACACTTTCCTCTACAAAAATTGTGGGCATTTTTTTTTTCAGGGTAGAAACATGTACTACGGGCGTCTTTAAAGCACAAATATATGTTGCTTAATGGGTAAAATTGTGATGGAAAAGACTACAAGCGGGAAATACAAACGGTTTCATGGGGCTACCTAGAAAAAAACATTTTTCCTTGTTGGAAACCTCTGTAACCCTTGTTGGTACCCCTCGAGTAGTATTGCATCAGACATAATCTATAAATGAGCATCACTCCCACATACCGAGAGGTATATCAGGAGTCCCTTAGGTCTCATGAAACCAAGTCTAGATCAGTTGATTGACTACCTGACTGCTATAATGACACCAAGAACAACACTTGAGAAGATACTCTCTCATACCTAGGTAATCGGGAAGTACAAATAATCTGTAAACATGAGGCTTATAGCCTACATGTCTCACCAACACAGAAATATTTATAACAATTTTAATTCTGGCTATATAGATGACAAAAAAATTCTCGACCAATCTTGCCACAGGTCGAGTCGAGAGAACTGAGAAGTCTGGTTAGAAATCTGATCAGTTAGAAAGAGATTGATCGACAACATAGGTATTCCAATAGAGTATTAACACCTTCAGTAACCACTCACACAACCAGATCAAAGATCAACACACTGATGTTTTGAGGTGGTAAAACCCCTACGAGAAAACATCCACGACCCCAACCAATGCGACCACTTGGAGCAGTTTATTAATGCAAAAGAAAAAGATTACATAGAGATTTTACAAGAGATTTTCTCATAATCGATCATCGGCAAATGACCCTCCATGCTCTTTAAATAGAGGTCATGGACCAATCGTGTGTTAAGGCATGGATTAATGGCCATTTAGATCAAGGAGAATATGAACCGTCGGATCACTCTATGTCAGGAACATATCGTGACCGTCATATTTCCTAACTACAAATGCATACTAATGCATACTAAAGAAACACACTAAGAAACACGCTTTTACCTAATGACACATTAGATCAAGTGGATCTTAACTAAATCCTAAGTGTCTTCCTGCCTTAAGAACAATTTGGGATAGGATTGAAGGATTTACAATAGTGACACAATAGGAGAAGGAAGGAGGCATTAGAGCCTATCCCCCCTTGATGACAATTTCATGAACTCCTAACATAGATTGAAGTTTGGAAAACTTCGCTTCTGTAAGAGACTTTGTGAAAATGTATGCAACTTGATCTTCTGTAGGGAAAAAGAGCACTTCAATAACTTCATCATGAATGAGCTTTTTGATGAAGTGCATGTGTAACTCGATGTATTTGTTGCACTGATGTTGAATTGGGTCTTTGGCGAGCTTGATGACACTCTCATTGTCGCACCAAAGGTTGGTCAGATGTTGCTACTGGAATCCAAACTCTGAAAGAATCTGTCGAAGCCATAAGGCTTCCTGACTTGCATTTACCGCTTCTCGGTACTCTGCTTCTACTGAAGAAAGTGGAATAGCATGTTGTTTCTTATAGGCCCATGATACAGGTCCTGAACCAAGGCTGAAAACATAACCTGCAGTAGACTTATGATCATCATGATCGCAGTCCCAATCTGAATCAGTGAAACCAACCAATAAATGAGCCCCCTCTGAACTGTAATGTATCCTGAATTGAACTGTACCAAGGACATAGCGAAGTATCCTTTTAGTTGTTTTACAATGGCTTTCATGGGGTGTTTACATATATCAGGCAACAAGACCAACAACAAAGGAAAGATCAGGACATGCATGAGTCAAGTATAAGAGGCTACCAACTAACTGACAGTACAAGGTGGCATCAACTTCGGGAGAAGTACAAGTGGCAACAAGTTTGACTCCAAACTAGAAGGGTTTACAATCGCCCATGTGAAAGCGATGAAGAAGGTCACAAGCATACTTAGATTGGGAAAGAAAAAGTCCTTCATTGGTTTGCAAAACTTGGAGGCCAAGGAAATAGTGCAAAAAGCCTAAGTCTGTCATTTCAAATTTCTTCTTAAGGATGGTTTTCACATGGTTCAAAAGTTTTGAGTCACTACCAGTAAGGATAAGGTCATCAACATAAAGGAAAAGGATTATGAGATGGATTCCTACTTTTTTGGTATAAACATTAGGATCAGAATGGCATCTAGAGAATCCAGTGGCAATAACAAAGTTGTCCATTTTGGCATACCAAGCTCGAGGAGCTTGCTTAAGACCATAAAGATATTTCTTAAGGAGACTAACAAGGCTAGATTCATTCTAGACATAGCCAGGAGGCTGTTCCATGTACATTTCTTCTTGCAAATCTCCATGAAAGAAGGTGGATTTAACATCCATCTGATGGAACTCCCATTTATGTGAGGCAGCAAGGGAAAGAATAAGGTGGATGGAATTCATTTTGTCTACAGGGGAAAAGGTTTCATTATAGTCAATTCCTTCAACTTGGGAAAATCCTTTGGCAATTAACCGAGCCTTGTGTCTTTCAACACTTCCATATAATCCATACTTAGTTCTGTAGACCCATTTTCATATGACAAGTTTTATTCCTTTTGGAACAGGTGAAATATCCCAAGTATCGTTTTCCATTAAAGAACAATACTCTTCATTCATTGTTGTATCACAATCTAGATGACCTGAAGCTTCTGCAAATGTCTCTGGATCACGAGTCTTTGAAACTTGAGCCAAAAGAGAAGAGGCTCGCTGGAACTGTGAATGTGTCTAACGCTGATCTAAAGGATCACCGACAAGATCACCAGTTGCTTCTCGTGTTGAACGGACCCATCTAGGAAGCAGTGGAGCTGGAGTTGGTGTTGGTTCAAGTTCAAAGGACTCATCTGAAGGACGATTAGAAGGTGAAGGTGGATTTTCATCCTCACTATCATCATCTGAAAAAGAAACTAGAACAGAAGAAGGCACAAATGCTGAAGATGGCTGGCAGGCTGAAGAACGCACAAACGTTGAATCAGGCTCACAGGCCAAAGAAGGCATAAACGTCGAATTAGGCTTGTAGGCCAAGATATTTTCATCAAATTTAACATCTCTTCTAATAATAATTTCGTTACATTGTGGTTGAAGAAGCCTATAACCTTTGACATCTTGAGAATAACCAACAAATATACACTTCTCACTTTTAGGCTGCAATGCTTTCCTTTTCTCATCAGGAATGTGAGCCCATGCTATACTGCCAAATACACGGAAGTGACTTACATCTAGTTTAATTTTAGTCCAAGCTTCTTTCGATGTTATATTTTTAAGATCCTTTGTGGGAGTGTGATTTACTATGTAATTTGCACAGTTGATGGCTTTCGCCCAATACTTTAGACTTAATCCCTTAGATTGGATCATACAATTAGCCATTTCTTTTAATGTGCGATTCTTTCTCTTAGCAACACCATTTTGTTGTGGTGTATATGGAACAATGTGTTGCATTTGGATGCCTTGTGTAATGTAGTAACTTGTAAAATTATTGTTCACATATTCGCCTCCATTATCTTTTCTTAACCTTTGAATTTGATGTCCAGATTGCTTTTCTACAAGGGCCTTGTAGGCCAAAAACTTGTCAAAAAATTTGCTATTAAGTTTTAAGAATTAAACCCAAGTACGTCTGGAAAAGTCATCAATGAAAGTTAAGAAACACTTGCACCCAGAAAAAGAAGGAGAAGAAATCAGACTACACAAATCACTGCAAAAAAGTTGCAAAGGGCATGAGGTGTGCCAAGAGGCACATTTGTAAAAATTGTCCCGATGATGTTTGATCAGAACACAACCAGCACAAACACCATCTCTGCATGAAATAGGAGGAAGACCAATCACCATCTGTTGATTACATAGTTGTTGCAATGAGCGATAGTTTAGATGACCAAACTGCTCATGCCAAAGTTTTCTCAAGTCATCGCTATGAGCAACAAAAACTGATGAAAAAGATGATGAGCCAAATTTTTCAAACTTGTACAACCTAGTAATATCATTAGCAATTCTAGTTGCAAGAACATGCTTAGGATCTTTTACATCCTTGATTAAAACTTGGTGAGGTGAAAACTCTATGGTTTTACCTTCACCTGAATGAGTGATTTGATATACTAATAGAAGGTTACAAGAATGACTTGGAACACATAATACATCATTGAAATGACCATTTTCTACTTGAATTGTTTCAGATCCTTAAACACTAATAGATCTATCATCACCAACAAATATTTTTTTGGTGTTACATTCATTTAGAGAAAAAAATATTTCTTTATCCTTAGCCATATGATAAGATGCTCCAGAAAGTTGCAATGTTTATCAGTCTTCTTATTTTTATATTTTTCTCCTTTGTCACCATTAGGAGTGGAAGTTGTCTGAGTGGGTTTGGGACCCTTATGTCTCTTTTTGATGTGGCAAGGATGTTGCTTCTTGGGATTCTTGGGTTTATCTTTCGGATGGAAGACTAAGGCTTTGTTGGAAGTACCTGCAATGTTCATCACTCTAAGTTGTACAAGCTTATATTTCTCTCTAATCAAAGCATCACAAAAGGATTCAAGAGTGGGTTTTTGATAATCTATCCCTAGAGCCTCTTTCATGGCATAAAAAGGTAGATACAAACACATAATATGCACTACCTAGCTTAGAAAGAATAAGATAGATGCAACGCTCTTCATCCATCTTTATCTTACATTCTTCACATAAAATTCTGAGTGTTTTAAACTTAGATAGATAGTTTTCAATGCAAGAAAAATCACTTGGACTTAAAGTCAGTACTTGATTTTCTAATTGTTGTGCTCGAATAATATTGTGTTTACCAAACAGAGATTCAATCTTTTCCCAAGCTTCATTTGGTTTATCAATTTGTTGAAGGTGGAACCTTCAATCAGGAGAGATGGACATTCCGATTATTCCATGTGCTTTGTCATTCCTATTAGCCCATTTGACTTTCTTATCAGCATCAGTAGGTTATGTTTCCTTTCCCAAGGTAATCCGGTACAAGCCTTTACTTCTTAATAAATCCTCCATATGGGATTTCCATTGGAAGTAGTTGGTGCTGGTAAGCAAAAGATTACTTGAAGAAGCCATATTAAATATGTCGATAATATGTATTTAAAAACTGAAACTGATGATCTTGATGGAAAGATCTCGAAAAATTAGGCGGTTTAAAAAAAAAAACGTCACTGAAAATGGACTTTGGATGTGAAAGTTATTCCCTTTTAAAAAAAGGCATAAACGGTAACCAAAGGACCACGTGATGGTGTAAGTTGTTTTATGAAGTGACCCACTTTTATAAAAAGAAGTGGGGTTCACTTTTACAATGAAGTTACTTTATAAAAGAAAAGATACATGCAAAATATATGACTCTAAAATATCAAAGCTACTTATAGTGATTCACTTTTATACTTGAAGTAAAATACACTTTACAATGGAGCATGAACTTTTAAAAAAAAAAGTAACAAAAAGAGGGACTTTAACTCAAGACCTCTTACTCAATAAGGAAACTTACCAAATGGGCTAGCAAAATATATTGTATTGTTTAGAAAGAGGATTGGGGTGTTAGTGGTATTGTTGTTGTTGTTGTTGACAGCCTTGGAGAGCATGCTAAAAAAAAACTCTTTTCACACAAGAAAATTTTGTTGCTTCTCGATGACAACAAGGGTTGGATCTCGATTAGCTTACCCAAAAAATTCACATTTTCCTATTTGTTTCTGATCTGCCGAGATCGCACAGGGTGCGAGGAAAAGAGCATATGCATATCTAAATGAGTAGCAACACGGAAACAAACAATATAAACCGAATTAAAACCTAAATAATAGTCTACAAAAAAATTTAAAGAGCGTATTCAGGTTTTGTACCTCTGGATCTAGCTGAAATGGTCATATCTTGGGCAAACGAAAACCTTTTCGAGTGAAACAAAAAGCGTTCCTTAATGAAATGAGCATTCCAAATGAAATGGAACAGTCTTGTTAGCTTATAAATGCACGAAAATGGTATAAAACAAAGCTGATGCAACTCAGCTTCATGATCTCGATCTACAACAGGAACGAGTCTTCAAACAGGTTCTGATACCATGTTCGATAACAAAGGTATTCCAAAAGAAGACAAACACCTTTAGTAACCACTCACACAAACATATCAAATATCAACACACCGATGTTTTGATGTGGTAAAACCCCTACGGGGAAACATCCACGACCCCAGCCAACGCGACCACTTGGAGCAGTTTATTAATGCAAAAGAATAATATTACAGAGAGATTTTACAAGAGATTTTCTCACAATCGATCATCATCAAATGACCCTCCATGCTCTTTAAATATAGATCACGGATCAATTGGATGTTAAGCCACAGATCAATGGTCATTAAGATCGAGGAGAATATGAACCGTCAAATCACTCTATGTCAAGAACATATCGCGACCGTCGGATTTCCTAACTACAAATGCATACTAATGCATACTAAAGAAACACACTTTTACCTAATGACACATTAGACCAAGTAGATCTTAACTAACTCCTAAGGGTCTAAATATCCTAACATAAATAATAAGTCAAGTCGATTTTCCCAGAGGTTGAGTCGAAGCAGAATTGAGTCGGGAAAATTCAAGTCGGGCCGGGGTGAAGCAAATCGACCAAAGTCGAAATGAACCCAATCGATTTTATCCAAGTTGGGTCAAAGTAGAATTGAGTTGGTAAAATTCAAGTCGGGTTGGAGGCAAAGCAAATCGATGAAAGTCAAAATGAACCCAGTCGAATTTATCCAAGTCGGGTCAAAGCATAATTGAGTTGGGAAAATTCAGTCGAGTCAGAGGTGAAGGAGATCGACCAAAGTCGAAATGACCCCAATTGAATTTATCAAAGTTAGGTCAAAGAAGAATTGAGTTGGGAAAATTCAAGTCATTTTGGAGGAAAACAAAATAGACCAAAGTTGAAATTTTAACCAAGTTAAGTCAGAGATTGTAAGTCGAAAATTGAAGCAAGTCAGGTCAATTCGATGCAAGTCAAGTCGAATTCAAATCACCCAATTTAGAAACACTCAAGTCGTAGTTAATCCATGTCAAAATTTTCTCTAAGTCGAGGAAAAAAGGAATAATGAGTCAAGTCAAGTTTAGGAAATGCAAGTCGCGACAAAGAAAAATTGAGTCGAGTAATGCAAATCAGGTCGAGTTGAAGCAAGTCGACCAAGGGAAGTTTTTCAGTCGGCTGAGGGAAGAAAATCAACCAAATATGAAAAAAAGTCGAATTGGACATTCGACGACGGAAGGGGAAATTTTTGCTTACCAACCCATAACGACCATATTCGTACCAAACGATCTCCGACAAATGTCAATTTTGAATTCCAGTTTTGCTAAATAAAATGCATACAACCATTAATTTGCGATGCAGACATTAAAATTTTTGTAAGAAAATATAAACCACGCATTCATCACACATAAACTTAGAATTTACCTTGGAAACCCAAACGGGAAAACCAACATTCTTTTGGCTTTGGCGATGCTCTTTTCATTCAGCAATGGGCAAGTTACAGGCTCTCTGGAACATGTCTATGCTCCTCAGTAACATCTGATCAACATCTCTTCATCATTCACATCCAAAGAGGTTAGCTTGAAGGTCAATCATCCCTAATCCTTCAACTTCTCTTTATTCGATTACTCCTCCTGTTCTTATTTGTTTGTCTTTTTCTCCCACGTGGAAAAGGGTCTAAAGTCTCCTTATTCCCTTACAATATGTTTCCTTATTTTATATCTATTACATACAAAAATGGAAATCACTCATGTTGGCATGGGGCCATTCATGTCAACAAGTCGATCCCTTCATCGCCCTTAGCCTTAACAATGCCTTTGTTGTTCATATTTTAGTCTTGTACCGATAGCCAATTGTTCTTGTCGGATCTGATTCGTATCACACATCCCATAGTCTCCATAATTTAATTTCCTTTATTATCTTTGCCTCCTCTCTTGGTTCTATAAAACATCAAAACAACCAGTGATAGATTAAGGATGTAAATTGTAATGGTATTGGAAACTTACTAGTGATATTAACTACCAATGTATGGGTAAATGTATATCTTGAAGAGAAAATAATTGACATCTAAATGGGGTGGGGTTGTCTCTCTCTTTCTTCATGTTCACCTATTCTATTTCTCTAAAGGTGTTTAACATGTTGATTTATAATTATTTTGTTAACTAGTAATGTCATGTGTTTACATGTTATTAGTCATGGCTTGGTTATAGCATTGATATATATTATTTGATTATTATTTGAGCATATTCTCTTAATTCTTCACCACTTAGTACATATTTCAATGCATCGAAATCATTACAATAAATACTTAATGGGAATAGAGAACATAACTAATACTTGAATGTAAATATATCAACAACCCACCCATCTTGAACATGTTTGGTCAAGCTCATGGTAAAATTAATTCAGAGTTTTGTTTTGTTTCACACAATTTATTTTTAATGATTTTGCTTGGGTAAAAAATCCCTATTAATCTCAATGAAGTTTTCCAACACATGCTCTTGATTAATTTTAGATACGAACCTACATAAAATGGGCATTGTCAAAATAACGAAACCTGAAATTGGGATTGCAATAGCTAAAACTGTGACCTTGTTCTTTAAATTTTATGTAGCATCAAATCCTCACTCTTTTATGTAGATTGATCATTCGTCTTTACTTAATTTTAGGCATCTTTATCTATCACACTCTTTCAGTTTCTTCTTATTCTTCATATCCACATTATCATCATATTTATGTGTCAAATATTTTGAAAATGCATCATATCACTCTTTCCTTGTACCTCATTCCAAGCCCAAGGTCAATAAGAGGTATCCTTTGTAGCCTTGATGCTTGGAGAAACATTTGTTATGCCTAGGTGGGATTCTTAAGCAAGCTATTGAGAAGGTAACATAATTGTTGTTGTCATGATATCTATGCATTAGGGATAATGCATACACTTTTGCATTGTTTGAGTGATAAAGTGATCAATCAATAAAGAATAACATACTTGGTGGTCTCAATGAATAATTTCCATTAGCTGTGTGTTTATATAGATCATAGGAAGATCCAATCATAAATACCTTAGGATAAATAATAAACCATTGATGCACTCACTCTATATTTTCAGGTTCCTACAATCTTATAAATCAATTAGGTTATCTTTGTGGGTCTTATAATGTTTTGATAGAATTATCACCCTTTAACTATAATATTCCATATATAAATAGTATGCAGAACATAAATAATTAGCTAGAAATGGAAGATGAACAACAATATAACTAGAACAACACCACAATAATACCAAAATGATACTAGAATAACACCAGAAAGAGAACTTTGATTGCTGAGAGCAATGTTCACTTGCCTCTTAGAGGGGGCAACCTCCAACAAAGTAGAGCTCTATTACAATAATATCCAAAACAAAAATTCTCATACCCTCGACTCCTATTTATACTAAATATGTCTATCAAAAGAACAATCTAGAGGAAGATCCTTCTAGAAGTGAAAGATTCTATTAGGTCTTCTTACATTGGACTTATTCTTCCTTATTTCTAGGCCTTATTAATATTGACCTTTATTACATGGAAATATATTATTCTACCTATGTGAAGGGTTAGGTCCCTAACATGTCCTCCCCCTTAAAAACAATCTTGTCCTCAAGGCTTGAGATGAGGAGATTGCTACAGAATGGTAGTTGGTTCCCAAGTGGCATCTGTTGGAGTTGTATCTTTCCACTAGACTAACACTTCCTTGATGGTTCGTTGATGCAGACGACGCTCACATTGGTCCAAAAATGCTTGTGGTTGTATCCAAATGGATCCTTCTTCATCCAACTTGGGAAGGTTGGTTTGAGTTTGGCACTTAGTTCCAATCACCTTATTTAAGCAGGAAACTTGAAAAACAAGATGGAGCTTAGAATGATTGGGAAAAGCTAACTAATAGGCCACCTATTCCAAATGCTTGAGAGTGGTATAAGGACCATAAAATTTGGGAGCCAGTTTCTGACAATGGTCACCCTTAAGGGAATTTTGCTTGTAAGGTTGCAGTCGAAGAAACACCCGATCCCCTTCTGTAAATTTATGTTTAGAGTGACCTTGATCTACTTGTTTCTTCATGTGATTCTGGGCCATGACCAAATTCTCTTTGAGGGTACGGAGAATAGCCTCTCGAACTGTAAGCGTTTGGTCAACCTCTTGGACCTTCGAGACACCTAGAAAATATGAGAGAACTAAAGGTGGATTTTGTCCATATACCGCTTCAAAAGGAGTCATGCTGGTAGTTGTATGGTAAGAAGTGTTGTACCACCATTCAACTAGTGGTAACCATTGAGCCCACTAATTTTTCCTTTCCGATGCAAAACATATCAAATATGTTTCCAAACACTTGTTGACAACTTCAGTTTGACCATCAGGTTGGGGATGATAAGTTGTGTTGAGATGCAATTGGGTGCCTTGGAGCTTGAACAATTCTTGCCAAAAATTGTTGGTGAAAGTTGGGTCGCGATCAGAAACAATAGAATGCAGCTTGCCATGAAGCTTGAAGACCTTATCCATGAAAAGTTGAGCCATGAAAATGGATGTTGTAAATGGGTGTTGAATAGCATAGAAATGAGCATACTTGGAAATACGATCAACTACCACCATGATGACCGATTTATTTCCCAATTTAGGTAAGACTACAATAAAATCAATAGAGATATCCCGCCAAATAGTAGGTGGAATCGGAAGTCGTTGTAGTGTTCCAGGAGATTTGATTGTTTCTCCCTTGTTGCATTGACACACATCACATTCATCCACAAAACTACGAACATCCTGTTTCATACCATCCCAGAAAAAAGAATGTTTGACCCAGTCATAGGTTTTGGTAAACTCGGAGTGCCTAACAACGGGTGTAGCATGAAGCTCAGAAAGTACCGTGGATTCAAGTTTTGACTTTTTACTTAAATACAAACAAACTTTGTATCGAAGCTCAGCATTGAGCCAAGAGTACCTTGGGGAGACTGGAGAATTGGACTGCAATTGTTGGATCAGATGTGAACTTTTGGGATTGTGTAGCCATTCTTGGCGAACAGGTTAGAGCCAATCTGGTACAATGAAGGAGAGAGAAAAAAGGGACCCTTCATCTTCATATTTTCTGGAAAGTGCATCAACAACCACATTGTCTTTTCCTTTCTTGTAAATGATCTCATAATCATATCCAAAGATCTTAGTCACCCATTTTTGTTTCTCTAGGGAGGACAGGCATTGTTCCATAAAATACTTGAGGCTTTGATGATCTATCTTAATTTGGAAGCGTTTCCCCAATAGATAAGGGCACCAAAGATCCACGACATGCAGAATAGCCAACATTTCCTTTTCATAGATTGATTTGCCCAAATTTCTCTCTGATAGATGTTTGTTGGTAAAGGCCAAAGGCCGACCCTCTTGCGTAAGGATGATGCCAATTCCTTTCCTGGAAGCATCACATTCCAGGACAAAGGTCTTTGTGAAATTAGGAAGGGCCAGGACTGTAGTGGTGCACATGGCCATCTTCAAGGTTTGAAAATCCTTAGCAACTGCTGGAGTCCAAGTGAAAGAATTATTTTTAAGGAGAGCAGTGAGAGGTTCCACAATATTTCCTTAATTCTTAACAAACTTGCGATAATAACCTGTTAAACCCGGAAATCCACGCAAGATTTTGAGAGTCTTTGGGTGAGGCCAATCTTGCATAGCTTCAATTTTTTTAGGATCCACCCTGACACCGGCCTTGCCAGCAAGATGACCCAAGTACTCGACTTTCAAAGTGCCAAAAGCACATTTAGATTGTCTGAGGAAAAGTTGGTGCTGAGAGAGTAGATGGAGAACTCAATCCACATGAGCAAGAGGGGTTGTATAGATTTTACTATAGATGAGGATATCATCAAAGAAACCTAAGACAAAATGGCGGAGAAAAGGATGAAAGACATTATTCATGAGGCTTTGGAAAGTGGAGGGAGCATTACAAAAGCCAAAGGGCATGACCAAAAAATCATAGTGGCCCTCATGAGTTCTAAATGTAGTCTTAGGAATGTTTTCCTCTTTCATATGGATTTGTTGGTAGCCAAAATGAATATCAAGTTTAGTAAAGAACTGGGCGCCACTCAATTCATCCAAGAGGTCATCAATGACAGGAATGGGAAATTTGTCTTTAATGGTGAGTTTGTTGAGGGAACAGAAGTCAAGAAATATGCCCCAAGAACCTTCTTTCTTAAGGACCATGACCATAGGAGAAGAGTAGGGGCTCATACTAGGGTGGATAACACCTGCGTTGAGCAGTTCTTGAACAATTTTCTCAATTTCATTTTTTTGGGAAAAAGGGTGACAATAGGGATAGATATTGGAAAGACAACTTCTTGGGACAAGGGGAATGGAATTATCATGAATACCATGGGAAGGAGGGATTCCATGGGAAGTGGAAAAAACCACTTGATGTTTAGAGAGGATGGATTGGAGGCCCTGTGGCACAAAGGGTTTCTCAGTTGCTTGTATGGCATGGAGTTGGGAAATAATGCCATAATGACCTTTTTTGAGAAGCTTTTCCATGCGATGGGAATTGATGACCTTCGGGGAACCGACGATGATGCCTTGGAACTTATATTGTTGGCCCTCCTGGTCGAATTGCATGGTTAATTCCTTAAAATCCATGAGAATGGGACCCAAATTCCTTATCCATTTTTCACCCAACATAATGTCACAACTGCCCATGTCGATAGAAAACATATGATATTTAAGGTGGTATTCACCAATTTGGAGAGGCACATTTTCACAACGCCCTCCACATTTCATGGACCCACCATTGACAATCATGATTTGAAAATTATTGATGACACATATATAGAAATTAGTTTCTTGGGAAATGTGGTGATGAATAAAATTATGGGTGCTTCCACTATCAACAAGAATGATGAACTTCCTATGCTTAATGTAACCAATTAGCTTGAGGGTTTGGGGAGCAGAGAAGCTAGTGAGAGCATTTAGGGAAATGATTGGTTCTACTTCGGGAGGGTCTGAGGGAGGGGTCATGTCAGTGGGTTCAGGTGAAACAGACATAAGGGGAGCCTCAACATCCTCTTCCAAAACATCCTCCGAGATGGCCATAAAAAGATTTTTTTCCTTACACTTGTGCCCAAGAAATTATTTGTCATCACAATTATAACAAAGGCCTTTGAGTTGGCGTTCAACCATTTTGGCCCTAGTCAATTTCTAGATATTTAATGGAGTAGAAGGAGGAGTGGGAGTGACTGTTTTAGTGCGAGGAATAAAGGAGGCTTTTCAGTTTTGAGAAGAGACAACTTGTTGTTCTTCCTTAGCTCTTTTAGTAGTGTCTAACCAACTCTGATGTCGAGCCATGATTGACATGGGCACGAATCTCATCCTTGAGGCCACTGATAAAACATTCTAGGAAAAAAGCATTAGACATGCCCTCTGTACGAAAAGCCAATCACTCAAAAGCAGCTATAAAGTCTTTCACTGTGCCAGATTGTTTCAACTTTTTCAAATGGCCTAAATGGTTGGTGTCAGTGTCAAAGCATTCATAAATCTTTGCTACAAAGTGTGTCCAAGCCACATACCCTTGGCGGGCATTTTTTCTCCATTGCCAACGTTCTTGATCTAGATGGAGAACACCATATCAGAGTTTGGCCAACTAATCTGTAATGTCATACAAAGAGAAATAATGTTCCATTTGAGTTACCTAGCTAGTGGGATCCAAGCCATCAAATTTGGTCACATCCACACGTGGAAGGCGTAGGTCACACTGAAAGTGATGGGGATGAAAATTATGGGAATGAGAGGAAGTTTCACCTTCGCTATGCAAAGGTGGGTCAGATGAGGGAATATCTGCAGGGATATGTAGCTTGGCGTAGATCATTATAGTGACAGATTCATGCCGGGTAGAAATGTCCTTTTTGAGGTCTTGTTTGAGTTCCTCGATTATGGCGATGATGGATGACTACATTTTTTTATTGATGGTGCCAATATTGGCACTAAGTTGTCTCACTTCTTGTTGGGTTTCTGTGAAATTAGAGTGCAAGGTATTGAAGCGAGCTTCCAAGTCTTGGTTACGAGTATGGGCCATGATGAAGAGGGAACACAAAAAGGGGCAGGTGGAACCACATGGAAAATGGGTTATGGGTGAAGTGTATCACAATGATCAGGGTGACGAGATGAATCCAATGGGGTAAAGCCCAAATAAAGGTGTTGGAAGGGGTTTAGATCCACGAGAATTTTTTTTTTGTTGAAAATGATAGGTATGACTGCGATAAGGGAGAAGAGAGAAATCCAACGAAATAGGTCTCAAATAATAGTGCCAACAGGATCCAGATTTTTTTTTTTTACTCCTGCGGAGTTATACTCTGATTTGAAGAATACTGCAATGATGAAATGCCCAAATGATTAACAAGAAGAAATGTGCAGTAATTTCACAACCCGAATGCAGGAGACACGGTTGTGCAGCAATATATATTGTATGTTCTATTTTTGTTTCCGTCCCAAAGGTTAGGGTATTCACAAGTTCTATAGAAAAGGGTTTTCCCTATAATATAGCTCTCTGATATACGGGCGAGGTCCAACAATAGTACTTGACCCAATATCTCAGGGCACTAACTAAGGAGGCTAGATCGTGCCCTTATCCATACTACCTGACTACCCAGGTACTAGAGAGTATCTTCTCGAGTGTTTTTCTCGGTGGAACTATAACAGTCAGGCAGTCGATCGGTTTATCTATGGAGGGCTACAGGAGATCTAGGTCGATCTTTATACAGGTGTTGTCTGATGCGCTACCCCTCGAAGGGGTACCAATAGGGGTTACAAGGGTGGCCAACAAATGTGTGCTTAAGTACCACTTGTATTTCCTACGTGTATGAATCCATGACCACGATTTTATGCGCGTAACAACATATCTCTGTAGTTTGAAGACACCGGAATACGTCTCTACCCTGAAAAAAAAAATTAACCCACAATTTTCTGTCGAGGAAGGTGCTTTGATACCACTTGTAATATTCCAGATATAAAATAGTATGCAGAACAAAAATAATTAGCTAGAAATGGAAGATGAACAACAATATAACCATAACAACACCACAATAATACCAAAATTATACTAGAATAACACCAAAAAGAGAACTTTGATTACTGAGAGCAATGTTCACTTGCCTCTTCAAGGGGGAAACCTCCAGTAGAGCAGAGCTCTATTACAATAATATCCAAGACAAAACTTCTCATACCCTCAACTCCTATTTATACTAAATATATCTATCAAAAGAACAATCTAGAGGAAGATCCTTCTAGAAGCGGAAGCTTCTATTAGGTCTTCTTACATTGGACTTATTCTTCCTTAATGCTAGGCCTTATTAATATTGACCTTTATTACATGGAAATCTATTATTCTACCTACGTGAGGGGTTAGGTCCCTAACATTAACAAAAACCTTAAGATCTACTACACTTTCTTATTTTCTAATGGAATTATACAAAATATTCTTGGGAGTCACTAAATCTCATGGTTAAGTGTGATTGTGATATCATATATGATTGCATACTAATTCCATATGCAATCTTCATGCATCATATGGAGACACATAATAAATTTTGTCTTATATAAATATTTACAAAAATGTTTGGTTCTAATTCTCATTTTTGATATTTTAAACTTCCTCTAATTAACAACCTTTGGAAATGTGGCCCAACATCAAGGTGACACAAAGACATAGGTATTAACATGGAGCTAAGAATCAACTCCCTAAATAATTAGCCAAAATGTTTTTATTAAAAGTCTAAAACAAACATATTTTTATCAGTGGAAAAAAGTGAAAGAAAAACATTTTATTTAAATTATTTTTAATGAAGTGTATACCTACACAAAGTCACATGCTTTCGATCAACCATACATATTTGTCATTATAAATTTTATTTATTTTATGTTGAAAATTGAGTGGACCAAAAAGGTGTGGATTAAGAAACGTTGCAAGTTCCAATGATCAAAATTGAACCATGCCTAGCCCTTGCAAGGGGTTCAAACCCGTCTTAGAAGGGCAATTGAAAAAAATGTAAATTTTTCAAATCACTTGTCATTTATGAAGGAAAAGAAATATTATAAAATTTCAAAAGAAGGGTCACATTTTCAACAACCCATCAATCTCATTTCCAACTTGGGATGCTCAATAAGCATTATACCTTTCATATCATATGAGGATGGATGTAAATAATGAGAAAGATTCATGATTCAACACCCATTACTTGCCTTGGCATCTAAAGACTAAAATTATCTCTTTTCTTGTTGGCTCTCATCTATTCCTTGATGTGTACCCTTCCACAACATAAATCCATCAAAAAGTACATGCCTACATAATACTATCACTGTATTGGCATATCCAACATCTTGAGTATCACTTATTATAAGCTTCCAAGAGAAGCTTGGACACCTTATCTTTGTGAATCCCCACTTGAATTCATGTGCTATGTGCATTTATTTTTATTTTTATTTTTTATCTTTGTCAATATGATAATTGGCTTGGCATTTGATGCCTATACTTAATGTGTCTAGATCCCACACTCACCATATTTTCATTTCTTTTGTTAACTTTTCCTCCTCTCTTGGCTTTGAAAAAACGCAAAACAATTAGGCATGGGTTATGGATGTAAATTGCAATGACATTGAAAACATAATAGAAAGATTCACAACAAATGTGTGGTTCAATGATAGTTTTGAAGATAACTCAATAAACATCGACTAAACCCAAGGAAATGAGGTCATCTCTCTTTCTTCATGTTCACAGAGTCCATCTCTCTAAAAGCATCTAACGTTTTGACAAATCTAACATAGTTATAGCATTGGTACCTAATATTTTATTATTATTTGAGAACATTAATTGCCCTCTTGACCACTTAGTATATTGTTCATGAAATTACTGTTATTGCAATATATACTTAGAGAAAAATACACATAATTAATACTTGAATATAATTCTCTCAACAATTCACTCATCTTGTATAGGTTTTTTTCAAGCTCATTTTAAAGCTAACACATAGTTTTTCTTTTTTTTTACACAAAATTATGTTAATGACTTTGTTTGGGATAAATAAAAACTACATTAAGATCAACGATAACATGTATTCTCTTGATTAAGTTTATGTATGAGTCTATGGAAAATAGACCTTGTCAACATCACAAAATCTAAAATTGGAGTTACAACAATGAGAATTGTGATTCTATTCATTCAATTTTTTACATCATCAATTATCCATTCCCCAATTTTATGTACGGCACTTATTTTTTTTTATAGAAACATTGACATTAGTGTGACGATACTTTAAGTGTCAAATATTTGAGAATGCCCCTTAGATATGTTTCTATCTACCTCATTGCAAGTCCAAGAAAAATGAGATATATCATTTACAATATTAATGCTTGGAGCAACATTTTTGATGCCTAGGTGAGATTCTTAAGAAAGGTAAGGAGAAGGTAACATAATTCATGTTATCCTTAGATATATGAAATAAGGGTTATGTTCTAACATCCACTCCGCCACACATTTTTTGCATGGTTTGAGAAATAGAGTGAGCAATCAATGTCTTCAATAAGAACCACACACTCAATGGGCTTGATGAGAAATTCCCTTTAGCTTTGTGTTTATATCGACTTTAAGAATCTCCAAATTATAGACATCTTAGCTTACATAATAAGCAATGAGTGAAATCGTACTAAATTTGAGTGTTCCTAGAGCCCTATAAAGCAAGTAGGCTCTCTTCATGGATTTTATCGTGTTTTGATAGAATTACCCCCTTTCAACAAAGGCCTCAAGGTCTAGGACAATTTCTTATTTTCTAATGAGATTTACAACAAACATTACTCTCATGGTCAAGCATGATTTTGATATGCTTGAGATATGCATCTAAGTTGTAATGCCCATTTATCATATTAATACATAGAACAAATCCTCTCTTATATGGGTGTCTACCCAAATGCTTGATTTTGACATTGTGTCTAAAGCTTTACATTGTCATTTAAAACAGTGTGAAACTCCTCCAAAGAAAATAAGTATGGTTTGGTGTTTATGATTTTTACTTTTTATTTATAATATACATATAATACATAAAAATGTTACATTTAAAATAAAAAAGTATGATTTTATTATTTATTAATGAAATTACAACTTATTAGTCCCTGCCATGGGACTATAACTATAGCAATGAGTTTGTTTTTGATGTGACATTGATGTGACATTGATGTGACATTAATTTGTTTTTTACTATAAATTTGTGTATGCAATGTAATGTTTAACATAGGAAAACAAATACATATTTTTGGATATAATAAAAATAGTTGTGTTTCTCATTTCTAATTGGTTGATAGAATTGAAGTGTTATTGCTCCCTTCACGTCTTTCAATATGTAGAATTAATTACATAATCAATGAATTTCACCAATCACCACATCTAAATATAAAAAGTTGTACTATATATTTATTATTATGCATTATTATATTTATTATCTAATTTATTATTTAGATATATTTATATTATATTTATTATCTAATATATTATTTAGATTATATTTATTATGTAATAGAATAAATATTATATAAAAATATATATTATTAAATTTGAAAGTTTTATTTTCGAAAAGAAAAATTGAATATTTTTAAAATGCAATTTGCGTTTGGCTAACTTAACTTAATTGGAAGGAAATTTAGGTTAATCCCAAAACTATACAATATTCACATTAAAGTAAAAATGTGGTCAGAGATCCTCGCCACAAATCTATAAACTAAGTGTCATGGAGCAACACGTCTTCCTCCATTCCTTGTGAGTCTAGGTCGAATTCTTTGAATTCCAATCTTTCTGACGGTATAGTTATCAATATTAATTTTTTTCATTTAAAATCTTTACAAATTGATTTATTTTAAGACTGTGAAACTAGCCCCTAGTTAACATATTGTTCATGTTTCATAGTAATCATCATCATCAATAATTATAGGGTTTCAGTGATCATCTCCATTTCCAAATCTACTTGGCCTGCCATGCAACCCTTGTTTATTTGGTAGTTTGTTAATTTTTAACATTGTAAAAAATTGGAAGGACAATATTTTGTTTAGAATAATTTTTATTTTGAAATGTATACTTAGTTTACACTTTTCAATTGAAGTACAATTACTTTTACAACTTTTCATCATGTAAGAGTTGGACGAAATACACCCTTCAACTTAAAATGACAAAAAAACCCTTCAAATTTGATTACTACAAACTCTTAAATCCAACTCCTATAGAAAGTCAAAGTCAAGTGCATTGACCAACAATATGTACCGGTAATGCAAATTTAATATTGATGCATCGTTATTAAGATCGATCCAGTAGGTTGAACCCCCATTGCCATGTCTTTGGCCCTCTGTCACGAGGTGGTGGGTTCAATTCTCTGGGTCTGGGTTGGGTTAGGTGAGGTGGGTTCAATTCACTGGATTGACATCTGGTGAAAAAAAATCAATATGTCGTACTTTCAAATTTGAGTGTACCCAAAGATGTGGAGTGAGGTAACAAAAGATGCAAATTCTTATAGGAAGATCAAGTCACATGCAATCGATCAATATGTACAGGTATTGCAAATATAATGCTGATTTGTCATTATTATTGCCTATATATTTTCTTTAAAAAAACTTTACTTGATACCATTCAAACGTGAAGGATTTGCATTCTGAGAATGTGGACCAGTGAACGATGTGAAGACAATCGTGATTTCTTTTATGTATGAAGTTGTAAGGCAATTCAAGTCATGAGTGTTGATTCCATATATTTTTCATACATTCAAAACAATGACCATACAAAAGCATGAAGATAGGTTGGAACGTCAAGCATAACGGATTAAATAAATAGGTGAAGCCAATTTTACATCTAAAAGGTATAGTATAAATGTTTTATGTTTTTTAATTTTTGGGAAATTTAGAAATCCAATTATGGGAAATTGCAAATAGTATTTTTAATACTTTAACAGTAATTCCAAACCCATCCATTCCTACACAAAATTCTTAAGATCAAGATCGTAGACCAAATTCCTAACCACCAAATTCTTAAGATTAAGATACGTGGCTTTGGGCATAGAAAGCCTTTAGAACTTACAAAAATCCGAAAACATCTAGAACATGTAATGTAATTTCCATGGTTGAAATTTACAATTTTCTAATTTCCGATCAAATATTAAACAAAACTTAAAAAACTCAAAACATTTAGAATACATCTTACAAAAAATACTCTGGGAAATGACTTTGGCTGCTGCAAGGAACTTTAATTATGCGCAAAATTACTCTTTGAAATAATTTTGGCTGCTGCAAGTAACTTTAATTAGCATGTTTTAATAATTCAAGACCTCTCATATTTCGTGTATTCACTACCGTCGCGGTTCGCTGTCAGAAATTCAATCCATTAAATGTTCTTGTCTTCAACATTCTATTGATCTCATCTTGTACAACTCATAATTGTTTTCCATGTCACACTTTGAAAATAAAAATCCAAAAAAATGCAGTAGACACTTGATATCTTGTCAATTTAGTACAACAACACCAACAACGAAATGGAAGCAATAAGTACAAAATAAAAGCTGTCCTCTCTTTACATCTTGTGGCAAGCAAGAAAGTACTTTTACAGCTGTCGACACTTTACATCTTGTGGAAAGAAATAAAGTACTGCAAAAATAGCGAATGCTTCCTACCATGTCAATTTCAATACAACTACACCTGTCACCCGATCATTTAATGTTAAGCGATAAACCCTTCAAAAATGTAAACACTTTAGATCATGTCAATTCAATACAAGTACATCGACCACTTAATAACAAGCAATTAGTGTAAGGGACACTTTATATCAGGATGTCAATTCAATACAATTACGTTGAACTTCTAATTGGAAGTACGTAATGAGTATTGGGGTAGAGTATAGGTTGGATCTGATCTGGTGTGGGTAACTTCCCCAAGTCAAGATGGTGGAGTTTTAACGGGACACTATTTTTAACAATGTTTTTGAACTTGACTTGTGGTCTTTCATGGCGTATGGCCATCTTTAGTAACTGGTTACCTGCAACTTGGTGATGTGCGGTTTCTAGTGACTTAGACTGACACCTTGGCAGGTCCTTTATGGGAGAAATTCTTTTATGTTTTGGTCTGAGATCCAGTTTAATAATGCATTAATTATTTTTGATATGGAATTACTCTAGGAGCCTGGCCCACTGCCAAGGAGTTGACTAGCCCATGTGCTGGCAGTGTTTTGATTGGGGGATATGCTCCAGATCATGTCAATGGAGATCACTACCCTTATGGGCACTGCAGACGAGGAGGTTTGGGAGTGTGAAGGCTTGTTTAATACAGTTGATAATCTGTGTAGAGGTTTAGGCGATGCTAAAAAATTAAATGAGTCATTAACTCACGTAGTTAATGCTCCTCAACCACCTTCCATGACCTTCACAAAGGTGACGGCTAAGGGTTCACCGGTTGTTGGCTACTCTCATCCGGTTTTATAGTCTGGGGGTGGTCTGCGCTCTGAGTATTGTAGGAGTGAGTTTGGTAACAGGGTTGATTTTTCATAAAATAGGTCGAGGTCAGTCACTTTACAAGGGGAGTTTGAGGTGGTCCCCATACCAGGAAACGCAGAGTAAGAAACATGGGTAGGTTTGGAAACCTAAGAAACAGAGGCATTGTTTGGTGATTGGGATGGACGTTGGTCTGAAGGAAACGTGCCAATTATCACTCTGTGCATTAGTAGGATGTTTTTCATACAAGTCAAGGAGCTTAATCACATTTGATGAGTGGATTCATACTCGTTGGCTATCCGTACTGCGCTATGCGCCGAAGTATCAGACTCTACCTTTTGGCTGGTTCGGGTTAGTATTTAATTCTCTGGAAGATGCTGAACTCATTTTGTCTAGCTTCTAGGCATTTGAGGGAGGTAGCTTAATGTTAAAGAGGTGGTGTACGGGTTTTGATCCAGCTATGGAATATTTCAGCTGCCGCCATGTTTGGGTATTGCTCCCAGGGCTTCCACTCAATCTGTGGAATAAACTGGCTTTGAGGGCTATTGGTAATCTACTCGGTCATTTCCTAAAAGTTGATGAGAAGAGTCTCAGTTTCCAGGATAAATGAATGGCGCGGTTTTTGGTTGAGCTTGACATACACGTCGGGTTGATGGAATCTTTGGAACTGGAGTGGCATGGACAGGTAACACTACAAAGACTGGACTACTTGGGGATACCATTCCAGTAATCCCATTGTTGTCAAACGGGACACCTCATGAAAGATTGTACTAACTAGTTTGGGGTCGGGGGGTCGGGGGACAAGGTGGAAGAACAACACACTGATTTGTATATGAGTGAAGAGGAAAATGATGGTTTGGACACATACTCTACGAATATTGAAGCTACTTCAGAAGGAGAATTATCGGGCACACTCATTGGTAAGTTGAGGTCCTTCTGTCCAAATTTTTATTTTAAATTATCGGTCTCAGAAAGAGATTTTTTAGAGAATCCAATCACTCTGAATACAGTGACATCCAATGAATTTGCTAGAATTTTAGAGGAGGCTTCAGTGAGTGGTCTTCTAACTATTGCCCCGATAGATAACCCCCCAGTCTCTCCTGTTGTTGACCATCCGTCATCTCTGTCGGTTGATGCAAAGACTCAGACCCCTCTAGTTAATCTTCCCCTTACACTGAGTGGCCAACAAGAAGCCACTGGCCATGTTGCTATTTTAGATTCCTTGGTCCCCTCTCATAGTGACTCGGATAGTCCTACACAACTTCCTATTTACTGGGATTTTGATGCACATCATGGGAATTCGCCTAGGCAAAACAGTGATTTTCCACTATCACAGCTCGGTCACAAGAAGGCCACTGACAGTGATGTTGTCTTAGAACCCTCTATTCCTACCTGTAGTGACTTTGATAGCCCTACACCGCTTCCTACCTTCTGGGGGTTGGATGCGCAGCAGGGGATTTTGGCTTGTCAACACAATAGACTTTTGTCTGGTTTAGGGTTATAGTAGGGGAAATATTTAGCTTGGTCACGAGGTTTGGGTTTGGAGATCTCCCCGATAAAGACTCGGAGTGCTGGAAAGAAAGTAGGGTAGGAATCATCAACTACTGAACAACATTCAACTTCAAATTCTGACATGGGGGCTGTCACATACCCACTACCATAATCACAGTTTTCGTTGATTTCTGCAAAATCAGAGCCCCCGAATTACCTACAGAGGCCTAGTGCAAGCTAGCTCTTACTCTCTCTCTATTCCCATGTGATCACGGGTCATGATCACAGGTCAAATAATCGTGGTGCCTCTTTGTATTTCATGCCTCGGCACTACAGTGATGTCGAATCGTTCGACTTTGCAATCGTCGAACCCCGACAGGGCTAGCAACTGGCCAATAGGGATGAATCCCTACAGAGTTAGCAGGTGGCCAATAGGAATGGCCCTGTCGCGCGGTTGAGTGGAGTACAGGGGGCGAGAGGGGAAACAAGACACGGTGGGCGGCGTGACAGGAGACGGGTCCCACTTCACACGCCACACCATTCCGGACCCCCCCCCGCCCCATTAAAGGCAGAATGGCAAGGGGGGTCCGGAATTCGCCTGGATGTCGTTGATCAAGGTGAATTGATCTTGACTGTTCCCGAGTTGCACGCTCGATTCTGGACCCCCCCGCAACCGCTAAAGGCAGAACAACAAGGGGGCTCCGGAATTAAACCTCAGCCGTAGATCTGGGCGGGTGGACCTTGGTCGTCCAGATTTTCTCGCCACTTACCCTAAGGCGCATTCGTGCCCCAACTTAAAGTTGACGTCTCTTCTCCACATCTGACGGTCATTATAGACCTTGAGATCCCCCGAAGGAATCTCATTCGTTCATCGGGATTTAACCACATGCTAACATCTCCATATTATAGGTCAGGATTTATCAAGGAGAGAGCACGACCTCTCATCAATGGAACTCCCGATTCCTTGATTCCCGATTTCTCGATACGGGTAATCTTTCGACACGTAGCCTCCTTAAATCGGACGGTCCAGATTTGTCCCGAGGTTTCCACCATGATAAGTCCCGATCTCTCATCACCAGGACTCCCGAGTTCGCGATTCCCGATTTCCCAAAATGGGCAATCTCCCGACACGTAGCCTCCTTAAATCGGACGGTCCAGATCTATCCCGGGATTTCCACAATGGAAAGTCCCGATCTCTTAACACCAGAACTCCCGAGTTCTTGACTCCCGATTTCCTGAAATGGGTAATCTCTTGACACGTGGCCTCCGTTATTTAGACAGTCTAGATCTATCCCGCATTTTCCATAATGGAAAGTCCCGATCTCTCATCACAAGAACTCCCGAGTTCTCGACTCTCGATTTCTCGAAATGGGTAATCTCTTGACAGATCCAACGACTATCGGTTTTTTCAGCCGAGATCTGACAGTTCAGACATGTTCCTAACTTGTGCATTCTCCCACGACTTCCTGGACGTGGAAAAATCAATTGTCCAGATGTTCTTATGGACCTTGGGGATCTACGATTCCGATCTATTCGCTACCCACGAAGACACAAAGAAACCAAGTGGTAAGGCATTTAACACCCTAATTTCTCCTACCAATCTAACAGTTGTGTGTGACCGCAGATTTCCCGATGGAATCTTGTCCGTCGATCACCACCTATCAAGGTTAAGGCACTTAACATCCTACTTTCTCTTACCAAATCTAACGGGCATGAGTGACCACAGATTTCCCGACGAAATCTCGTCCGTCGATCACCACCTATCAAGGTTAAGGCACTTAACTTTCTAGCTTCCTCTTATTATCTGAGGGTCATGAGTGACCACCGATCTCCCAATGGGATCTCATCCATCGATTCGATACTTATCAGGGATTTCTTAAGGCCTTGTGCCTTCACGTCCTCTTTCCAGGCTCTCGATAGGCTTTTCAAGAAGGGTATCTCTATGGGGAGGTTTACCCAGGGTACTATTTGAGGCATTAAGGATATCTCTCTCTCTCGAGAAATAGGCGTGAAGTCTGAATTAGGTCATCATGCATGTAAATAACAATTTAAGAGAGCATAAGCCACACGTAGTCTTTCCATATAAACATACCACTACCAGTACTGATCAAGATACCATACATACATTCTTATAATGAAGTCAGTGATGATTTCATAGCTTATGATCATAAATGTCAGCATACATATATTTCAAGATTTCAAAGGCAAAACACTTATCAGAAAGTAACACCAGCGGTTATGCAACTGCTAAGAGGGGTGCTCGTTTCCACCCAACCGTAGGCTCAGCGACTCCCAGCGGATTTACCACTAGCCACCCCGAGCTGAGACCACAATGCTGTGAGACTGCGTCTCTGTTTTCCAGTGACCAGAAGTGAGGGTTACTCTCCTTCCTCTTTGCTATCACTCACTCTGCATATCGCCAGAGTTATCCCCTCGCGTCTGCTCCCCAATCACTTCTCCCCCACTCCTTATCCTCTTGCGAGGTTATGTGTGGCGCGATTTCCCTTGCGTTGGTCAGGCCTGATGGCTCTACGGATGGGCGGTTCACTCCCATCCCTCATTAAATCCTGAGGATCCATCTACCTACCAGCTTGCGAGACATTTAATTCGGGGCCAACGAGCCGCTTTTGGTTCTCCAGGCCAGTGGAGTCCAAATACGGTATTGATTCTTGGTGGAAGTTAACGCCACCTTTCCAGGTGCCTTCCACCGCCATCGTGGTCTCTTTTTCAGCACATCCCCTCTCAACATTCCTGCAATATAAATTCATAATGTTATTTACATTCATCGACCTTTTCCACAAGGTCCATTTACATCACCTATTCACATTTCTGAGTTTGCCACAGTTCTGGCCAGTCCAGTTATTTTTACAAACTGGGGGAAACAAGGTGTTACAGGGGCGCTTAGAGGCATGAAAGCCCTAGCCAGGGATAAATCATGATCCTCCTCTTCCTGAACATCAGAGGGGTGGGAGGACCCCTTAAATTACCTTCATTACGCAGAATTATAGATATTAATAAGCCGATATTATCTTCTTTCAAGAAACCTTGGTGGATGAGGAAAAGGCTCAGAAATTTATATATTCTCTTTGCCCATCATGGATGGTTAGTGCAGTCGGCTTTGTGGGGAAGTCGGGAGGACTTCTAGTTGCATGGAATCCTATTTTATTTGATATGCAACCTTTTCTTTGTGTAGGTGGAATTCTGCTGATAGGTACACATCTTCCCGATAACAAAAGGATATCCTTTATCAATGCATATGGGTCGTGTTCTGGGCGTAGAATTCTTGGAAAAAGTGGAAGAAAAAGGCATGTTATCCATGGATGCTCTCATCTTAGCAGGGGACCTAAATTTTACTACTAGTTTTGATGAAGTTTGGGGAGCCGAGGCACTTATGGATCCTTTGGCAGGGTTTTTTAAGGATTTGTTTGCAAAAAACTTTTTAGTGGATATTCAGCCCGTACAACTGGTGCGAACTTGGCGCAATGGAAGAAGAAAGGGTCAGGGGATACTAAAATGTTTGGACAGAGTTTTTGTTTCAACATCTCTTCTGGGTGATACAATAAGGTACAGATCGTGGGTGGAACTCTCGTTTATTTCGGATCATGCACTAGTTATCTTTCAATTGGATTATGGACTTAAGAGGATTTCTTATCCTTACAAATTCAATCCTTCACATGTACGTGATGAGTCATTCAAAGATATTGTTAAGTCTGTTTGGTGTGCAAATCATGGAATTAGAGAGGAAGGTGCACAATGAAGACTTGTTTCCAAACTAATTATATTAAAAGCTCGGGTAAAAAAATGGATTATAGAAAAGAAACATAAGGAAGCAAATCACTATGAAAAGTTAGAAGTAGAAATTGTTGGGCTAATACAAACAAGCCTAGACTTTGGTCATAATTCTGAACTGGATATCCAGTTGAAACAATGTGAATCCGATCTTGATGGAGGAAGAGGAATGATGGCGCCTAAGAGTAGGGCCACGCGGATGAAATGTGGGGATAAAAATACTAAGTACTTCCATAATTTTGCGAGTCATAGACGCAATAAAAAATATCTGTGGGAAATCAAAGATGATGAGGGGCAAGTTCATCTCGGCCAGGAAGCAATAAAAAGGGAAGCAAAGAGACATTTTAGTTCCTTTTACAAAGCATCAGATCAGAATACGATAGTTGACCAAGTTGAATTAGTGAGGATGTATCCTAGATTGGTCACGGAAGAGGATATCAACACTATAGAAATTGTTGTTACAAAAGACGAAATTTTTTGATGTACTAAAAGGCATGGCCAAAGAAAAGAGCCCGGGCCCTGATGGTTGGACTGTGGAATTTTACATTTCTTATTATGATCTGGTTGCTAATGACTTGTTGGAAGCTATAGAAGAAGCGTGCCTAAACGGTGAGGTTAATAGGTCACTTAATTCAACTTTTATTGCGCTTATACCCAAGGTAAATGGTCCTGCTACATTTGGATACTTCCGCCCGATTGCATTATGTAATCTCTACTACAAGATTATAACAAAAATTATTGCCAAAAGAATCAGACCAATCCTATCGCACTCACTTTCAGAGGAGCAGTTCAGTTTCTTGAAAGGAAGACAGATCATATATGCAATTGGAACTGCCCAAGAGTGCCTTCATAGCATTAGAGAAAAAAAACTTTAGGCTTTAATACTTAAGATTGATTTAAAAAAAGCTTATGACTATATCAGTTGGGATTTTCTCAGACTCGTTTTGCTCCAATGTGGCTTTGGCTTGTCAACAACAAAATGGATTATGGGGTGTATTTCATCTGTGACTTTTGCAGTGTTAATCAATGGTGAGCCCTCTGATTTCTTTCATAGTGGAGGGGGACTCAGACAGGGCTTTCCACTGTCGCCCTTGTTATTCATTTTGATTATGGAAGGCTTGATCCTAGCACTTAAGAGAAGGCAAGAGGAAGGACTATTGACTGGGATCAAAGTGTTGAGGTGTTTAAATATCCTACATCTATTGTTTGTTGATGATGTACTAATTATGACAAAAGATTCCATTGAGGAATGGAAGGATATTAACAAAGTTTTGACTTTGTTTTGCAGTGCATCCGACCTTCAAATTAATTCACAAAAATCCACCTTCTTGCAGTACAGTGTTAGACAACAGGTTCTGGATGTTTTAAAATCCTACTATCATGATCAATTTTAGGATTTGTCGAAGGGGTTTAGGTATCTTGGATATTTTCTGAAGATGGGCAAGTACAAAACTGATGATTGGCTTTGGCTGTTAGAAAAATATGAAAAGAGGATTATACACCAGTGTAATCGATGGTTGTCTATTGGGGGACATTTATTGTTGATCAAAGTTGTCCTTGAGAGTCAATTAGTGTATTGGTTGGCCTTGTCAAACATACCAGCCACGATCCTACAAAGGATCTGACAACTTATTTTTGGCTTCCTTTGGATGGGATGAAAGAAGAAAAAGATATTTCATCTATGCAACTGGAACTATATTTCCTACCCCAAAATTTTTGGGGGTTGGGGATTGAGGACCTACTTTGTTTCAGCAAAGCAATGGCAACCAATACCCTTTGGAGGGATTTGATGCAAGATGGGTTATGGCACCAGGTTTTAAAATCAAAATATCTACCTTTCGTATAAGTGGAGAGATGGTTTCATACTGTCAACACATCAATGATTAAGGGATCACAGTCATGGTCTTACTTATTAAAATCGTTTCACATCCTTATGCATTGGATAGAATGGAGGCCGGGATCGGGTCACTCCATATTCATTAGTAGGGACCACATCTTGGGTATGGGGTCATCAACCATACTGTCCGAGGAGCTTATTTAAGCTATAAATCGGAAAGGAGTATACTATCTACACTAGGCTATTGAGGATCCACGAACGGGTATGGTAGCAACAAACTAGCTCTCTAGAGAGGCGTTGGACCTAGTGGGGCCTTTACTGGTAGAATGGAAAAATTTTCAGATGTGATCTTATTAATTCTGGGATTCTCCTTCAAGATAGGCCAGATGCTTTGATTTGGATGGGTGGAGACCAGACAGGGATAATCTCGGTAAAAAATGTGTATTTGGCAGTGGAAAAATTGAAGTGGGTTCACACTATCCATGGCTGGAGAAAGGCACTTTGGTCCTGGGATTGTCCCTTAAAAATCAAAATCTTTATTTGGTTGGCGATTGAGAACATAATTCTTTCATGGGATGTTCTTCAATGAAGAGGATTCATAGGTCCTAGCTACTGTATCCTCTGCAAAAAGGAATGTGAGAACACTCAACACTTGTTGGTTGATTGCGATTTTACATCGACTGTATGGGGGAAGATATTTATACATAAAAATTTATTGGGCACATGGATCGGCAACACATTAGTGGACTGTTTAAATTTATGGTATAAACAAAACTTCCTTCTTCCAAATCTATCGGCATATACCTGCTGGTTTATCTGGCAAGAAAGGAACACAACAATTTTTCAAGATCATCACGCAACTATTCAAAGGGTGGTGCACTGGGTATTAGATGCCATGAAGGACCACATCGAGAAGTCGATGACTGTTGTTCGGAGAAAGGGGAAAATCTACCACTCAATGGGTGGGACGACTGGTTGGTTTGATGGGGCTTCGACGTCCTCGGGTTAGACCAGTGGACATCATTAAGTTGAATGAGCAGTGCAACTACAAATGGTTACTCAACTGTGGGCAGGGGACGAATACTAGATAAGAATTGTTGGGAGCTTGGGCACTTCTCACCTTAGCTTCATGGCTTTCCATTCACACTATTCATGTTCAAGGTGACTCCAAGGTCATCATAGACTAGTTGAGGGAAAAAGGTCGCCTATAGGTTGTTACGTTGGATTGTTGGAAACATGGACTAAGAGGATTAATCGATCTTTTCCATTCTATCTCATTTTCCCATGTTTACAGAGAAGATAATGAAGTCACGAACAGTCTCTCCAAGAAGGCATTACTCAAGGAACCTGGGAAGATCTACTATTATCAGTGTATTGAGGAACATGAGGGTCCTCAATTATCACTTGACCTTTACTAGATACTCAGTTATTTGAGTTTTTGTTTGCTCACTGTTTTCTATACTTTGGACAGGGTACTATTATATTTTTCTTTTTGTCTGCCTAAGTAATGACTTGTCAGATGTCTATATAGACCATGATGTTATCTAATGAGATTTATTTTCACTGCTTCATGGAAGATTAGAATTTTGTCGTGGTTTTTGCTTTGTATTGGGAAATATCAGTCTTTTAGTTTTCCTTGGTGAATATGGTTACCATGGGTACTGATTTGGAGACCTGGATGTATGGGAACTTTTTGTAAATACCAGTTTATATTTGCTATATAAATATAAAGTGAAATTTTTCTGTGGAAAAAAAAGTACGTAATGATTAGTCATGGGCTCCACAAATATATCCTTCTACGTTGAGCATCTAATTGCAAGTACGTAACTAGTAGTCATGGGCTTCCACAAATATAAATATATCCTTGGTGGGTGGGGATTACCACAACGATTTTATATCTCATCAATTCAATATAATTATGGTGAATAATAATTAACTTGTTGTACAACATTCAATGCTGTGGTAGGTGGTATATATATCATGGGATATAACTTGGTGTATATGCTAAGGTGATATGAGGGTGTATATATCAGCTGTTGTAGCATTGAAGGTTTCACAACAAGCTGGTTATTACTTGCTATATAACTATATTGTTATTGAGCACAATGTATAACTATATTGTTATCGAGCACAATGTATGGTTGTAAGGATTTTTTTAAGGTGGTAAAATATATCAATTTTAATTTAAAGTCATAATAATCATCATTCACTGATATCTATTTATTATTTGAAGTTATAATAATCATTATTCACTATTATGACTCATCACTATTATTTAAAGAAAATTATACTAGGAAAACCATGCTATTTGACTCATCATTATTATTTAAAAAAAATCACACTAAGAAAACCATGTTACTTGAAATGGATGTAATCTAAATGTTTTAGGTTTTGGATTCTTTTCAATAGCTTTTTAAATTAAGGAATTATTGGAATTGCAAGTATGAATTGTTGAATCTATACAATCCTATTGTTTAGGGCATTGAATCTATTTATGCATTCAAAAATACAATTTAAGAAATATAAAAATGCTGCTTGCCAATAATTGTGAGGTGGATTTTGGTGATGGTTGTTTGAAAAGTCCAAAACATAGAACATTTTAACCATGCCCTTAAAATCATTGGCTCATCACTATTATTAAGGAAAAGAAAGTAGAGCCACCTAAAATGACCTCTTCATCATCCTTAAGGGATAGACTTCCACTTTTACCAAATACTTCTAGGTCTTAAAACTTTAACATGTTTCCTTATCTACAAAGTAAATTAATTCTTAACTAATCATACATAATATTAAATCACCTAATAATATATGATTAAATTCAATACAATTAAATTTTTATATCAAATAATAAAATTTTTATATAAATAGTAAGGATCCTATCGATGTAAGGTATTGATGTAGAATATTAATGTATATACATATATACAATATCCAAATTCTACACAAATTTTTCAGAGTATGTATGAATATATATTTCTATAAATTTATTATATTTATTGCAAACAAGACGTACTAAAAATAGTAGAAAATTTATCATGTCTAATCAATTCAATATAACTACATCCAATATGTCAAATAATAAGTATAAAGATGCAAAATAAAAAT
>ML777727.1:297048-325844 GCA_009831015.1 Picea engelmannii
TTGTGAATCCTTTTAACCACAATGTATATTCCTTTAACTTATCCAATCATGTTCATCAAATCATCATCAATATATTACTATATCATTAACATTAACATTCATCAGTGCATCATAAACAATAATCAACACAACCACACAATACACAGTACACCAATATTTTATGTGGAAACCCAATGCGGGAGAAAACTACATAATTCTTTTCTTATATGTCTTTAAGAATTACATTCAAGGAAGCACCAACTTCCAATTCTCTAGCTTCAACTAGAAGGAGGCTCTGACCCTCTAGTTTCTCAAGCTTCAACCTGAGAGAAGCTCCAACTCCCCAATTCTACAGCTACAACCAGAAGGAGGCTACAACCCCCTATGTTTTTTGGCTAGAACCACCTAGTTCTCAGGCTCAAACCTAAAGGAAACTCCAACTCCCTAATTCTCCGACACCGATTAAAAGGAGGATACAACCCCCTTTCCTTGCCTCATCCAACCTCCCTAAAGTTAAATTCCAAATAGATGATGAAACCACTGCCACATTGTCACTATGAGATATATCACTATAAACTTGTACCAATTTGTGCCAACAACCTGTACCCAACCTGTACCAATAATTTTGTACTGAACATGTACCAGTAGACATCATGTACCAACAAATACCAACAGGTACATGACCTGTCTATGATGTAACTTTCATATGTACGCAAGCTGTCTGTATTGAATCCCATGTATATATACAACCTCTCTATATTGTAGCATGTGTATGCCTTATGAAAGCTAGGGTTTTTCACTTTTGCTAAAACTCAGACACTTTGTTGCCTCTTGTCAAATCAACTTGCAACTTGTCATTGTATTCAACCTATAGTTGTTCCCTGTGCATACATCCTCATACATATCCCTTAATCAAGTGCATCTATATTTCTCTAGTCACGTGCCATACAAGTGTGTATAATCATGAACTAGTATAATAACCTTCACATGGACTAGACATCAAACCGTTGCTGATATGCAGCCTGAAACTTCACAAACAAATCCACAAACTCTTCACAACCAAAAACCATCAACCATGTACCAAGAATACTAGCTATACCTCAAACACTTGAACCAACAAGATGTGCCAATGAATCATATCAAGTATACCAACACTGTACTTCTGTAGATCTGACTTATATAATAAGTGTCATACAACCAATAACCTCTCTAGGGAAAATCCTCAGACCCTCAAAGCCATATCTCATGTACACAACAAAATCCAACTACTCATAGAAATAAGATATACCTTTTGAACCAATAGATAAATATGTTGTACCCGATCACTATAGAGTCCTAGGGATGATTTTAGGGGCTAAATTTCTCTCCTGGGCTAATTTTCCAAGGTTTTTCACAAAACAAGATTTTCTATTCTAAAAACGATTCGCCCAAATTCTATAGAATAAAATTATTTTACCTTAAAAATCGCCAAAATATTATACAAATTATATAAAATCCTTATAAATTTGAATATTTTTACAAAAATATTGCCAAACATTTTATAGTTGGCATATGAAGGATTAGTAAGATTCATCAAGGTTTCTACATTTTAAAATAAATTTCCATCCTTAAAATCATCCCTGTTGTAGACCTTCTTGGGAGCTTGCTTTCAGACTCTGGAGACTTGTCACCTTCAACAACTCAACCTTTCATGGATTCTTCCCACATGTGCATGCCCTGTTTTACTGCTAGACATCATATGTACACACTCTGTTCTATTTCCATCCTGCGTATGTATGCAAATTCTTCCACTTCAACCCACGTACACCTCAAAACCTAGGGTTTTTTTTAGTATTTTTTGCAACTCTGAAACTTTCATCGTCAACCCTTCGTGTTGCCTCTGAATTGCGTGACTTCATATGTATCAATGAGTACTTGCAATAAACCTTTCACAATAATAGATATTCAATGTGCTTAATAGGTGCTAATAAGAGAGCCTTGCTCTCTTATTTATACTTCCATGCAGCTTCCTCAAGGGGTTACTAACTTACCTTCTAACCAACTTAACCCAATTTCCTTCTTTTAGGGATAACCCACTTCTAACCATTTGTCCACTTCTAACCCACTTTGGTACAAATAGTAAGTTCTTCACTTCTAGTTGCAACTAACTTATTTTCAATTGTTCTTATATTGCAACAAATTAACCCATGACTAACTCCTAGTTTCACCCACTTGACTAGTCAACTTCTTCTAGGGGCTTCTAGATTAACTTGACTTCTTTGATCTTCTAAATAAATCATGGGGGTTCTCTAAATTCACAAGGCCATAACTTTCTAACCATGAGGAGTTATGTGACATCCCACATATTACCGAAAATGTAATGGCATGTACTATCCATCTGGAATAGGTTTACCTGCAAACATACTAACCTTCATACCATTATATATCAAACAAACTTTAATCCTCTAACCATATTGTTGGGGCTATTGAAATTTTATACCAGACTTGCTTCAAGGGTTGACATCAATCACTAAGGGTTGAAATCAATCTACAATATCACAATATCACTCTCTAAGGGTTGACATCAAGGAAAACCAACAATCCAAACCAACTGTCCAACAATCTCCCCCTTTGGCATTGATGGAAACACATAGTCCTGGAAACACTATCATCTCTCCTCATCAATGTTTCTATCTCTCCCCTTTGACATCAATGGAAAAGAGTATCTCTCCTTGGGGATTCTCCCCGTAATTTAACTCTCCTTGGGGTTTCTCCTCCTATCTGCATGCCTCTAATTACTCTCTCTCTCCCTTTGAAAAAGGATTAACTCCCCCTGTCGATTTGACATTGTACATGGTATAACCAATCCTGGTTAAACGAATATCTCCCCATGTGGGTGTTTCTCTCTGTATGTATGATACCGATCTTCCTTTGTGAATCTCTATTTCTTTGATGATTTCTCTCCATGTTTCTATGTAGATCAACGTAGATCTTCCTGTACCTGCTTCTTTTTGAAGTTATTGTCTATTGGTGCTTCCTTGAGTAATAAACTGACATATATGAAAATAATTCAAGAATAAGAATTCAAATATTCTTGTGTCATTATCATCCATTATGATAATGTTCCTTTATCTCTGAACCACTCTCTGAACCAATCTCTAAACCAATCTCTAAATCAATCTCTGAACCATTTTCTGAACCAACCTAGGAATCTATCTCTATCCATACGATCTAAGACTATGCTACTCAACTGTCCACAATGCTAACCAATATGTCTCAACTACTGCATAGACTCCCCCTGTCTACTATTCATATTACCTGGGAGTCTCCAATATGAATGGATTGGAACAATACCCGCTCTAATGCGGAGTCATCTTCCTCTTCGTCGATATATATATATTCCCTTTCATTATCTTTCTGAACTTTGTCATCATCCTGAGTTTTGAATTCTTCTTCATCCTCCACTTGAATTTCAACATATTCCTCTTTTCCTGTAAATTCATCATTTTCTTGTACTGCTACAAATCCTGAAAGTACGATTCCTTGGACCCGTTCTTCATTCACCTGCTCTTCTTGTTTTTCACTTCTTCTCCAAACCTTCTTGTGTCCCACATCAACATTTTCTTTCATGGGAGGCCTTATCATGCTTCTGCAATTTCGAGCTGTGTGTCCATAGTTGTGGAATTTGTAACATTCAATATTTTGTGGGGCCACATAAGCATTTCTTGCTTGATTATTTCTTTCATAAGCCCTGCAATCTACAACCTTATGTCCAAAGATAGTACAATAAAAAAATGACCATAAAATAAATTTACATACCTGGGGGTGAATGATTTTCCTTGTAGTTTATTCCTTCTGTAATTCTGCCTAGGCTGATCAGGATCTTCTCTTTGGTTGTAATGATTGAAGCTTCATTGTTTCTTGAATGTAGAAGGTCTTATGTATTCATTTATTTCTAATTCATGTTGACTGTGATTCTTTCCTTTAAGAACTTCTGCATAACTCTTTGTTTTGTTTCTTTCTTCATGGAGCTTGAACCTTTCTCAGTCATCATTTGGTTGTATCCTAGTCCAGACCTTTCATAGTATGGATTTTGATTTTTGATGATCTTATCCAATGTCTTAGTGCTATCTTGTTGTATGTTGTTTGTTTGAAGATCTTTTCTTAAAGTGACTGCTTCTGCTTCCAACCTTTCAATCATCTTCTCCTTCTTTGCTAGCTGACTTCTAAGTGCTTCTTCAATCCTTCTATCTTCTTCAACTTTAACTTTCAGCTTCATAATTATCTGCTTGAATTCCTCTGAGTTGATATTCTTGGTTTCTTTTACTTTTAGTTCTTTCTTGAGTGACTTGTTTTTCTTTCTTTCATTCATTAGATCTTCTAAGGCACTAATTAATTTTTCTTTGAGATCAACTTTGCCTTCTTCTTCTGAACTATCAGAGTTTCTTGTGTGATTTTCCTTAGCCATGAATAGTACCTTTTCTGACTCACTGTCGGTTTCACCATCTTCACCAGATGAAGAGTTGTGTCTTTTCTTGAGTATATATTTTTCTTGAAGACTTTCCTTTCGTTTTTCCAGATTCCCTTTTGATATCTCTTTTCTTGGGCTCTTCCTCTTCATCACTATATGGATTTCTAGCATAAGGACACTTATTTGAAAAATGACCAATTCTACCGCAATTAAAACATTTCAACATAAGCTTACCTTTATATTTACTTGTTCCCTTTCGCAACTTTCTTACAAAGTTTTCCATTTCTTCATCTTCTTTTGAATTACTGTTGCAACTACATTCTGAATTTGGATTTTGCATGTGAACTGACTTTGATTGTTGTTTGTTACTTTTCTTTGTCTTCTTAGATTCTTTGAATGCAACTTCCTTTGTAACTGGATTGTCTTGTTTTGTCCTCATCTCATAAGTTGTGAGTATCCCATGTAGCTCTTCCATAGTCATTGTATCTAGATCCACTCTTTCTTCTAGGACTGAGATCTTTGAATCAAATCTCATTGGTAGAGATATTAATTCCCTTTTAACCATGACCAGTTCCTTTATCTCATGTCCCAAGACTTTGATTCCATTTACTATCTCATTGACGCGTAAAAGATAGGCTGCTATGTTTTCATCTTCATTCATCTTCAATTGTTCAAAATTTTCTCTAAAAATTTGAAGTTTGGCTTCCTTAACCTTTTCATCTCCTTCATAGATAGTCTTTAGTTTGACCCACATCTCTTTGGTGGATTCATAGTGCATAATTTTTGTAAATATTGATTCATCTACACCATTCTGAATAGTGTTCTAGGCTCTATAATTATTTTATGTGAGTTTATTTCCATCCTTGTCTATTGGAGGAGTAGTTGGTGCTTTATATGCATCCACCAATGATTTCCAAACATCGAATCCATGTGCCTGTGTGTATGTATGTGTTTTCTTGCTCCAGAGTGTATACTTCTCACCATTAAACCGTGGTATCCCAACTCTATAATGATCCATGATCTCCTTCCAGTGGTTAAAATTTTTTCCTAAAGGAACCTGCTCTGATACCAACTGTTGAATTACTAAGAGGCGGGGGGGGGCACGTGAATTAGTAATGAGCAATTATACCACTATGAACCCTTTTAACCACAATGTATACTCCTTTAACTTATCCAATCATGTTCATTTGATCATATTCAATATATTAGTATATCATTAACATTAACATTCATGAGTGCATCATAAAAAATAATCAACATAACCACACAATACACAGTACACCAATATTTTACGTGGAAATCCAATCTGGGAGAAAAACACATAATGATTTTCTTATATGTCTTTAAGAATTACATTCAAGGAATCACCAACTTCCAATTCTCCAGCTCGAACTTGAAGGAGGCTTCAACCCCCTAATTTCTGAGGCTTCAACCTGAGGGAATCTATAACTCCCCAATTCTCTGGCTACAACCAGAAGGAGGCTACAACCCCCTATGTTCTCCGGCTACAATCACCTAGTTCTCAGGCTCCAACCTGAAGGAAGCTCCAACTCCACATCGACTAGAAGGAGGCTACAACCCCCTTTCCTTGCCTCGTCAAACCACCCTAAATTTAAATGAAAAATAGATGACGAAACCACTGCCACACTGTCACTATGAGATATATCACTGTAAACATGTACCAATCTGTGCCAACAACCTGTACCCAACCCGTACCAATAATTTTTTAATGAACATGTACTAGTAGTCAACCTGTACCAACAAATACCAACAGGTACGTGACATGTCTATGTTGCAGCTCACGTATGTACGTGACCTGTCTGTACTGCATCCCGCGTATCTACACGACCTGTCTATATTGCAGCTTGCGTATGCCTTTTGAAAGATAGCATTTTTCACTTTATCTGAAACTCAGACACCACTTCCTCTTTTCAAATCAACCTGCAACCTGTCACCATATTCAACCTGTAGTTGTTCCCTATGCATACATCCTCATACATATCCCTTAATCAAGTTCATCTATATTTCTCTATTCATGTGCCATACAAGTGTGTATAATCATGAACTAGTATAATAACCCTCACATGGACTAGACATCAAACCCTTGCTAATATGGAGCCTGAAACTTCACAAACAACTCCATAAAATATTCACAACCAAAAACTCTCAACCATGTACCAAGAATACTAGCTATAACTCAAACACTTGAACCAAAAAGATGTACCAATGAATCATATCAAGTATACCAACATTGTACTTCTATAGATATGACTTATACAATAAATGCCATACAACCAATAACCTCTCTAGGGAAAATCCTCAAACCCTCATAGCCATATCTCATGTAAACAATAAAACTAGACTACTCATAGAAATAAGACATACTTTTTGAACCAATAGATAGATCTGGTCTACCTGATCATTGTAGACCTTCATGGGAGATTTCTTTCAAACTCTGTAGACATGTCACCTTCAAAAACTCAACCTTTCATGGTTTCTTCCCACATGTACATGCCATGTTCTACAGCCATGCATCATATGTACGCAACCTATTTTACTTCCAGGCCATGTATGTATGCGATTTCCTCCACTGCAACCCACATACACCTCAAAACCTAGGGTTTTTCAGTATTTTATGCTACTCCAAAACTTTCGTTGTCAATGCTTTGTGCTGCCTTAGAATTGCACGACTTCAGATGTATCAATGAGTACTTGCAATAAAAATTTCAGAATAATAGATATTCAATCTTCTCAATAGGTTCTAATAAGAGAGCCTTGCTCTCTTATTTATACTTTTGTGTAGCTTCCTCAAAGGGTTACCTTCTAACCAACTTAACCCAATTTCCTTCTTTTAGGGATAACCCACTTCTAACCACTTGTCCACTTCTAACCCACTTTGCTACAAATAGTAATTTCTCCACTTCTAGTTGCAACTAACTTATTTTTAATTATTTTCTTATTGCAACAACTTAACCCATGATTAACTCCTAGTTTCACCCACTTGACTAGTCAACTTCTTCTAGGGGCTTCTAGAATAACTTGACTTCTTTGATCTTCTAGATAACTCATGGGGGTTCTCTAAATTCACAAGGCCATAACTCTCTAACCATGCGTATTTATTTGACATTCCACATATCACCGGAAATGGAATGACATGTACTATCCATATGGAATAGGTTTACCTGCAAACATACTAACCTTCATACCATTATACATCAAATAAAATTTAATCCTCAAACCATATTGTTGGGGCTACTGAAAGTTTCTACCAGAATTGCTTCAAGGGTTGACATCAATCACTAAAGGTTGACATCAATCTTCAATATCACAACATCACTCTCCAAGGGTTGACATCAATGAAAACCAACAATCCAAACCAACTGTCCAACAATCTCCCCATTTGGCATTGATGGAAACACCAACATTGATGGAAACACCAACATTGATGGCAACACTTAGTCCTAGAAACACTGTCATCTCTTCTCATCAATGTTTCTATCTCTCCCCCTTTGACATCAATGGAAAAGGGTATCTCTCCTTGGGGCTTCTTCCCTTTACTGAACTGTAAATTGGGGTTGTTTCCCTTGTCTGCATGCCTCTGATTACTCCCTCTCTCTCCCTTCAACAAAGGATTAAATCCCGCCATCGATTTGAAGTTGTACCTGCTATAACCAATCCTCGTTAAAAGAATAGCTCCCCCTGTGGGTGTTTCTCTCTGTCTATATGCTACTAATATTACTTTGTGAATGTCTCTTTCTCTGATGATTTCTCTGCATGTTTCTATGTAGATCAATGTAGGTCTTCCTGTACTTGCTTCTTTTTGGAGTTATTGTCCATTGGTGCTTCCTTGAGTAATCAACTAACATATATGAAAAACATTCAAGAATAACCACTCAAATATTCGTGTGTCATTATCATCCATTATGATAATGTTCCTTTATCTATGAACCACACTCTAAACCAATCTATGAACCAATCTCTAAATCAATTTCTGGACCATTTTCTAAACCAATCTATGAGTCCATCTTTGTCCATATTGTTTAAGACTCTGCTACTCAACTGTCCACAATGCTAACCCATATGTCTCAACTACTGCATAGGCTCACCCTATCTACTATTCATATTACCTAGGATTCTCCAAGCTGAATGGCTCAGAAAAATACCCTCTCTGATGCATAGTCATCTTCCTCTTCATCAGTATATACATCTTTCATTTCATTCTCTTTCTGAATTTTGTCATCATCCCGAGTTTTGATGTCTTCTTTATCCTCCATTTGAATTTTGACATTTTCCTCTTTTCCCATAAAGTCATTGTTTTCTTGTGCTGATGCAAATCCTGAAAGTACGATTCCTTGGACCCGTTCTTCATTTACCTTCTCCTCTTGTTTTTCACTTCTTCTCCAAACCTTCTTGTGTCCCAAATCAACATTTTCTTTCATGGGAGGCCTTATCATGCTTCTGCAATTTCGAGTTGTGTGTCCATAGTTGTGGCATTTGTAACATTCAATATTTTGTGGGGCCACATAAATATTTATTTCCTGATTAGTTCTTTTATAAGCCCTGCAATCTACAACCTTATGCCCAAAGTTAGTACGATAAAAAAAATGACCATAAAATAAATTTACATACCTGGGGGTGAATGCTTTTCCTTATAATGTAGTCCTTCTGTCATTCTGCCTAGGCTGATCATGATCTTCTCCTTGGTTGTAATGATTGAAGCTTCATTGTTGCTTGAATGTACAAGGTCTTTTGTATTCATTTCTTTATGATTCCTTTCTACCATGATTCTTTCCTTTGAAAACTTCTGCATAACTCTTTTGTTCTGTTGCTTTCTTCATGGAGCTTGAACCTTTCTAAGTTTGCATTTGGTTGTATCCTAGTCCATACCTGTCATAGTATGGATTTTGATTGTTGATGATATTATCCAATGTCTTAGTGCTATCTTGCTGTATGTTATTATTTTGAAGATCTTTTCTTAAAGTGACTACTTCTTCTTCCAACCTTTCCATCATCTTATCCTTATTTGCTAGCTGACTTCTGAGTGTTTCTTCAATCCTTCTATCTTCTTCAACCTAAACTTTCAGCTTCATAATTACCTTCTTGAATTCCTCTGAGTTGATATTCTCAGTTTCTTTTACTTTTAGTTCTTTCTTGAGTGACTTGTTTTTCTTTATTTCATTCATTAGATATTCTAAGGCACTAATTAATTTTTCTCTAAGATCAACTTTTCCTTCTTCTTATGAACTATCAGATTTTCTTATATGATTTTCCTTAGCCATGAATAGTATCTTTTCTGACTCACTGTCGGTTTCACCATCTTCACCAGATGAAAAGCTGTCTTTTCTTGAGTATATATTTTTCTTGAAGACTTTCCTTTCATTTTTCCAATTTCCCTTTTGATATCTCTTTTATTTCTTGGGCTCTTCCTCTTCATCACTATATGAATTTCTAGCATAAGGACACTTATTTGAAAAATGACCAATTCTAACGCAATTAAAACATTTCAATGAAATCTTACCTTTATATTTACATGTTCCCTTTCACAAATTTCTTACGAAGTTGTTGGCCCTTGACCAGGTTTTGTGGAAATGCTGGTCATGTTTGACCAATTTTGGGACTTCGATAGGCTGGTCAAAGATGGAGTGCTAGGTGAAGCGGAGATCGCAGGATCTCGCCCCCTTTTGCGGGCTTTTTGGGTTTAGGGTTTATGTAACGGGTATGGGATGTCGACCCATGGGTTTACCCATGTTTTTTCCTATTGTGTAATGTATAAATAAGTAGCTAGGCGATGTAAAAAATGCTGATGGCTTAGTGCTAATGTTAGCTAAGTGCGAAAAGTTGTGCATGCTCTGTGCATACTATGTAAGACTTGCAAAGCTAAGTGCAAGTGATTGTAAGAGGTCGTGTAAAGGCTTTGTGTTTTGACCTAGCTCAGGGAAGGAGGATCTGGTGAGGTGCGCGTAGATATTCTGCCCTATGCGAAGCTGGTTTTGAGGCTCTGTGCATGTAAGGAGATTGACATAAGATAATAAAGAAGACGAAGAGTTGGTGGACGTATCCCCACGCTGGGGGTGAACCACATATATCCTGTTTTATGGTTGCTTTGTGTGATTGATATGATTTATGCTTAGTGTTGTCATCTTTATGTATGTTAGATGCATTTGATATAGTATCTTAGTGATTAGTAATGTGAATGAATGCTAGATCTGTTCTATTTCGAAGAGCTAAGTGCTTGGGTGTGTTAGATCTTGTTGAATACTGCACTGCTCTATAATTAGGGTTTTACCTGTGATGTGGATAAGGGTTAAATGCTAATGAATGTTAACTTTTAAGTGCTCTGTTAAGTACCGTGATCACAGATCTATGTCCTAGCTAGGTTGTAGACACTTGAGTCCTGCAACCCCCCTGCCTCTACCTCAGGTGAGCCTTCATTTGCTTCACAGGTGTTGCCGAAAGGGTCAGTAGTTAGGGTTTTTTTGGTGCATTGTTGTAGAGTTGAACCCTGGGTCTTCCCCTATGCCAACAAATGGTTCTGTTGTCGGGACCTGAAACTGTGATTGCTAGGAACTGAGGAAAAGAGATAGCTCTGTGCGTAGATCTGTTGTTGTAAGTGATCAATACTCTACTTGACTTGTGAATCTCTGTGCTAAGAAGAGAAGTCCGATATAAAGAAAATAGGTAAGATATTAAAGCTTTGTGCTCTGATAAAGGTAAGATAAGTGGAAATTTTTGTTTCAAAAGAATGGATCTAAGTATGTTTGATAGACTTGGTCCTAGTCTAAAAACTAGGGCACAACTCGAAGAAAGAAGATATGATATGAATAGATCTGATAAAAATAGTGAAAGATATGTTATCCCTATGCATAGAAAGAATTGTTGGACTAACAAGTGGATGCAGGATCCTAGAAAGAATTTTTTGCAGGTCCATCACTGGGATCCCAGTGCAGTACATGAAAGTTTGGGGATCATTTAAGAGAAAGAGAGGATTAACTCTTTGTTATAGTTGTAGAAGACCGAGACATCTTTCTAAGGAATTCCCTGGTAGAAGTCCTATTTTCCTTTGTTGTAAAGCCATAGGCCATGAAGTTTTGGATTTCCCTCAAATGATTGCTAAAGTTGAAAAGATGAATATGAGACAAGAAAACCCTGAGGAAGGTCAACATACTAAGAATATGCTAAAGAACTAGAAAGAATCAGAGGTTATATTATAGCAGATGAACGGAACACTGAATGCTCATAGAGACATCAGTTTATCAGAGATTTTAAAAGAGAAAGAGTGCATAGAAGTAAGAATATGATACTTCGACATAGACTGTGTAGTGGATGCAAAAACACAGGTGAAAATTATGATAGAAAGTACTTGGGAGATCTTAGTAAAGCCTGTTATGGTTACCTCACTGGGAGGAATATGATTTTTTAAAGGAAAGATGATAACTATATGTGGAAGACCTACCCATGTACCTATTATTTCTCATGGAGCATCGATAGAAGAAGAATTTGAGGTCATTAAGTTTGCTGAGAACAATGATCCCTTTTCACTTTTGTTAGGAAAGACTTGGATTGAGAAAGATCAGATCCGAAGGAAAGAAGAAGAGGAAGCCCTAAAACATAAAAATAAAGAATTAAGGGATTTCATGGCTAGGAGAATAGCACGCTTACTAGAAGAATAGGAGGACAAGTCGAAGCAACTGAGGGCCAGAGACCTAACTGTCGAAGTTGAAAGAACGCAAGAAGACTTAGGGAATTTATCCATACAAGAGAGTAGAGCACCTACTCCAGAAACAGTAAGAGAAGAAGTATTATCCTTGAACCTTGTGAAAGACCCTCAATAGTGTGAAGTTACTATGTCAAGAGGAGATAAGAACATGAATGGAAAGAGGAATCTAGAGACATAGATCACAGGAAAGAAAGCTAGAAATCTTAGTAAGAAGAAAGAAAAGCTAGAAAAATTGCAAGAGGTTCCAGAGAGGACTTCGCAAAAGGAAGGCTTACAGAACTTGAACCTCGCCGGAATAATAGAACAATGCATATTGGCACTTCAACACGACGGAGAAATATGACCGTTGGAGGCATCCTAACCATTACAATGACACTCTAGAACGACTAGAAACACAGTTATTGCTGGAACGTTCGCCATTGGACCGTTGGGACCGCACCATAACGGATGGAATTGCATTGATTAAGGCACTCCTACCCATTGGAGGAGTCTGTTACGATGTTGTCTATTTAGTTTGTTGCATGTCTCACTGAGAACAATTTTTCCAATTGTGATTATTCAAGCCCACAATGAGCTGACTATTACTACGTTGTTCTTATTGTAACCTTGCCATCTATTATGCTACCTTGATTATTTGTTCACCGACCTGAGATATCATATCTCGAGTGTGTATGCTGGGTGACTTTAGCATAGTTGAGAAATCCATCGAAGAGATTCTCATAGACCTCATGGCTGAGAAGGTCATGTCCACAGGAGCACAAGCTTCGGTGACAATAGGAGTGAAAACAGAGACTAACCAAGCATCGTGATGACTTGGTGAATGCGAAGCTCATCCCATCAATCCTGACCAACTACAACCCACCTCTGGCTGGCGTGGTGAGTCATGACAACATCCCGAGGGACTTCGACTACACATTTATCACTACATACCTCCCAAAGGGGATACGCGTAGTAGGACCATAGTTGGAGAGGATTATGATGCTAAAGATCAGTGACTTCAACTTGGTAGATCGCAAGAACAATGGAGTGCTCGCACCACACAAGTATTTGACCAAGACAATCAAGAAGAAGTCAAATATAATACCCTAGTTGTGGACCATGGACATCACAAGATCGACCATCCTCAATGTTATGAAGTTACCACACTTTGACAGACATCAGGAGGTTAATGCATGTGTTAAAATCCTGTTGTCTTACTTCCATGGTGGTTACCTATGGTTGGACAGGAGAATCACAATAGATCTAGCACTGATCCATTAGATCACTCGATTAAGCATGCAAAGACTAGACCCAGAGGACTTTTACCCAGGGAAGGCTGCAGACCGTGCCCTGGCACAGACAATAAAAGATACCTGTGGTGATGTGGAGAAGGGGAAGCAGGGCTATAAGGTATCCTCCATCCAGAATGGCGTAGTTCACATAGATTTCCAGTTGATCACTGGTAAGATCATGAGGAAGAATAGGCCAATGCAGGTCACAGGGTTTGTCGTCGACCTCGCAAGAAAATGCGTTGAAGGGCTGCAAATGAAATGGGCGAGCTAACTCGTCAACCAGTTAGAGAAAGAATGCCACGAAGCTCGAGATCAGGGCTACGAGTTCCATTTCAGTTGGATGTTGATCCTCATTGCCTTCATTGCTTGGGAGATGCCAGAAGGAGTGACCTTCCCTGAAATTGAGTCATCTGAACCACTAGCTGTGAAGTTCACTACGCTTAGGTATTCGAGTGACATGGAAAAAAAATGGTAGTCAAATGAGGTGTTCCAAAACTATTATCTACAGCTGAAGAGGGCCATTGAATATTTCCCTCGCATGACGCCGAATACCCTACACTAGTTCAGGCCATTCGCGAAGTTCCGCATAGACAGACACTTCATCTATATCACTGCGCATAGAGATGAAAGCAAGGAGGAGCTACAGAGTTATTATAATATCACAGAGGAGGACATGGAAGAAATAACCAAGTAATGGCTTGCAAATTTCCTTGTACCAGTTGACCAGGCAGAACTCTCCAACCCCGACCTCATCGGAAGCCCTATGGTCACTCGCAGAGAATATGATTCACCCAGCAGCAAAAAGAAGAAAAAGAAATAAGAGGTATAGGAATTGAGCAGCGCATCAAAGGAAACTACACCAGATTCACTTGAAGGGGGAAGAGGTGACGAAGTAGACAAAGAAGAGGATGAAGGGGAAGAAGACAAGTAGAAGCATGGCAAAGTAACACTGCCTAAATATCAACTGACAAAGATAGAAGCATCCAAGAAAAGAAAGGGTTCTCTGACATAACCTTCATTGTGGAAGAAGTCAAAAGCCATTAAACCTCCATTCCACACTGTGCTCATGATGGATGACATTGAACTTATCATTTTCGTTGTCTTAGATACCTCAAAAGACATCTTGTAGCGAAGGGAATCCAAACAAGAGACAATGTTTGACAGGATGGAGGTGGAGCTCAAAGGGGTACAACAAGCTCTTTATTCGAGCCGCGCAGTGCCTACTGTGTTGTTGTCAGCAGGGGATAGAGAAGTAGGAGATCAGCTTGCCTAGCTATGCATACTAATAGACTCGACAGAGGCTCGACTTCGTCATGTCTAGGAGGAAAAATAATAGGCGACAGAGACCTTGAAGCAAGAAAAGGAGGAAGCCATAGAGCAACGTTGGGTTGTACAACAAGAAAAAGATGACCTCCAGGAAAAGTTTGCAGAGGATAGAGAGGAGATCTAGAAGGAGAAAGAATAGCTGCTCGTAGAGCAGATGGGAGTTAAAGAAGCAGTCACCAGATCACTTTGCTCTGTGACAAGCCTAAAACAGATGGAAGAAGAAACCACTTAGAGCTAGGTGGGGAAGCTCACTGAAGCCATTCAGCAGCTCCAAGCACAAATAACAGAACTGAAACTACAAGTTGTGCTAATCACTCTGCAGGAAGTGCGAGATCAAAGAGAGGAAACTGCCAGGAGTGCAGTCGAAAGAATCAAGGCATTGGCCTTAGAGTGCAAGCAATTAAGCAGTCTAAGTGCGTAGAACTATGAGCGTCTTGTAGAGGACCCTGAACTGAGGATATTGGAGTCACAGCTCTAGGAGGCAAAGCAACATAAAGCAATGGTGAAAGCAGAGTTGAAGCTACTGCCATCAGTCGAGAGGATGAAAAGGTCACAAGAACAGAGCATGATTCAACAACAGGTTCATGCCATCCAGAGTAAATTCATGGAAGTGACCCAAAATCTCCAGCCAGTGCAGGATGAATCTTGCACACTTTTTGAGGAGATTGAAGGACAAGGTGCACATCTAGAACAAGTAGTCACCCCAGTAGAACAATGCTTGGAAGGACTGGTGACTGAGAAAGTTATTCAAGAGTTCGTTGAGTAGGAATCTCTAGCGAAGTAGCAGGTCGAGGCATCTCGAGCCAAGATCGAGGCCTTCGAGGTAGAGTTACCAATATCAGAGTGACTTAGGATGAGTCACGGGTGAGTGTTGGGGGCCTGTTGGCCCTTGACTAGGTTTTTTGGAAACACTGGTCATGTTTGACCAATTTTGGGACTTCGACAGGATGGTTGAAGACGGAGTGCCAGGCGAAGTGGAGATCACAGGATCTCTCCCCTTTTGTGGGATTTTTGGGTTTAGGGTTTATGTAACGGGTATGGGATGTCGGCCCATGGGTTTACCCATGTTTAGGCCTATTGTGTAATTTATAAATAAATAGCTAGGTGATGTAAGAAATGTCGATGGATTAGTGATAATGTTAGCTAAGTGCGAATAGTTCTAAACGCTCTATGCATATTGTGTAAGACTTGCAAAGCTAAGTGAAAGTGATTGTAAGAGGTTGTGTAAAGGATTTGTGCTATGACCTAGCTCAGGGAAGGAGAATCTGGCGAGGTGCGTGAAGATATCCTATCCTATGTGGAGTTGGTTTTGAGGCTCTGTGCATGTAAGGAGATTGACAAAAGATAATAAATAAGACGAAGAGTTGGTGGACATAGCCCCACACTGGGTGTGAACCACATATATACTGTGTTATGGTTGCTTTGTGTGGTTGATGTGATTTATGCTTAGTGTTTTCATCTTTATGTATGTTAGATGCATATGATATAGTAGCTTAGTGCTTAGTAATGTGAATGAATGCTAGATCTGTTCTATTTTGAAGAGCTAAGTGCTTGGGTGTGTTATATCTTGTTGAATACTGCACTGCTCTGTAATTAGAGTTTTACCTACAATGTGAATAAGGGTTAAATGCTAATGAATGTTAACTACTAAGTGCTCTGTTAAGTACTATGATCATAGATCTATGTCTCATCTAGGTTGTAGACACTTGAGTCCTGCAACCCCCCCTGCCTCTACCTCGGGTGAGAATTCATCTGCTTCACAAGTGTTGCCAAAAGGGCTGGTAGTTAGGGTTTTGTTGGTGTGCTATTGTAGGATTGAACCCTGGGTCTGCCTCTGTGCCAACATAATTTTTCCATTTCTTCATCTTCTTTTGAATTACCATTGTAACTACATTTTGACTTTGGATTTTGCATGTGAACTAACTTTGATTGTTGCTTGTTACTTTTCTTTGTCTTCTTAGATGCTTTGAATGCAGCTTCCTTTGTAACCAGATTGTCTTGTTTTGTCCTCATATCATAAGTTGTGAGTATCCCATGTAGTTCTTCCATAGTCATTGTATCTAGATCCACTCTTTCTTCTAGGACTAATATCTTTGAATCAAATCTCATTGGTAGATATCTTAATGCCTTTTTAACCACAACCAGTTCCTTTATCTCATCTCCCAAGCCTTTGATGTTGTTTACTATCTCATTGATGTGTAAAAAACAAGATGCTATGTTTTCATCTTCAACCATTCAAAATTTTCTCTGAAAATTTGAAGTTTGGCTTCCTTAACCTTTTCATCTCCTTCATAGATAGTCTTTAGTTTGACCCACATCTCTTTGGCGGATTCACAGTGCATATTTTTGTAAATATTGATTCATCTACACCATTCTAAATAGCGTTTTGGGATCTAGAATTATTTTATGAGAATTTATTTCCATACTTGTCTGTTGGAGGAGTAGCTGGTGCTTTGTATCCATCCACCGTTGATTTACAAACATCGAATCCGTGTGCCTGTATGTATGTTTGTGTTTTCTTGCTCCAGAGTGCATAATTCTCACCATTAAACCGTGGTATCCCAACTCTATAATGATCCATGATCTCCTTCCAGTGGTTAAACTATTTTCCTGAAGGAACCTTCTCTGATACCAATTGTTGAATTACTAAGAAGGGGGGGTGAATCAATAATGAGCAATTATACCACTGTGAATCCTTTTAACCACAATGTATATTCCATTAACTTATCCAATCATGTTCATATGATCATCATCAATATATTACTGTATCATTAACATTAATATTCATCAGTGCATCATAAACAATAATCAACACAACCACACAATACATAGTACACCACTATTTTATGTGGAAATCCAATGCGGGAGAAAACTACATAACTCTTTTCTTATATGTATTTAAGAATTACATTCAAGGAATCACCAACTTCCAATTATGTAGCTCCAACTTAAAGGAGTCTCCGACCCCCCTATTTTCTCAAGCTTCAACCCCAGGGAAGCTCCAACTCCCTAATTCTCTATCTACAACCAGAAGGAGGCTACAAACCCATATGTTCTTCGGCTACAATAGAAAGGTGGCTACAACCACTTAGTTCTCAGGCTCCAACCTGAAGGAAGCTCCAACTCCCTGATTCTTCGACATCAACCGGAAGGAGGCTACAACCCCCTTTCCTTTCCCTGTTTAATCACCCCGAAGTTAAATGCCAAATAGATGATGAAAACACTACCACACTGTCACTGTGACATATATCACTGTAAACCTGTACCAATCTGTGCCAACAAACTTTGCCCAACTTGTACCAATAATTATTTAATGAACCTGTACCAGTATTTAGCCTTTACCAACAAATACCAATAGGTATGTGACCTGTCTATGCTTCATCCCGTGTATGTATGTGACCTGTCTGTACTACAACCCACGTATGTACACAACCTGTCTATATTGCAGCCCGTGTACGCCTTCTGAAAGCTAGGGTTTTTCAATTTTTCTTAAACTCAAACACTCTACAATCTCTTGTCAAATCAACCTACAACTTGTCACTATATTCAACCTGTAGTTGTTCCCTATGCATACATCTACATACATATACCTTAATCAAGTGCATCTATATTTCTCTAGTAATGTGCCATACAAGTGTGTATAATAATGAACTAGTATAATAACCCTCACATGGATTAGACATCAAACCCTTATTAATATGCAACCTAAAACTTCACAAACAACTCCACAAACTCTTCACAACTAAAAACCCTCAACCATGTATCAAGAATACTAGCTATACCCAAAACACTTGAACCAACAAGATGTACCAATGAATCAATCAAGTATACCAACACTATACTTCTGTAGATATGACTTATACAATAAGTTCCATACAACCAATAACCTCTCCAAGGAAAATTCTTAAACCCTCATAGCCATATCTCATGTACACAACAAAATCCAACTACTCATAGAAATAAGACATACCTTTTGAACCTGTAGATAGATATGTTGTACCTGATCACTGTAGACCTTCCTGGGAGCTTGCTTTCAAAATTTGGAGACCTGGCACCTTCAACAACTCAACCTTTCATGGCTTCTTCCCACATGTATGCGCCCTGTTCTACTACCAGACAATGTATGTACGCACCCTGTTCTACTGCCATCCCATGTATGTATGTGAATTCCTCCATTGTAGCTTGCGTACACCTCAAAACCTAGGGTTTTTTTTTTAGTATTTTCTACAAATACGAAACTTTCGTCGTCAACCCTTCATGTTGCCTCATACTTTCATGAATTCAAATGTATCAATGAGTACCTGCAATAAAACTTTCACAATAATAGATATACAATGTGCTCAATAGGTGCTAATAGGAGAGCCTTTCTCTTTGATTTATACGTCCATGTAGCTTCCTCAAGGGGTTACCTTCTAACCAACTTAACCCAATTTCCTTCTTTTAGGGCTAACCCACTTCTAACCACTTGTCCACTTCTAACCCACTTTGCTACAAATAGTAAGTTCTCCACTTCTAGTTGCAGCTAACTTATTTTTAATTATTTTATTATTGCAACAACTTAACCCATGATTAACTCTTAGTTTCACCCACTTGTTTTGTCAACTTCTTCTAGGGGCTTCTAGAATAACTTGACTTCTTTGATTTTCTAGATAACTCATGGGGGTTCTCTAACTTCACAAGGCCATAACTCTCTAAACGTGAGGAGTTATGTGGCATTCCACATATCACCAGAAATGGCATGACATGTACTATCCATCTAGAATAGTTTTACCTACAAACATAATACTATTCATACCATTATACATCAAACAAAATTTAATCCTCTAACCATATTGTTGGGGCTACCAGAAGTTACTACCTGACTTGATTCAAGGGTTGGGATCAATCACTAAAGGTTGAAATCAATCTACAATATCACAATATCACTTTACAATGGTTGAAATCAATGAAAACCAACTATCCAAACAAACTATCCAATAAAATTCACTCCATAAGAAGCCCATAGGCTTAGTCCTAGTCTAACTTATGAATCTTAACAATTAATTCATCATTGTGAGCATCTAACTTGACAAAATCAACCTAGTGATCATTGAGGAATTTTTCCAAATAGTTTATATACAAGTGTAATATTCCATCCAATAGTTCACATACTCATCCCATAACAACCCAATGTTGTAAATTTTCACCTTGCAGCCTCCCAAAGTATTAGTGAATTTGATCAACAAGACATGCCAAGTACAATACGATTTATATGCTAGGAATTAATATCTAGAAATAATGGGATAAATCAAAATATGGAGAGTTGAAATCACATATATGAAGATTGGTTTATGAGTGATGTAGGAGATTTTATGTTAACAAGTTTACATTTGTAAGTGACAATGGACAACAATAGTCCAAAAGTGATGAGACCCCATAGTGATCTATGGATTTACATTTTATTTATTTATTTATTTTTTTCAAACGTGACTATGGTGATGGTACTACTTGATTTATGATGATGATGATGATGATGATAGTTAACATCCACTAAGACCAAATTTGGTTTATCATACATTAAGAAAAGTGAGGAATTACTTGGGTTTCTTTAGAATTTTATTTCTATGCTTGAAACGAATTCAAAGAAGTGTTCCAGGATCACTATAATTTTAATGAGATAGAAGTTTAGGAAGGTTGGTGTCGTGACAAATATTTTGAAATTGTGATCTAATTTGGGTATACGCAGGACATTCTAAGAGAAAAAAAATCATCTTCAACCCTCTTAGTGTCACAAATATGACAGATTCTTTCGACCCACAATGTTTTGGGAATTGTCCAACACTTAGTTCCACTATGGAGCTTGTGAAAGATTGTTCATATTTTAGAAACATTGATTTTATTATTTATGATAGTCAAAATAAAGAGATACATTTGATATTCGAGATTAGGGTTGATCACATCCTTATAGTATCTTAATTTTCTTTTATCTTCTAATTATTTATTGCACCACAATTTCTCCATAAATTTAAATGTAATAATATTTTTAATATCACTGTTATTCTACAAAATGACCTCTTCCTTTATTTCCAAATGATTTATCCAAGACTTGGATTTTTTATACCATTCCCTCTTGAGCTGTATGTGGTTTTTGATGACATTTGAAGCAATTTTGAGAAGCCTCTTGTCTTCCATGTTGTTTATCTTTTTCTTGTACATTAGGTACCTAGTCATAGTTGTGCTCTCAATGGGGGAAAAGATTTCTTCTATGCGGAGGATAGGTGTTTTAATCTAGGGGAATGTAGGGAATGTTACCAGTAGTCCATCACATAAAAAAGAAAATCATAGAGATTACATACATACATCCATAAGCAAACACATACACAAAGTAGTGGAAGCCCGAGAATGAATAATTTCTTATATATGTGTCAATACAACACAAAAGAGACACTTTCCTTGATACATGATCATCTATTTATACATACATATTCATTTACCATGCAATTGTAACTACTTAATTGCTTGGGTCAGTCAACTTAACAGACACTTCGATCGACTTGTACTTCTGACTTCGACAATCGACCACTGATTCTCAATTGATTGTTGGGCCTAGTCCACAGAGTTGAATATCTCCTTACAACATCTCCCCCCACCTCAATTCCTTGCTCATCCCCAACAAGTGTGAAAGTATGAAAATATTATAAAAATTTCTACTAAGTCCTTTTGAGGCTATTACAAAATGAGAATAAAAAATAGAGGGCGGAAATGAAATAATGAAGATATGGTCAAGTTTCTTTTCTTGTTGAGTCAAAGATGTTTTCTAAGTGCGGGTAGATTGTTCCTTTAGTGCCTCTTTCCAAATTTTTGTTAGTCGATTCCATAAGTTTGGCAACATCCCTGATTTTGAGTCCACATTCATCTTTTCTTCCCACATAATTGTATTACTTGAAATGATGTTTTCACATTTTCTTTCCATGCTTTGTTCAAGTAACCTAAACTGGACTACGACTTCCATAACCAATCTTAGGGATGACTCTCAATGCTCCCCCCGTCCTAGAAATTGAGCGGTTGAAATTGCAGAGGGACATTCCTTCCTTTGTGTGATGGTGAATCTCTTCTTCTAACGTCTATAACCAAGATGGCTGGCCAAATTCTACATTCTGAGGGTCTAGTTTAGGAGGGTCATCATCTTCTATGCTTGTTGACACCATGGTCTATGTTTAGAAACTTAAATGCTTTCATAATGGTTTCTCTTCTTTCCTCTAGCTCTTATATATAGAGGTTGATTTTTTTATCTTGAAGGAAATTGATAGGATAGCATGAATCTTCACATGAGACTTAATATTCAAGGGTGTAGAAGTGCAGGATTAGTGATGGGTGTTGTCCTTTGTTACTGAAGTGAATATTGTTGATATGAGTTCAACTGATTTGTTGTACACTTACATAATCTGTATTGTCTTGATGAGAGATATTGGTTTTCCTAACTGATTGATCCATGGATGTGCGTGCCTCAACCACGACTGTTGATGGATTGGAGGAATCATGCGAGGGGATGTTTGTGTCAGTGTTGATTTGGCATGTGTGTGAGTCCTGTCGGGCATTAAATGTGGAAATTTCTACTTGATGGTCGTACGTGTCACGTTGGTATGTAGTTATGGTAATGGCTGCGCAACAATATTCCATGTCATGTCGATCATTGATATCTCTGACTTTTTTGACGGTCCTTTCTTGTCACTCTTTAATTATGTGTTTGTTTCTTGAGCCAGGTTCAATTTTTCCTCATGCCAAATCGACTAGGTCCCCTATGTTAATCCGTGGTTGATACATGAGTTTCTCTCCTGCTGTTTTTGTGCTATTGGTTTTTGTGCTGTTGATTTTTGTTGGTCGATAATCTTGGCAATTACTCTGCTAGTCTGTTTATTTGTTGTACTCTTCTTTAGTTATATGATGCATTCACTCGGTTGATCGACACTCACCTTATTCAAATTTTCTATGCTCACTTGATGAAGGTCTTCCTCGTTTGATCGAATTTCGTCTAATAAGTATTTGTCATAAGTCTGGGGATGGAGTTGAATGTCGTTCTTTTCTATTTTTTTCTAAAGTTTGTGACTTGACCAGAGACTTATTTCTCTTTCCATTCTTCTCATTGTCAATTCTTTTCCCAAAAACTCTATTGAATGGGACTTCTTTAATACTTGATTTTATTGTAACAATTTTTCATACCTAAATTCTTACAACTAAATTTTAGTTTATTAGTGTAAAAATATTTTTAGTTAATAAGAAAGTTATTAATTTACATTTTTTCGACTTCGACGAGACTGTTACATATAATATTTCAGTTCTGGTCGGTCCCTGTTGGCATCATTTTGCTGAATCTTTTTCCAATAGGGATCCTTATTGTTATGTGTTGTATTTCTTTAGACGGGCTCCATTAATTAATTTTTTAAATGGATGGCCCAACAAAAATTGTAATTGTACAACTTTTGTTAGTCGAATGTCTTCTATAACGTATGGTCCTAGACATGTTGTTTCTAATTTTCTGGTTTTACCTTTGATTCAACTGCCATATAAAAAGACTAAATCTCCATTATTCATTTAGTTTTTCTTTAAATGTTGATCATGCCACACTTTCTATTGTTGCTTCTAGGCTTCTTGATGGTGTATTTCTATCAACCTTCCTTCTTCAAGTTTTTTCAACTGGTAGAGTCTATCATCTAGACTTCTTCCCTGGTTGAATTTGGAAATAGATGCTACCCTATTTGATTTTCCTAGAAATGGAGTGGGATCACAACTTCTTGTCCATAGACCAATCTAAAATGGGTTTGGCCAACCGATCTCTTATATGTAGACATATGTTCCCATAGGACTACAAGAATTTTATCATCCAAGTCATTCTTGTCGATTCCAGGGGTTTTGGTAAGTCCCTTGTGTAATGTCTTATTGAACAATTCAAAAAGACCATTTTCTTGAGGATGGTATGCAATTTTTATTCTATGGTCGATGAAAAATTTCTTGAGAAGGATTTGGATTGTCTCAATTACAAAGTGCATCCCTTGATCATTGGTTAATGTTACTGGACATCTGAATCTTGTTATTATATTCTCATAGATGAATTTTGTTGCAACTTCTTTGGTACATGACTCAACTAGCTCTGCTTCTGCCCACTTTGTTACATACTCGATTGCAATAATAATGTACTTTGCACCTGCTTTTTTTTTCTCTTTGGGGAAAGGGTATGACAAAGTCGATGGCCCAAATTTCAAATGGTAAGCTAGAATTTATTGACTGCAAGGGCATTTCATTTTTCCATAGGGGCCGACCCACTCTTTGGTAATTGTCACATTTTTCCACTTGTTCTCGATAGTATTTTTGCAAGGTCGACCACCAAAGACACTCCTGAAGTATTTTTTGTGTCATCGTCTCGGCCTTGAAGTGACCTCCAGCCAGTCCCACATGTGCTTCGTTAATTATGCTTTCTTGTTCATGTTCTAAAGTGCATCTCCTCAAGACGTTGTTAGGTCCTAGTTTATATAGATATCCATTCATGATAGTGAATGGTTTTTCCTTTAGAGATAAAACCTTCTTTTTATTTACAGGGATATCTTCAGGTGCTTTCCCCTCTTCTATTTTTTATTTTATTTCTTCAAGATCTTTTGGAGTTTCTTCAATGCGAAACAAATGTGCATCCGACAAGTCATCTTCTATGTCAATCGGGTCCTCCCCCATTTCTAGTTGGGACAGGTGGTCGGGTTGGAAGTTGTTTTTGCTTGGACAGACTATTACGTCAAATTTGAACTCTTTAAATAACAATATCCAATGACATATTTTCCCTTGATGCATGGGTTTGTTAACTAGATACTTCAAGGCCTGGTGATCTATAAAAAATGCAAACAGGTTCACGAGTAAGTAATTTTGGAATTTATGTAATGCAAAGATCATCAAAAGGGATTCTCTTTCTGTATTTGAATAATTTCTTTTTGCTCTATTTAGATTCTGACTAGCATAAACATTAGGATGGTCGATTGTGTCATCATATGGTTGTGTGAGAATCGATCCTACAACAACATTTTATGCGTCGACATGTACATGAAATATCCTCGAACAATCAGGGAATTTAAGTATGGGGGATTCAACCAATTTTTTCTTTAATAATTCAAATGACTCTTGACATTATTGGCTCCATATGAATTTGAATTCTTTCTGAAGTATTTCTTCCATTGGAAAAGTAATGTATGAATATTGGCGTATGAACTCTCTATAATACCCAATATGTCCAAGGAATATTTTTATCTACATTTGATTGAAAAGTGGTTTTAGGTCGAGGATGATTTTAATTTTTTCCATGTCTACCTTCACACCATCCTTACATATAACATGTGCTAAGAGGATGCCAATTGGGGTGGTGAATATTCATTTCTTAATATTTAGGGACAATTGAGTTTACCTACATCTTTCAAGCATTAATTTGATCCATTGTATGTGTTTTTTAAATAAGTTGTAAATGGTTCAGTCACCAAAATAGACAACCATCATATTGTAAATGTATTCTTGAAAGGCCTTCACCACTGTCCTTGAAAATACTACAGGGGCATTCATTAGCCCAAATGGAATTACCCTGTAGGAAAAGGACCAAAATTCAGATACAAATGTCATATTTGGTTGGTCTTATTTGGCTATGGGTACTTGGTTGTATCCTGAGAACCCATATCTAAAGGAGTAGCATTCATGTTCCACGACTTCATTGATTATTTCATCTGCAAATGGGGTGGGGAACGAATCTAGTAGTGTCATTTTATTGAGCCCTCTGAAGTCAACACAGATTATTAGCTTTTTAGGGTCATGCTTCTTTGGCTGGACCACCATGGGACTTTCCCATTCTAATTTTTCGATTGGGCATATAATTCTTGATACTAACATTCTGTTTATTTCTTTCTGCATGATCGAATTGTATTTATGTGCTAGTTTATAAGGAAAATTTTTAATTGGTTTTTCCCCAGGGATGAGGTCAATTTTCATCTCCCCCATTTCTTGTACAAGACCTTTTAAGTATTTATACTCTTGGGCAAACACATCTTGGTACTCCCTCAGTAGGTCGAAAATATCAATTGTCTTCTTTTCTAACCAATAATCACCTACTCGTGCCATCTTGGGTCGATATTCATTTGATATATTAAATTCCTTTGTCTTTATCTCAACATTCATCCATTCTGGTGGTTTTTATTTATCAAGGTGTCGTTCCTCTTCTTTGAATTTAATAAAAAATTTTGGGAATTCAGGTTGTTCCAGATCCTCCTTCTCTTCCTTGGTTACTTTTAATATTGACTTTACATAATTTTTCATAGTTGAGTGATTACTTCTCCACCGAAAAATTTGTCCAGGAAAACATGTGTTTTCCATGTCGATTCATCTGATAGTTAGACTTCCATTGGTCTCCGTCGAAATAAAGTGGCATGTCGATGTCGATCCCATGTCGACCATCATTTTTTCTTTTTCTTTCTGCATGGTTGTTGTCAGTTTTTCAAGAAAAATTTTGATTTCCCAGGATGCTTCTCTTAAGTGTTCTTCCTTCCGAGTGAATTCAAAATATTTGATAAAGTTATATTTGATGTCAGGCCAATTGAGTGTGTGACCGCATGCTTCTTCAATTTTGTAGCATTTGTGTGGTATTTCATCCAATGTATTTGGGAACATATGCCACCATACCCTTTCATCCCTATAGCCTATTATGCACTATTCGTTTTCACAGTGGTGAATGTGTTCCACTGGGTCGTATGCGATTTTGAAGAGGGGAATGCCAGTTGATTTAGCCAACTTCTTTTCTCCAAAGCATTCTATAAAATAATTCAACACAATTGTCCATGTTTGTATTCTTGAGGAATTCATTTACCGCCATATTGCATCTTGTCATGTGAAAGTTTCCACCCGGATTTGGGTTCTACCCTATTCTCCTACACATTTAGAAACTTCTTCAATGTGTGTTGGTGGCGCGTTATGTTCATTATAGCACATTGGATTTTTCATTTGATTGTCAGTTGAGATTAGAGAGGGTGTTTGTCAGATCCTTTTCTCATATACTATGGGTACTTCTTGGATTGAAAAACATGTTCTTGGGAGTTTTATTGGAATGGATTTAGTGGACCAACAGTCTTTTGAGTGTACTTCATAATTTTCTATATGTCAATTATACAGATCGAGTCGGAGTTGTGTCTTATCGACAGGGGAGATTTTTCTAAAATGTCTCCTTGCACATTTGGTTCAACATAATCTCTCTGTTCATTGATTATCTAGTACAAACATCGAGCTTCTTGGTCTTCATCCCTTAGTTCAATCCAAGGTTTCCCTTCTTTAGGGTCTAGGGGGATGATTATTTTTCTTCTACTCCCTTTTAATTTGATTATGTCTCTTTCGAGGGAGATATTGGCTTTCATTTTTCATCCCCATGGCTGACCCACAAGAGATGGATATGCAGGAATTCCTTTGATATACCCATAATTTGTGTTTCCATGTTTTTGTGTATGTCGATGGGTTCTATTAAGTCGTAGTCTAAACGTTCTACGATTTTATCATTTTTCGATGATATTTTTTGGTCACATTTTCCATAAATTCAGCAAGAAATTATTGGATATGTATATTTGAGTTGTTAATTATATATATTCTAAGTGCTCCAATGGTTTTTCAGCATGTTGAATCCATTTCTTCATTCAAAAATGAAATTTAAAAAACTGAAAATTGTGATTTCAGACAGATTCATGTTGCCATATTTTGGCAAAAAGATCCAAAATGTAGAATAGTTAGACAACAACTTCTATTAATCTTTGATCAAAAAGTTTGAGGTAGTTCAATGTTAGAGTTAATTAAGGTTGACCCAACCATATCTACATGTCCCAAGGAAGGATATTTACTTGTGATTTGAAATCGACGACTACATGTTCAATCATTACCCCGTGGATTTCCAAGTCGACCTTTGGGTCATAATATTTATGCTTATACGATAGTTGTCTGACATATTTGGATGCTTTGTGTCCTTCTTTATATTCCCTTAGGATGTTAAGTAGGTCCAACAACCGACCGATTGAGTGTTTTTCTTTTTAGAGTTGGAGGAATTATTGTAGTACACTTTCGATTTGTTTTCCTTGATCGAGACTAAAAAAGTCATGAAATTCAATGTTTTTCAGTGGTAATAGAAAAAGTCATGAAAATCCAGGAGCCATTTGACTGAAATAAAAGTTTAAATTATTTAGAATGATTCTCCACATTTCAGTATTTCAATGTGGTTGTCTATTTGCTATGTTGAATGGTTCAGTTTAGATCCTCTCTTAGTAAAATTTTGATTTAATGAGCATATCAACTTTCCATATTTTAGTTGATTTGGTTTTGGTTACACCATTCATGATTCCTTGTTTACGTTTTTTAATCAAGTATTTATATAAACATTCTAATTTATTGCTAAGAACGTATAAATATAAAGCAACTATCTACCTATTAAAAAAATTCCATTTGATTTATTTGATATGAAACTAAAAAATTCCATTTGATTTATTTGATATGAAACTATAATTTCTAGTATATCATGAGGTCGTATGATTTAATTCATTTCCATTGAATTGTTCTTGATCCATTTGAGTGGTGATTCCTCTTAATGCATTCAAATGTAACATGTTTCTCCAAAGCTTATTGGGAGAAAGAAGAGATGGAAATATCATAAATTCATTTGGATCCACAAGTTTTAAAAAACATGTTTGTACTTAGTAATCATGCTCCTATACAATAGACATTAAAAATAATATTGCAACGTTTAAATAAAAAAATCTAAGTGGGTGAATTGAAGTTGGACAATGTGGTTCTTTATGGATTTCTATAGGGTTACCTTGTGACTTGTCCAAACTTTTGGTCAAATTAAGAGTGGTTTTCCACCAAAATTGAGAGTGGTGGTTTTCTAAAGGTTTTTATAAGTTAAAGGCTTTCTCCCTATAAGAAATATGCATAATGGTTATATTAAAACACAATTTTATTGGAAAATGTTTTTATTCATTTTAAATAATTCTCTCTCTCTCTCTCTCTCTCTCTCTCTCTCTCT
>ML777727.1:326030-343955 GCA_009831015.1 Picea engelmannii
TAGGGCTACCTTGTGACTTGTCCACACTTTTGGTCAAATTAAGAGTGGTTTTCCACCAAAATTGAGAGTGGTGGTTTTCTATAGGTTTTTATAAGTAAAAGGCTTTCTCCCTATAATAAATATGCATAATGGTTATATTAAAACACAATTTGATAGGAAAACATTTTTATTCATTTTAAATAATTATATATAGCAATCTCTCTCTCTCTCTCTCTCTCTCTCTCTCTATATATATATATATAATTTGAAAGTGGAAAAATCTATCATAACCTAGTTTTCAATTTGTAACTAAGAATAATGATCATTGACTCCTATCCGCAAATGCAAGCTGACTCATAATTGTTATTCAAGGAAAAGCATGCCACCTCAAATGATCTGATGATACGTAAGGGGCTTATGTTTAAGGAAGATGAGCTCTTAACTAATCAAAAGTAGTTTTAGGTCTTATTTGAGGATGGGGAAGCTCCACAAAAGCCTTTATAGTACCACTATAGTAACACCTTGAAAGGATTGATGACATCATTGGGGTGAGTCCACCAAAGGCTCATCGACATGGATCGAGTGGCTCCATTGAAGGACCAATGACATTGTTGGGTGACTCCACTAAAGCGTTAGTTTCATGGATTGGAGATCTCACCAAACTAGGCCGAAGGCAAGGAAGCAAAAAAAATGGATTGAAGGGAGGATGTACAACATTGATGAATTGACATCGACCGCATGTCCAAGGAAAAAGGATCCAAATGAAGAAAGGGGGAATAGTAGGAAAGGATTAGTGGATAACAATGGGCTACCAAGTGGTAAAATAGGAAAAGGCCTAATATTTCATTGCATGTAGATTTACACAAAGTCCAAATAGAAGTTGGTAACTAATATTGGGGTTATAGAGAATTGGGAGGATTTAAAATAGGGGGCAAAACCCTATGAGGGCTACTAGTGAAATTCTCCCAATGAAAACAAGGAGTCTCTTGGCATTTGAAGGTAGGTGAATCAAATGAGGAGGGTATTAAAGGGAATAGATATGGAGGAAGAAATGGAATTTAGTGAGAAAAATCAAGCTCTTAGCTTAGTTATGAAGCAACTAGTAAACTAGTTGGTTGATAGAAGGATTCCATAGCACAAAGAATCAACTAACATTAAAGGGATTTCTATGAATATGGAATGATGGAGACTCAAAGCATCAAATTTAGCCCATATATGGAGCTACACTAATCCTGAGATAAAGTTAGACATGCAATAATCTCAATATGAGAGCTTGACCCAAATCTCAATCAAACATGGAATCAATTCAAAGGAAATGCATTGGAGAAGGAGTGATAATGATAGAGAAGAAAAAAAAAGGGAGAAGACATAGGATGTAATAACTTGTTTCCATAGATAGAGAGTAACTCATATTGTCCCCATGTTGTTATTTGTAATAAAAATTCATTCTTATTTTCTAAAGCTATAATAAACCACTTCATATAGATTCTTTAATCGTTATAAAATAAAACATGAATACAATTGACACATTATATACAATTGACACATTATATACAATTGACATATTATATACAATTGACACATAAGCATTGTTGAAGCTATGTGTCAGTTGTTTCTCATTGACAATTGACACATATATGCATTCCTTGATGCAATTCCAAACTCGATGACTATCGATCATGCTCTATAAACGCTTTGATGCAAGGCCAAAATTGATGCATATCAGAGTCACCTGTAGGAACTAAGTAGTGAACAAAGATTGATATATTGAGTGGAATCAACATCGTTCAAAGTAGTAGGGCCCATTCTATCAGGCGTTTTCAACCACTCGCCCTCTCCCCAAAGCTCCATATTTGGCTCTGGATCAACTGCGAGAAACAAGGAGAAAGATGAGAATAATGTATACATGTACCTATTTTTTTGGTATCTTTCCTTCTCTACATAGGCATATTTTGTTCCAGAACTATATTAGCATCCAGTTTAAACAAAATATAATTCTTCTTGTCGAAAATTAAGAAACATATCTTGATTTCCAAATTTCAAAAGGCTAGAAAGAAAGAAATGATGTTCTTACAATTTTTTTTTAAATTGAAATACTTTAAATTTTGTAAGCATAAAATGTAGCCACAAAGATAACAACTTAGGAATTAGGTCATTCAAAACATCATCAATAATACTGATGCATACCCCCTCCCCTCCTGGGGGTTCTGCAACTTCCTGGTCAAGGATCATTCAAATACTGAGTTGGATCAGCTCTTTAGGCCCCTGCTAGCCCCACAAATCATCTTAACACAAGCCCATTAACTCCTTAGGCATAGGTCCTGTGAGACCCATAGGCTTCTGTTAAGCCCCTGATCTCTTTCTAAAAATTTTAGTGATGGGCACCAGTTCCCTATGCTATGCCCCTTCTTCTTCACACGACCACAGGCTATGACCTTGGGTCATCTCCCTTCACGACTTTGGGCTTTGAGAGTTTCAACAATCCAAATATCCAATCCTACTGAACTTACGAATGACGAAGTCCCAATCATCTACTAGGATCAATGGTCCTCGTTTATCCAAGATCAACGGTTCACACAAGCTTTGCTCTCTAGGCTTCAAAGAGTTTCCATCGCTCAAAGCTTCCAATTCCCCGAAGTGTCGAACTCGAGAACCTTCAAAGGACAAAGATCAATGGTCCACAAGCCTCATCTAACCAATGGCCAAGATCTTCTCTGGGACTCCGGCTTTTGGGAATTTGAGAGTCCTCACGATACTACACCCTACCTACTTGGAACCAAGAAATCTCTACCTACCGAACCCTTGTCCAAGTTGATAGTTGTCCTCTCGATGGATGACCCAGATATGCCTTGGTTCTCGACCCTTTGGGATTCCTTCACCCTTATACACCTTCTTTCTCCTAGAGTTCTTTCCTTCTGGATGACACAATATGGTGCCACATGCCTTCTGGCGATTGACGACCGGGATTTGTTTCATAACTTCGGGCTTCATGAATTTTTCCTTCACTCCTCTTGTTTTTCCCCTAAGTACCTTTCCTCCAAAAACACGCAAATCTCCGCCATGTTTCCTTCTAGATCCAATGGTCCATATCTTCTTCCCTCTTCATGGCTTCACAAAAATTTCCCTTTTCTCCACCCAAACCTTCCAGAGCTCTATCTCTCGGACCTTCTGATCTAGTGACGCGTGTCTTTCCAAAACGATGACCCATATGGGTTTCGAACTTTGGGCCTCTGGGATACTCTCACCCAATGAAACTTAATTCCTCAAAACCTCGAACCAACAGAGCTCCAATCCACGCTCCATGTGTCCATTAGCGGATGATCATGATTCACTACGACTCCTAGCTCTTCGAGAGTCCTTCTCCCGTGCGCTCGAACTTGGGAATCCTATGAATTCATGAAGTCCAAAGGACTTCAAGTTTAAGGCACACATTACTTACCTATATTTGATGGTTTTTGATCCACGTGCCCAGATCTAATGGACATGATCTATTCTTTCTCCTTTGTGCATGCTCCTCCTTCACTCTAGACTCAATATAACCATCCAGATTTACTCCGACAACTAATCCAATGGTAGTTTTAGCTCCTCTCCTCTCTGTTGCTACGATTTCCCTCTTGAGCTTACCTGGACGTAGATTTAACGGTCCATGTTTCTCCTGGTAGCCGATCCAACGACACTTGTAGATTATCCTTTATGATACTTTGCATTCTTTCAAATGAAGGATCCTTCAGACCTTTTCAAAGCATTCCACCTTTTATCTCTCTGTTGGACTCTAGCTGCTCAGCCTTGACTGATGTTATACCTCTTGAGATTTTGACTGGTCTTCTCTGTAAGGCCGTTTGCTTAAGACTTGGCTTGCGCCTTGGAAGAAAGCGTTATTTCTCCTGAGATTTTCATCTTGAGGGACTTGGGTCCCGATGCACACTTACACTTCTCTGCACAATTAACACTTCCCCCATAGTCGGAGACTTGGATTGTTCTCAACCTTCTTCACTCTTTATAGAGATTCTGTGCACAATGGCACTATTCCTCCTGAGCTTTATCTTTCTTGAATCTCTAAGGGACTCGACCCTTCTGCGTCCTTCAAAGTACTTTCTGATGCCCTCCCGACACACTCTGCACTCTTGCTCTTGAGATTTTTAAAGAGAAATTTCCTTTATCTTTGTCACACTCCTCGTGCTTGATAGAGCCTTCAAACGAATGTCTTTCAACACTTTGTCTGAGTGTTGGCCTGGTGCACTCCTTGCAAAGGTCTTCCTCTAGAGTGTTCAACAACTCTATTTCATATGAGATTCAACTAATCATACCTCAAATGTCTATGTCCCTTTGTTCCTCAAAGGGATATATGTGGCCTCTAGGCAATTTTTGCTCAAGCACTCCTTGCTAAGCTCACAGAGTGTTTAGTAATTCTATGGTGTATTCCTTTGACACTTATCTTTTTGAACTCAAAACAGAGTTCTCTTGTGCACTCTTGCACTTGCTCAATACCCTCCTGGAATAGCTCACATATTTCTCAGTAACTCTGGCTTCTATGGCTCCTCTGCACAATCTCTCCTCCAAGGTGTTCAGTAAACTTGAGGATCCTCTCTGAGTATATAGATTTTCTGGTGTGCCCTCCTGGCACATTCTCCTTTGAACGCGAAGCAGAGTTCATATATGCAATCCTTGCGTAGGCTCCACAGAATTTTCACTAACTCTGGTGTGCACTCCTTGCACAAGCTTGAGAGCCCATAACTACTCAGAAAACTAAAGATAGGGGATTCTATCTAATTCCTGCAAAGAGAAACAAATATGCATCTAACAAAATCCACCCATATACATAGAAAACATTTAGAAAGTAAACATTCATTACACATAAAACATAGGAATCTCATATGCAGAAGAAAAATGCTTTGTATATTAATGTCATAATGCTTATGTACAAGAGTTTTACAAACACTGGACTGCCACATAGTCTTAGCTTCTCTCCTCTACTCTCTTGAGTTCTCTCTACAACTCTCTCCTTACTTGAATCCTTAATTTCGATACAAGATATTTTTTTACAAAAGAGGGGATCCTCGAGCTCTCCTTCCAACTCACCTAACTCATTAATTTCATTGAATTACATTCAATGGCCATCTAGTCCGAATCGGATCTAGATCCCATAAACCTGTCAACAATTAAAGGAGACCTTATCTACATCCTTTACAAAGGCATCAACTCAGCTCTTCCAACCTTTCAACATTTAATTGCATTTAATTTTACATTTGAAATTTAAAAATGAGGGAAAAAATGAGAGGGTTGGCACCTCTCCCCTCATTAAATGTTCATGGATGTTCTAAATAGTTGGCACACTATTGAGGTGGAGTGATGCTCTTGCATCATACTCCACTGCTGGGAAAATCATGAGCTCTTGCTCATGAGATCCTCTACTCTGTTGTTGAAATCCCCTTGGATCCCAAACTTCCTTTGGAGTTGTCCTCATGCTCCTTTGATATGTTGTTGTTATTGTTGTTTCCCTACTGCTCTTGCAGGTCCTCCTCTATTCAACTTCCTCTTGCTGAAAACTTCTTTTGTTGATCTCAGCATCAGCCTACTTATCTATTCAATCAACTCTTCCATATCCTCTACCGGCTGGCTCTTCCTTTGTAGTCTTCTCGACTACAATTCCTCTTCCTCATACACATCAAAGGGAAGATCATCTTGATCCTCCATGCTGATTTTATCTTCTGTGGCACTAGATGGCCACTCTGCCACCTACTCCAATTCTGCAGGCTCATCACTGAGTTGTTGCCCAAATTCCTCCCCTAACAGATTAACTTCTGCCAATTCTTCTGTATTTTCTTATGCTGGCACAAATCCAGCTTCATCCAGCTGCTCCTCTAGATGGAACTCTTATTCAACTTGTATGACTGTCTCTTGGAAATCTACTTCTGGTTCAGTATTGTTCATCCAATCCTCCGACAACTTCAATTGTCTCCCATGGAGTGAGCATATTAACTGCATGCTCTTCTTTCTCTACTAGGGCATACTTTAGTATCTTATCCTTCTCCTCTATGACAGTCACAGATGGTTGTCCTTCTTCTGTTGCACTCTCAACATGTGCTCTGGCCTCAAAATGGTCTATTTGGAAGGAATATCTCAATTCCCCCAATGATCAGAATGCATTTCTAATCTTCCTCCATCAACACTCCTTGATGATCTAAACTCTCAGCTGAGTTCATCTTTTCTCCCTTTCCCACTTGGAAAATTGGGATTCCTCTCCTGCCCTCCTGGAATTCTATTAGATCAACTGATCTCATCTTATTTCCCACATGGAAATTTGAAATCTCATCATTTCCCTCCTAGAAGTACATGAGATCTCTACTCGATCTCCTCTCCTATTCACTGAGGATTTCTACAACTTTTGGCTCACATATGAAAATCATTTCCTCCTCTGTTTCATTGAGGGTTTCAACTTCCCTCAACCACCTCCTCAACTGTTGTTGCTGCCTTCTGGCCAACAACTTCTGAACAAGACATTTTTCTCTTTGCTACAAAGGCCACTCCTACCTCCAACGTACCTTTTCCTCCTATTGCATCTTCAATGATAGCCTGTCCATTTCTACTCTTATCTCACTGATTTCTTTATCAATTTCATCTTTTCTTTTCTGCTGGCTGTCTTCTCTTCGACCTTGTTTATGGCCTTCGGTAGCCATATCCTTTATTTACTTGCCCTCTTGGAAAGTATGTTGGTCAACCTCCAACTAAGAGTGCCTCCAACTTCTTTCTACAACCCACTTGGTTGTCTACTTGAATGTTGCACACTTGTAGGCAATCACACACAGAGCATCAACACTCTGCCTTCTTTCACTTGTTGTCCACAAGAAAAATTCTAATTCCGATACCATTTGATTTTATCAAACTATCTCTTTGTCTCATTTTCCTCATGTCTGGAAGAAAATGTAGATCTTTGATACCACTTGATGCATCCCCCCTCCCCTCCTGGGGGTTCTGTGACCTCTCGGTCAAGGATCATTCAAATACTGAGCTGGATCAGCTCTTCGAGCCCCTTCTAGCCCCACAAATAATCTTAACACATGCCCCTTAACTCCTTAGGCATAGGTCCTTTAAGACTCGCGAGCTCCTATTAAGTCCCTGCTCTCTTTCTGAAAATTTTAGTGACGATCGCTAGTTCCCTATGCTAGGCCCCTTCTTCTTCACATGACCATGGGATATGACCTTGGGCCATATCCCTTCATGACTTCAGGCTCTGGGAGTTTCAACACTCCAAATATCCAATCCTACTGAACTTATGAACGAGGAAGTCTCGATCACATACTAAGATCAATGGTCCTTGTTGATCCGAGATCAACGGTTCACACAAGCTCTACTCTCTGGGCTTCAGAGATTTTCCACCGCTCAAACATTCCAATTCCCCAGAGTGTCGAATTGGTGAATCTCCAAAGGAAAATGATCAATGGTCCACAACCCTTAGCCAACCAATGGTTGAGATATTCTCTGGGACTCTGACCTTTAGGAATTCAGGATTCCTCACGATACTGTACCCTACCTCCTCCGAACCCCAAAATATCTACCTGTCGAACCCTTCTCCTAGTTGACAGTTTACCTCTTGATGGATGGACCATATATGCCTCGGCTCCCGGCCCTTAGGGAGTCCTTCACCCTTCTGCGCCTGCTTTCTCCTGGAGTTCTTTCCTTTCGGATGGCATGATCTGGTGCCATGTGCCTCCTGGTGATCGATGGTCAAGGTCTGTTTTGTAACTTCAGGCTTCGAGAGTTTTGGCTTCACTCCTCTCGTTTTTCCTTGAAGTAACTTTCCTCTGAAAACTTGCATATATATTCCATGTGTCCTTCTGGATCCAATGATCCAGATATTCTTCCCTCTTCGCGGCTTCGCGAAAATTTCCCTTTTCTCCATGCAAACCTTCCAGATCTATATCTCTCGAACCTTCTGATCTAGTGATGTGTGTCTTTCCAAAAGGACGACCCAGATGGGTTCTGACCTTTGGGCCTCTAGGATAATCTCACCCAATGAAATTTAATTCCTTAAAACCCCAAAGCAATGGAGCTCTGATCCACGCTCCATGTGTCCATTAGCGGATGACCATGATTCACTCCAGCTCCCAGCTCTTTGGGAGTCCTTCTCTTGTGTGCTCGAACTCGGGAATCCTTCGAATTCACGAATTTCAAAGGACTTCAAGTTTAAGGCACACACTACTTACCTAAATCAGGATGCTTTCGATCCATGTGCCCAGATCCAATGAACGTGATCTATTCTTTCTCCTCTGTGCATGCTCCTCCTTTGCTTTGGACTCAATCTAACCATCCAGATTCACTCTGATAGCTAATTCAATGGTAGTTGTAGATCCTCCTCTTCTCTGTTGCTATGCTTTCCCTCCTAAGCTTACCTGGACATATATTTAACTGTCCATGTTTCTCCTGGTGGCTGATACAACGACACCTATAGCTTATCCTCTATGATAATTTTCCTTCTTTCAAATGAAGGATCCTCCAGAACTTTTCAAAGGCTTCCACCTTTGATCTCTCTTATGGAATCTAGTTGTTCAGCCTCGACCAAAGTTATACCTCCTGAGATTTTGGCTGCTCTTCTCCACAAGGCCATTTGCTCGAGCCTTGGCTTACACCTTGGAAAAAAGCACTATTTCTCATGAGCTTGTCAACCCGAGGGACTTTGGTCCCAGTGCACACTTACACTTCTTTGTACAATTATCACTTCCCCCACAGTTCGAGACTTGGATTGTTCTCAGCCTTCTGCACTCTTTCTAGAGACTTTGTGTGCAATGGAAATATTCCTCCTAAGCTTTAGCTTGCTTGAATATATAAGGGACTTGGCCCTTCTGCATCCTTCAAAGTACTTTCTGGTGCCCTCCTGGCACACTTTATGCTCTTCCTCTTGAGCTTTGTAAAGAGAAACTGCCTTTATCTCTAGCTCACTCCTCATGCTTGACCGAGCCTTCAAACGATTGTTTTTCAACACTTTGTCTGAGCGTTGGCCTGGTGCACTCCTTGCACAGGTCTTCCTCCAGAGTGTTCGAAAACTCTATTTCATATGAGCTTCAACTGCTCATACCTCAAAGGTCTCTGTCCCTTTTCTCCTCAAAGCGATATATGTACCCTCTTGGGAATTTCTACTCAAGCAATCCTTGCTAAGCTCACAGAGTGTTCATTAACTCTATGGTGTCTTCCTCTGACACTTATCTTTTTGAACTAGAAACAGAGTTCTCTTGTGCACTCTTGCACATGCTCGATGCCCTCCTGACAGAGCTCACAGAGTTCTCAGTAACTCTAGCTTTTGTGCCTCCTCTTCACAATGTCTCCTCCAAGGTGTTCAGTTAGCTTGAGGATAGTCTCTGATTCTATATATGTTCTGGTGTGCCCTCCTGGTAGGTTCTCCTCTGAACTCAAAGCAGATTTCAGATACGCACTCCTTGTGTAGGCTCCACAGAGTTTTCGCTAACTCTGGTGTGAACTCCTTACACAAGCCTGAGAGCCCAAAACTACTCATAAAACTGAATATAGGGGATTCTATATAATTCCTGCAAAGAGAAACAAATATGCATCTAACAACATCCACCCATATACATAGAAAAAATTCAGAATGTAAACATTCATTACACATAAAGCACATGAATCTCATATGCAAGAAAAAATTCTTTGTATATTGATGTTTGAATGATTTTGTACAAGAGTTTTACAAGCGTTAGATTCCCATGGAGTCTCAACTTCTATCCTCTACTCTCTTGAGTTCTCTCTATAGCTCTCTCCTTAATTGAATCCTTAATTTCGATACAAGATATTTTTTTACAAAAGAGGGGCTCCTCGAGCTCTCCCTCCAACTCACCTAACTCTCATTAATTTAATTGAATTACATTCAATGGCCATCTAGTCTGAATCAAATCTAGATCCCATCATCCTTTCAGTCATTAAAGGTGACCTTATGTACAATATGTACAAAGGAATCAACTCGGCTCTTCCAGCCTTGCAACATTTAATTGAGAGGAAAAATGAGGGGAAAAATGAGAGGGTTGGCGCCTCTCCCATCCTTAAATGTGTGTGGATGTGATGAATAGATGGCACGTTGCTGAGGTGGAGAAATTCTCCAGCATCAAATAACAAAACAATATCCCATGAAACAATGTTATTCAATTGTTTATGCTACACCTAGTCAATAATGCGAGTAATTTGTTGGTTAACCTAAAACAATTGAAGTTGCAAGTTGAGGTTCTTGGTTCTCACGCGCAGGTAGGATTTTTCTCCTTTTCAAGGGGAGATTTCATAGAGTTACATGTAGTGTATTTGGGTCTTGTAGTAAGGATGAAAAATTCCAGTTCAGGTCTGGTTCTAGAGGATGGAGCATTAGGAGTTGCCAAAAATTCCTTAAAAAAAGTTGTCAAAGCGTCCCCCAACAAATGGGATGAGGATTTCGAGATAACCGGGGTATGAAGGGGGTATAAATATACCTAAACCATATATGGGAAATAAAACAGTAACATCAATCAGAAGAAGCAGTTGCGGAATGGCTGTTTGTCGAAGACTAGCGATAATTCCAAGTACGAGGTCACCTAGGCACGAATTGGGAATTACATTCAATGGATGTGAGACCATGCCTTAATAGGGAAATTTATGGGAATTTAGCCATCTAAGAAAGCTTGAAAACTATGGATGAAGTCCATATGGAAGGTTAAGGGGAAAATATAACTCCATTTGCGGTCAAAAGGTTTTTTCACAACATTATTCATGGAACCAAGCGAGCGAGACAAAGAATTCAAGGAAGGCCCTTATTTCTTCAACTCAACAAGTCTACATGTGTGCTTTTGAATAGAGAGGTTCTCTCCTAAGAAATAAGACTTTACAATGACCCATGTATGGATCAAGATGTACTCCTTTCCCAGGGAGTTCTGGTATCCCGATATCCTTGAGGGAATAGGCAATATTATAGGATCTTTTGTCAAAGTTTCAGAAGTAACAAAGACGACAATGTACATTTCTTACACTAGAATTTGTGTTTATATGTTCATGTTGTTGGTGCCCTTCCAAAGTTGATAATAGTGTCTTACTAGGTCGAAGGAAAAGAGGCATGAAAAGTATTTCTTATAACTTGCATCAACTATGGGTCCCCATTGGGAAGAAGTTCTAGGGAAATCTTAAATCTCTAGGATATTTAGTTACCATTTCCAATATTAAATAAAAGATGTTTTTATTTGGAAATTCATTTGATAGATTGGTATGATAGATGATTGAAATTGGTGAGGACATTGTTCAACCAAGAAGGCCTTCCTCTAAAAGGATTAGGGTCAATTTCATTTATGTGATAGTAGATGTGGTGGCTTTGTGCATTGTTGAGCTTCTTATCCTACCCACATGAGTTTCTTCTCTCATGCTAGGGGTGGAATCTAGCCTATGTGTGGTTTCCTTTCCCCACATTTCCTCTTAGTTTTTATCCCAAATAGTTGAAGAGAAAAATCATTGTTGATCCTGTGCATTGAGAGTATTCAACCCAATTCCTTCCATGAAACCATGCCCTTGCGATTATAGGGTACACACTACAGGTATAGTTTTGGGTATTTCTCTTACTGTGGAGTGATCGTGCCTTAGTATGTAGGAGTGAAAATGTTGTATAGGTGACTTTGTTTGGGGGTATATTCTATTTGGGTGGCTCTATTTTCACTTGTGTGTGTGGTTACTTACCTTTTGTATATGCAACTTCCTTATATGTGCATATATGGAAGCCCTTCTGTAAATGCACATATATGGAAGCCCTTCCGTAAATTCACATATACGGAAGTGATCGACTTCCATATAATATGCACATATACTGAAGTGGTTGTATTTTGTATATGCACATTTAGGAAAGTCAACCACTTATGTATATGCACATATACATAAGTGGTCGGTTTCGATATATGCGCATATACGGAAGTGGCCAGCTTCCGTATATGTGCATATACGGAAGTGTTCATCTTTTGTATATGTGCATATATTAAATTTGGTCGACTCCAATATATACACATATATAGAAGTCAAACACTTTTGTAAATGCACATATACGGAAGCCCTTCAAGGTATATGCACATATATGGAAGCCGACCACTTCCGTATACGAGCATATATGGAAGTGGACAATTTTTGTATATGTGCATATATGAAATCCCTTCAGGGTATATGCGCATATACGGAAGCCTTCCACTTATGTGTATCCACATATATGGAAGATGACTTCTGTATATTCACCTATACGAAAGTTGACCACTTTTTCTTATACAAAAGAATGTATATGAGTATTTACGAAAGTAGTTTACTTTTGTATATGCGCATATATGGAAGTTGGTTTTGTATATGCGCATATATGGAAGTGGTCGACTTCCGTATATGTGCATATAACTTGAAGGGAATTTGTATATGCACATATACCTTGAAGGGGTTCTGTATATATGAATTAAAAAAAGTGTTTGACTTCCATATATGCGCATATATAGAAGCCAACTTCCATATATGCGCATATACAGAAGTGGTCGGCTTCAGTATATGTGCATATACGAAAGTTAGTCGGCTTCCGTATTTTCACATATATGGAAGTGGTCGGATTTCTTATATGCTCATATATGAAAGTTGGTCGACTTTCGTATATGCACATATATGGAAGCTGACCACTTTTGTATATGTGCATATACAGAAGTCGAATTTTGTATATGTGCATATACGAAAGTCAACCATTTTCATAAATGCACATATATGGAATCTGTATATGCACATTTATGGAAGTGACCAGCTTCCTTATATGTGCATATATAGAATTTTTCCACTTCCGTATATGCACATATACAGAAGTGGTCGGCTTAGGTATATGCACATATATGAAAGTCGACCACTTCTGTATGTGCGCATATACGGAAGTCGGCCACTTCCATATATGCACATATGAACTTAGGTCATAGTTCATCAACGTATATGTGCATATACAGAAGCCAACCACTTTTGTATATGTGCATATACAAAAGTGGCTGAATTTTGTATATGCGCATATATGGAAGTGGTCGACTTCCGTATATGCGCATATATGGAAACCCTTCCGTAAATGTGCATATACAAAATCTATATATGTGCATCTACAGAAGTGGTTGGCTTCCTTATATGCACATATATGATGAGGAACTATGATCACTTTAAAAAATACGCATATATGGAAGCCCTTCCATAAATGCGCATATACAAAATCCGTATATGTACATATATGGAAATGGTTGACTTTCATTTATGCACATATATGGAAGTGGCCGACTTTCGTATATGCGATACAAAAGTTGGCCACTTCCATATATGTGCATATACGGAAGTGGTTGGCTTCTGTATAGCGCATATATGGAAGTGGCCAACTTTCGTATATGTGCATATACGAAATTTGGCCACTTCCATATATGTGTTATACGAAATCCGACCACTTCTGCATATGTGCATATATGGAAGTGGCCAACTTCCATATATGTGCATATAAGGAAGTCGACCAGTTTCATAAATGCACATATACAAATTTTGTATATGCACATTTATGGAAGGGCTTATGTATATGCGCATTTACGAAAGTGGCTGACTTCTGTATATGCACATATACAGAATTCGTCTTGCGTATATGTGCATATACAAAAGTTGTATACTTCCATATATATGCATATAAGAAAGTCGACCAACTATTGTATATGTGCATATACAAAATATGTCTACCTTTGTATATGTGCATATACGTAAGCTGACAGACTTCCATATATGCACATATATAGAATCTAACGGGCTTTCATATATGCACATATACAGAGGCTGAGCACTTATGTATATTCACCTATATGGAAGTCGATCACTTCCATATATGTGCATATATCGGAACCGACCACTTCTGTATATGTGCATATATGGAAGTGGTCGAATTTCCTATATGTGCATATATAGAATCCAACCACTTCCATATATGCGCATATTATACAAAATTCGACCACTTCCATATACATGCATTTACGGAAGGGATTCCATATATATGCATTTAAAGAAGGGATCCATATATGCGCATTTACGAAAGTTGATCGACTTTTGTATAGGCGCATATAAGGAAGCCACATATACAAAAGGTAAGGAACCACACACGAAACCGAAAATAGAGCCACCCAAGAAGAATATACCCCCCAAAAAAGTCACCTATACAACATTTCACTCCTACATACTAGGGCATGATCACTCCATAGTAAGAGAAATACCCAAAACTGTATACGTAGTGTGTACCCTATAATCACAAGGGGATAGTTTCAAGGAAGGAATTGGGTTGAATATTCTCAATGATCAGGATCAAAAATAAATTTTATCTTCAACTATTTGGGATAGAACCTAAGAGGAAATGTGGGGAAAGGAATCCACACAGACTAGATTCCACCCCTAGCATGAGAGAGGAAAATCATGTGGGTAGGATAATAAGCTCAACAATGCACAAATCCACGAAATCTGCTATCACATAAATGAAGTTGGAGCTAATCTATTTAGAGGAATGCCTTCGTGGTTGAAGAATGTCCTCGCCAATTTCAGTCATCTATCATATAAGTCTATCTCATGAATTTCCAAATAAAATCATCTTTTATTTAATATTGGAAATGGAAACTAAATATTCTAGAGATTTAAGCTTTCCCTAGAACTTTTTCCCAGTGGGGACCCATAGCTGATGCAATTTATAAGCAACACTTTTCATGCATCCTTTCCTTCGTCCTAGTAAGACACTATTATTGACTTTGGGAGGGCACCAACAACATTCATATAAACATAGATTCTAGTGTAGGAAATATACCTTGCCGTGTTTGTTACTTCTAAAACTTTGACAAAGGATCCTATAGTATTTCCTATTCCCTCAAGGATCTCAAGATCCTAGAACTCCCTGGGCAAGGAGTACATCTTGACCAAGATAGGGGCCACTATAAAGTCTTCTTTCTCATGAGTTAACCTCTCTATCCAGAAATAAAAATGTAGACCCGTTGAGTTGAAGAAATAAGGTCCTTCCTCGAATACTTTGTCTCGCTCCCTGAAATCCGTGAATATTGTTGTGAAAAACCCTTTTGACCCCAACTAGAGTTTTATTTTCCCCTTAACCTTCCATATGGAATTTATCCACAACTGTAAGTTTTTCTCATATGGTCAGATTCCCATAAATTTCCTATTAAGGCATGGTCCTGCATCCATTGATTGTAATTCCCAATTCCTTCTGAGGTGACCTCGTACTTGGGAATTTCATTGGTCTTGTCCAAATAGTCATTCTATAGCCATTTTCTGACTGAATTGACTTGTCTCTTTCCCATATATGGTATGGGTCTTTGTCTTCCCCCTGTAGACCCCAACCATCTCGACATCCTCGCTCCGTTTGTTGGGGTACCCTTTGACAACTTCTTTGAAGGAATTTTGGTAGCTCCTAATGCTCCATCCTCTAGAACCGAACCTGATCTGGAATCTGTCATCTCTACTACAAGACCCAACTACCCTACATGTAACTCTACAAACTCTCCCCTTGACATGGAGCAAAATCCTTCCTGCGCACATGAACCAAGAACCTCAACTTGCAGCTTCAATTGTTTTAGGTTAACCAACAAATTGCTCGCATTATTGACTAGGTGTAGCATAAACAATTGAATAGCATTGTTTCATGGGATATTCTTTTGGTATTATTGATAATGTTATGAATGAACTAATTCCTAATTTTTTATCTCTGTGACTACATTTGATGCTTACATAATTTAAAGTATTTCAATTTAAACAAATTTGTAAGAAGAACATTTCTTTCTTTCTAGCCTTTTGAAATTTGAAAATCAAGATATGTTTCTTAATTCACAACAAGAAGAATTATGTTTTGTTTAAAATGGATGCTAATATAGTTCTACATTGATGTTTAAAACGTCAATGTAGGGAAGGAAAGTTACCAAAAAAAATAGGTACATGTATACACTCTTCTCAAATTTGTCCTTGTTTCTCGTAGTTGAGCCAGAGCCAAATAGGAGCTTCGGGGAGAGGGAGATCAGTTGAAAACGCTTGATATACTGGGCCCTACTACTTTGAACGATGTTGGTTCCACTTAATATATCAATATTTATTCACTACTTGGTTCCTACATGAGACTTTGACATGCTTCAATTTTGGCCTTGCATCGAACCGTTTATAGCGCATGATTGATAGTCCTCGAGTTTGGCCTTGCATCAAGGTATGCATATATTTGTCAACTATCAGTGAGCAACAACTGACACAGAGCTTCAACAATTCTTATTAAGCAGTGAGCAAGAACAATTGTTTCTAAGTGACCTAAGAAATTAAAAATGTTAGAGACCTAATGTGATATTTTGGAACCAATGCTATATCAACCTAGCATTACTTTGTTTTCAAAGTTTGTTGAAGTTCAAAATGAGAAAATTTTAGGATTATTTTTGCTTATCCTTTTGTGAAACTTAGGAAATATGAGATTTATTTTGCTTAGTATTAGGAAGAGGACAAATATGACCAACAAAAGTTTTATTTGAAAACATAAAGTTTTGATACATTGACCTGAAAGGCAAGGTCTTAAAAAGGAAAAACCTTATTTTTTACTTTGTTTTATCATATTGAATTTCTTAAGATAAATATTATGTGTACAATGTTTTGATGTATACATTTTTTTTATTGTATTCATGTTTTATTTTATAACGATTAAAGAATCTATATGAGGTGGTTTATTATAGGTTTAGAAAATTGGAATGAAATTTTTATTACAAATAAAAACACGGGGACAAGATGAGTTACTCTCTATCTATGTAAACAATCTATTACATCCTATGTCTTCTCCCTTTTGTTTCTTTCTCTACCATTATCACTCCTTCTCCAAAGCATTTCCTTTGAATTGATTCCATATTCGATTGAGATTTGGGTCAAGCTCTCGTCTTGAGATTATTACATGTCTAATTTGATCCTAGGACTAGTGTAGCTCCCTATATGGGATAAATTTGATGCTTTGAGTCTTCATCATTCCATATTTAGAGAAATCGCTTTAATGCTAGTGGATTCTATGTTATAGGATCCTCCTGTCAACCAACCAGTTTATTAGTTTCTTCATAACTAAGCCAAGAGATTGATTTTGCTCACTAAAGACCCTTTCTTCCTCCATATCTAGTCCCTTTAATACCCTCCTCATTTTACCCACCTTCCTTCGAATGCCAAGAGACTCCTTGTTTTCATTGTGATAATTTCACTAGTAGCCCTCGTAGGGATTTGCCCCATATTTTACATCTTCCCAATGCTCTATAACCCCAATATTAGTTACCAACTTCTATTTGGATTTTGTGTAAATGTACGTGCAATGACATTTTAGGCATTTCCCTATTTTACCACTTGGTAACCTATTGTTATCCACCAATCATTTCCTGCAATGCCCCCTTTCTTCATTTGGATCCTTTTTCCTTGGACATGTGATTGATGTTAATTAATCAATGTTGTACATGATCCCTTCAATTCATTTTTTTTGCTTCTTTTCCGTCATCCTTTTTTGGTGAGATCCCCAATCCATGCAACTAATGTTTTAGTGGAGTCACCCAATAATTCCATTGGGCCTTCAATGGAGCCACTCGAGCCATGTCGATGAGCCTTTGGTGGACTCACCACAATGATTTCATCAATCCTTTAAAGGTGTTATTGTAGTGGTACTATAGAGGCTTTTGTGGAGCTTCCCCATCCTTTTCCATCAATAATTTTGTGGATCTTCCCCGTCCTTTTCCATCAATACTTTTGTAGAGCTTCCCCATCCTTGAATAAGACCTAAAACTACTTTTGATTAGCTAAGATCTCATCTTCTTTAGACATAAGCCTCTTATGGATCATTAGATCATTTGATGTGGCATGGTTTTCCTTGAATAACAATTATGAGCCAGCTCGCATTGGCAGATAACAACCAATGATCAT
>ML777727.1:354725-366960 GCA_009831015.1 Picea engelmannii
AGAAGCATGGGAAAGGTACTCCCAAACCGCAAAACAAAGGACCAAGCCAAGGTGGGGCAGCCCAGGACAACCCGCCAAAGACACAAGCAAATAACAACACCACGAAGCCAAAAAAGGACACGGTGAAGTGGTGTGAGTTCCATAAGAGCTCCACCCACAACACAAGTGAGTGTCAGGCCAAGCAGTCACTAGTAGCCGAGTTGAAGGCTTCTGAATCGGATGCATGCTCCGACTCTGAATCAGAACCTGAAAAGGGGAATGACAGGGGGAAGCATATTATTGATGCAGAGTCCAACGTCACTGTTGCCACCACGAAGATCCAGAAGGAGGAACCAGAAGATCCAGAGGAGGTAGAGCGTCTCTTCCATTCCAAGATGTGGGTAAAGGGTTCCCCGTTGCAGTTCATTGTCGACAGCGGGAGCCAGAAGAACCTCATCTCAGTAGAGGTCGTGAATCGGTTGGGCTTTCTGACCACAGCACACCCACAACCATACACCATCGGGTGGTTGCACCAAGGACGAGACCTCCACATCAGTCGACAATGTCACCTTCCCTACAACGTCAAGCCCTTCACGGATGAGGTATTATGTGACATTGATCCTCTTGATGTATTTGATGTATTATTAGGCCAACCATACTTGTGGAAGAGACATGTTGTGTATGAGTCTAGGCCTCATGCTGTTATTATCACTTTGGGCAATAAGTTGTACAGGATACCAGAGATAGCACCTCCCACCACCATCTCTTTGGTTACTGCAAAATAATGCAGTAAACTCATTTCCCAAACCAGGAAATTTTTTTTCATGATGATCTGCCCTCAGGGAAAGCAGAAGACTATGGCCATGACCTCTAGACAAGGCCCCACTGCACGAAAAAAACAGATGGATAAGGTCGTGGAGGAGTATGAGGACATCTTCACCTCCCCCGCAGGGGTGCCTCTACACTATCAGGTCAAGCACCCCATCGATCTGACCCCAGGTGCACCGCTGCCCAATGGACCCATCTACCGGTGCTCTGTCCTGGAGAATGACGAAATCAAGAGGCAGATTCAGGAGCTATTGCAGAAAGGTCACATCCAACCGAGTTCATCACCCTGTGGGAGCCTGATCGTATTGGTGCAGAAGAAGGATGGGACTTGGAGACTCTGCATTGACTATCGGGCACTAAACAAGATCACTGTTCAGAATAGGTACCCGATCCCACGGATTGATGACCTTCTGGACCAACTCAAGGGGGAAAAATATTTCAGCAAGATCGACTTGAAGTCTGGGTATCACCAGGTAGCAATCGAACCTTCTGATGTGTGGAAGACTGCATTCAAATCCAAGGAGGGCCTTTTCGAATGGTTGGTCATGCCTTTCGGGTTGATGAATGCCCCTGCAACCTTCATGAGGCTAATGGACGATATCTTGTGGCCATTCACCAACTCATTTGTAGTGGTGTACTTGGATGACATTCTGATCTTCAACCAAACTTGGGAAGAGCACCTCCACCATATCCGACAGGTCCTCCAAACACTGCGACAACACAAGTTGTGTGCCAATTTGGAGAAATGCACTTTTGGCATAACCCAGGTTCATTATATGGGATACATTATTGATGAGCGGGGGGTGCATGTGGATCCAGCAAAGATCCAAGTCATTTGAGATTGGCCAGCCCCAACCACCCTAACAGAGCTCTATAGCTTTTTAGGTCTTGCCAATTTCTACCGCAGGTTTGTGTTGGGATTCTCTCATATCACTTGGCCCTTGAGTCAAGTCACCAAGGGAGGAGCTAAAGAAAAATTATTTTGGTCTGAATCTCAACAGAAGGCGTTCGGGGAGTTGAAACAGAGCATGATCTCTAAGTTTTGCATATGATCATGGAGACACAGATCAAGCACACGATATCTAACTTTTGCCAATGGCCTCTCCCGGGGTCTGAATCTCTATGGATTGCCATCTATTGCTATAGGTTTCTGAGACAGAGTAGAATATAGCTAGTCAGTCAAAGCCCTATATGATTTTATTTTAATGCAGATTCTAAAGCATTGAATATTGAATAGAGAAAGCCTCCCTCACTGAAGACAAAGGCCCAGAGATATAGGAAAGATTGTCGAACTCCGTTATCAAATTCTTGTGTACAATTGGTTGATGGTTTTCATTTTTGTATTATCTATTATTTCTCTTAATTATTCAATTATTTTTTGTTGTCATATTCACATGCACCATCATACAAAGATCTTGATTAAATTGAGGTTATAGTGTGTAATTACTAAGCTTCAATTTTTGGATCAAGTGGTATCAGAGCAGGATGACATTTGCAAGAACTATGAATATGGGAAAAATATTGAAGAGAGATAGACTCCGGGATCTTGAGGAGATCAACCAAGCCATGCAGCAAGAGAATGTTGAATTGCGAAGATTGGTGCAAATTATCAAGGAAGACAAAGAAAGAATGCGAATGTTGATGTTGGCAATGGAAGCAAGGAGAGTTGGAGGAATTCCTTCAGCTAGAAGCTCGAGCCCTGTTAGGGATGATGAAACTCATCCATTCTAGAAGAAATATGATGAGGAGGATTAATATACTCCTGCTACTCTGGTTGAGGAGTATTCGATAGGAGAGGCCATTGGCACATTCTCTTCACCAGTAGAAAGCACTGATTACACTCTAGCCTCACTTGTAGTTGATCAGGAAGTAGAGTCCAACCATCCGGAGATAACATCATTTGAGAAACATACCAAAGGAATCGGTATGAGAATGCTATCGAAGTTCGAATACCAGAAGGGGAAAGGCCTTGGAAAATATGGCCAAGGCAGAGCCAAGCCAATTGAAGTGCATGAGTGTCCACTTCGGGAAGGATTGGGATATGCAGGAGAATCTTCTGAGGATGAAAGTCCAGTGATTTGTTGCACACACTGTTAGAATTTCAGACATTATGTTGACCACTATTGGGAGCGGCATCCATAATTGACATCGAAATGGTTTTAGACTCGGGAAGGAAAACATGCAGCTTGACCCAGTAGTGATGCAAACATTGAGTCACGAAAGAAAGGTAAATAGGTTGTAAGGTATAAATCACCTTCGCCCACCTTTACTGATGAGCATGCTAGAGTCATGAACCTTATCAGGAAAACAATTCCATGCACATTTTGTAGCAGCAATAACCATTATGTTGCAGACTGTTGGAAACAAAAAGTATATGGAAGAAAGATCATGGTGACAAGAAGTACGCCAGGATGAAATTACATGACACTTCAGATCAAAAAGAATTTGCGAGCAAAGTCAGTGTAGCCAGGGCAGGAGTTAGATAAATCCAAGGGGGATTCGACTCAGTCAGGGCATGATTCCATCAATTTTCTTCGAGAAAGAAACACTTTCTCACATTGTTAGAAGAGCAGACATTGTGAGGATAGTTGTTGGAGGTTGCATCCAGAGTTGCAACGCTCAACAAAGCCTGAAGGGCCTGAGAAAAAGACGGATGCTGCAAAGGAACAGAAGGACACTGCCGAGGAGAAGAAGGACATTGCAAGAGGACAATAGGTGGATGTTGTAGAGAAGCAGAGGAATGATCATGGCACTCCGTTGGTAGGAGATGGGTCATCTGACTAGAACTGGGCAGATTTTATGCCCTATATGTAAATTGAGTCAGTGTCATTGTCATTGATTTAATAAAAGTGATTTGATTTATGGAATCACTTATTGAGTCTAGTTAATGTTAAGTCTAGGTTGTTTGTCATTAGTTGATTGATGTAAGGATATATTCAATTTATTTAATAAACCTTTTGGGGTCCAAAATGTCCTTAGTGGGAAAGTGTGATCCAGATTTGGATCGAGGAGCTTGATAGGGCTCAGAAAAGCCTAAAAATCAATGTTTTTAGAATGAAGTCAAAGTGAACTTGTGTGAAGGCCTCGTCAATATGAACCCAACGCAACTTGAACGAGCTCAAACGGACAACGTATGCTCTTGATATCGTGATCTAAAGTTCAGGTCAAAATGGCAAAAAGTCAAAGTCAAAGTCAACAGTCTGTATTTCTGATGTCAGCAGTACATCAACAGGACATGTGGTAGATGACATCAATAGGACACATGGCAGCACCAGGATGTTCCACGTCACAGTCATTTTTGGCATTTTTAGGGGCTGATTTGGAGCAATAAAAATTGGACACGTGGCAGTCCATATAGCATGACACGTGGTAGGTATGGTGATGATGTGGCAGGTGTGATTACATGACCAATTTCTAACAGGGTAGGTACGGAGCTAACATATGGGTGAATCATTGATTGACAAGTGGCATCAGTCCAACGAATAAGGAGGTGCCATGTGACCCAGACTTGGGCTGCCACGTGGCACCAGGTGGTTGGCTCGTTTTGTGTATGTTATAAAAATTATGGTCTCCATGAGTTTTGAACTTCTGACCTCCAAAAAGAGGCTATGCCTTGGGAGTATGTTTTATGCCAATGTGCCACCATACTACTTGTTATTACAAGTCCAAAAACTTCTATTTAAAACGATGTGAAGTGTTAAATGAGGGCGGAAATGGTTGGGGCTAGGCCCCAACCCATGGTTTGTTGCAATCCGCATATGACCACAAGTGCAGGAAGATTCCAAGTGATAAGCCATCAGAATGGGGTCCATGGGCTAAGATTCCAACATGAGCGGGCGTAATATTGTTAGCGCAGGTTTTTGGGAGTAGCCCTCAATTTCGGGGGAGTCCACCTTGTGCGCCATGTGACCAGTATTTTCGGTGAAGAGGCCAGCGCACAACCGTATGGGCTGGCGCTTGGCCACCTATTATTCCATGTGACCGATTATTAGGGGGCACATGCCTATGTTGGGGGCATATGGCCACATTTTTTCTAAATATGGTTTTTTAACCATATCTTATGGTTTTTTATTGATTTTATTAACCAGTTTTGATTATTTAGCGATATCTTGGTGGATATTGGGCCAAATTGAGTGCCACAAAAAGTAGGATGTTAGGATTTGATCGCTCTACCTCATGAATATATAAACCAAGCCATTTTGAGGTTTTATACAAGAAATAAGTAGAAAATAAGATTGAAGTAAGTCAAGGAAGAACTTGCCAAGGTCAAGTAGTCTTGAGCAGTGTAGAGTAGCTGAGCTTTGGAGGCAGTTTTTGGGAGTTCTAATACTTCGTTTTCAGTGCCATCTATTGCATCAGGTTTCTAAGACAGAGAAGAATATAGCTAGTCATTCAGAGACCTATATGATGTTATTTTAATGCAGATTGTAAATCATTGAATATTGAATAGAGAAAGCCTCCCTCACTAAAGACAAAGGCCCGAAGACGTAGGCGAGATTGTCGAACTCCATTATCAACTTCTAGTGTAAAATTGGTTGATGGTTTGCATTTTTGTGTTATCTGTTATTTGTCATAATTATTCAAGTCTTTGTTGTTTTCATATTCACATGCACCATCAGAAAAAGGTCTTGATTAAATTGAGGTTATAATGTGTAATTGCTAAGCTTCGATTTTCAGATCAGACCCAATAGCAACTGTCGCGAAAGCCTTGAAGAAGGAAAACATAGAATATATAGGTTTGTTTCGCAAAATACCCCTGACATAGGAAGACAGGGAAAGAATTGTAGAGATACAAAATCTAATAACTAATTTTGGGGTAAGTGGCATCTTCACATATTTTTATCAGCTATGAAAATTTCATATCTATTTTTGTGTATTATATTTTCTATATGATCTGATAAAGTAAAGTTTTCCGTTTGTAGGAATTTTTAAACCCCGTACCCCGGGAACCTGATGAGCCTACAACTACTATATGTAGTAGTGATGGTCCAATGCAACAAAAAAGTCGACATAGCAAAGTACAAGTGATGTTTTTTTACCCTCCTAAGGTTCCCCTCGAATCCTTTGATGAGCACAATGATGTTGATCGGCATGACATGCCAGAGCATGATGAGCTAGAGCCTGGGAATCCACATGACTCCGGAGATGAACATACTATAGATGGAGAGAAAGATATTCATGGAGCAACACGAATTAAAAACACTGGATCACTAGATCTCACCTTTCTGGTGGATGACGCATGTGTTCTGATCAAGATTTAGAAGATTGGAGGTATTTGTTAATTAATTGATTCATTTTTATCATGAAATTGAAATGGACATTTGTTGAGATTATTATAAATTAATGGATAACATGTTTCTGTAGGAAACAATGTTTTCTATAGAAACTTGAATGACAAAGCATTGGATTTGTTTGGCCCCACCATTCTCACATGGTGGAATGGCCAAGATAGCAAAAAGAAATATGAATTGATAGGGCACATGGTAAAATTGTTCGGTAATACGTTCAACAAGAAAGTGGTTACAAAGTTAGCCGACGAGAATTTAAAATAGACTTGGGCCCAATATAGGAAGAAATTGCAATTAGACCTTAAGCATGAGTGCCCTCCCATGGTTCCAGAGAAAGAGTTGAAGGCCCTAATAGAGGATGCAAAGGAGAAATTGTTTAAAAAACAAGGAATACATCCACAACCTGGTCAAGCAAGCTACACCACATGTCATCTTATTAGTGAAATATGCTCATTTATGTTTTTCTTTCTTGTTTTAAGTAACAATTCCGATATCTATTTTTTTTCAAAAATTCCATATATAGGCTACCTGACACCTGCAAAGAAACCAAGGATAGAATGGAAAAGCACGAGCATCATAAAATAGGCCAGTGTGGCTATGGAAAACTAAAAGACCGAATCATAAGGATTAAATGAGTAACTGTGGTGAATATTTATTTAACAGTAGCGAACAAATATCTATTTTTTTTATTGGTAATTTTAATGGTGTTATGCATTGCAGTTAAATATGTTCGACACTTCTTCCACTAAGGAGGACCTAGGTTTTAAAAGTGTCATTGAATATAGGAAAATATTGGGGCATAATCCAATCTCCCCAGCCACACAGGTAAAAAAAATGAATAAGGAAACCGCAGTGAATCTAGTGGTATTCAACAGACACCACTTCATACTAGGGAGAACATGTCCAATGATAGTGGAGAGAAGAGTGCCAATTCCGGTATGTATGCTTCAGAATTAGAAATATTTACTGTGATTGTAGATATTTATTTCCTGACTTATACTTATATATTATCTTCTTTAAATGTAAGAGCATGTAGCTCAGGAGGGTGAACTGCAAGAGGAACGAAGTGGAAAATAAATTAACGCACCAATTGTCATAGCTACACAGATAGGTAAAGAGAAATATTGTATTGTTAATCAAAATAATTAAATAGTTATTTCAATTATATTTCAACATATTGATATGATCATTTTATTTGTTGCAGTTCACTCCCTTGCACATATGCCTCCACTCCCCTCTCAGCAACGTACCAGAAGTATGGTACATGAGCGCATGGAAACACAAAAAATAGAAGGATAGGGCACAAGAAATACAGTGTCAAAGGATGATTAGGATACCCCAATTGTCAATTTTATGAATGTAAAAAAACATAAATCAAAGAAAAAATAGATGTATAAATTCATGACTTGTGTTGTTCCTGAGTTTATACTTTAAGGCTCTAAAGTATACTGTCAAGGCATCTGAAAAGGCAGAGGGAGTTGAAGATAGGAAAAGGTATGATAAAAAGATGAGGGCTATAGTTGGTTCCTCAAATGTCTCTATTGAAATTCTCAGTTTTCCTGGATACTGATATCTCTCTCAATTGTTGCCCATGAACGTTCTAACTCAACCCGGTTATTTGTTGTTTGTAAGATAGTGTTAAATAAATTTAGAGTGATGTTGGTTTGATCTAAAAGGTCAGGCTCGATATTAGGTTGCCTTGCAACTGGTACTATCATTAAGGGTAAAATTAAAGTAGATAAAGTTCCTGTGTTTTCTTTTTAGGCTTGTTATCTCTATTCCACAATGTAATGAGAATGATGTCAACGCCCAAATAAATAGGATGACTAAATTGTAGGCCTTTTCTTGTATCTGAGTTAAATTTTAAAGAAAAGAAACATGCATGATATGAAGAAAAACATAAAGCTATTAGAAAAGTGAGGCATCAATTTCAGAGGAATCTCACATAGTAACAAAAGACTACGAAATGAGAAAAATATTAATGAAGCATATGATGTTGAAATCTAAACATCTTTAGGTCTTGTATATGTTGATAATAGATATAGAGGAAAAAGTGTAAATGATTTAAATAACAATAATAATAATTTCCATAGTAGAGTTTTTACTAAATTGTAGCCAATCATTCATCAATTAAACATATGAAAGAAAGATGAGATGATAGGGAAACACATAACTCGAAAGTGACAAGATCTGGAATCTTCAATCTGCATTTATATTAATTTAGAATCTCTTCAAAATTACTTCATCAAAAAATCTTTTTTTAGAGAGATCAAAAAGACCTATTTTAGTCTTCGCTCCACGTATTTGTACAAGGTCATCAATACTTGATAGTTAGCAATCTCCTACTTTTCTGGAGAAAAATAGTTACAAAACTGCAACCTTAACCATTTCATGATTAACTTTTGTTTATCTATAATTTCAATAGTATGATTACTCAAATGATACTTCACTATTTAGCTGAAGTCTCTATCTCTTTTGAAGCTATACATTCAACACACTTCTCCAAAAAATGAACAAAAATTCTGGGTGGTGTCGGGAGATATTTAGTTTCAAACAGATAAAACTTTCTTTGTACCTTTGGAAACTAGTCTCCAAATCTTTTATCAGCAAACCTGATCATTTGCAACTTTAAATTAGGTTGTACCAACCATCTGTCTATTTGGTTGGTATTGATTTCGCTCAACTGTGAAATTTATTCCTGAACCTCCTATATGCTGTCTTTGTAGTCCAACTATTTTTTCACAATGTTTATCTACCCTAGTAGTCCATAACAGTCATTTATTTTAAATACTAATGCTTTCTTATCCAAAAAATCAAAGATTCCCTCACAGTCATATTTTATTTCTTTGACTGTCTTCTTGTTTTTGACTATGTTTGTTTCCCATGCCTTGAGCATAATGTCTCCTCTTATCTATTCTACGACAGAAAGTTTTAAATCTTTCGGCATCTCCCTGTTCCCTGAACATGCGACTTCTTTCTGAAAGGTATTCCTTGTTGCTTTACCTCTTTTTCTAGTAAAATAATGTTATCAAGGGATTTTCTTACCTCTTGAAAATAATGTTGGATGATCTCTATTTTGGATATCAATTGTTTTTGTCCAGCTTCTATCTTTGTATGGGATTCTAAGGAGAGGGTTTGAAAAGCCTTTAAGTCCATGACCCAGCCTTCTGTCAAAATCAATTTAGCCTGTAACTGTTTAACAAGCTCCCTTTGTTGCGTAACCTCTACCTGACTTACTTGTATCCTCTGGTTCATTTCATCCAGGCTAGTTTTGAGTGACTGGATTTCTTGCCTTTCAATAGCTCTAGCCTGCTCTAGAATTTTATTCACCTCTTCTCTAATGTTTTTCTCAACATTCTTCAACTGATCTTGTAATCAAGCTATCATGTGGTTACTCTTCTTTATCCTTGTTCTCATGTTCTCCACAGTAAAAATGTTTTTTTTTGCCATGGCTCCCATGGAGCCTACTACCTCTGTAGCGAAATCTTCCTCTTCTAGTTTCTAGCCATCTATCAAGACCCTATGCTTCTTCACCATGCCCCCTTCTCTCATAGGCATTTCTTTCCTTACAATAGCCTTCCTCTTATTGTTGAAAAAATAATCAGAAGGAGGGATCTCATCTCTGGAAATAGGGGTGAGGTCACCAACATATATATCTCCCATCTGTGGGAGTCCAAAGGTGGATTCTAAAGGAGTTAAGGAAGTTATGGGACTTCCTAGCTCTGTAGACCTAGTTTCTCCCATATCCTTAGGTATAATGATATCAACAATAGGTGATGAAGGAGGAGTGGACTTACTGGACTTGGGAGGTGTCCTATGCCTCCTCTCTGCTTCTGTCTCTGGATTTTCTGATTGTAAGGCCTCTTCATTTTGTGAAGATCCTTCAGTCTCCTGAGGAAATTATTTAGGATTGACTTTACCTTGTGTTCTTGTCCAAAACCTGGTGGAGTATCTTCTTGTTCCCAAGGAGGGGTAATTGCTTCATCTTACAAAACTTTGGACAGGCCACTCCGTCTATGTTTCTGAAAGGTTTGAAAACTAGATTGCAAGTCGGACGGCAATGTCTGTACTCTTTCTAACACTTCCTCATAGGTCTTAGTCCCTTTGAACAGGTCGTCACAAGGGGACTTCTCATGTTCATAAGCCTTCATATTACAGTGGGCCATGTGTTTTCCCATTAACTGGTAAGTATCGTGATTCTTGTGCTTGAGGTTTACCAATTTAACCTCCTCTATCACTATCTCTTCAACTTTGAAATGACCCAAGTTAAGCAATGAAAATTTCCCAATCTAAACAGGAAAAATTGGCCAAGATTTCTTTTGAGCTGATTTTAGTTCTATCCCAATTCTACCTGTTACTATTTGATGAGATACCTCCCTGCACACCAGTCGGTCAGGGAGGAATTTCGGGAGTGCATGTGGAGGGATTGAACACTCGAAAACTTTGATGTATGAAAAATTATCCTCTATGAACCAGTCAAGAACTGCCCTGAGGTTTCTTGTGACCGACTCTGAAATGCGGGGAGGGGTGCAGCCATACAACATCTAATGTAGTGGTATCGCCACGAAATGACAAATTTCATAGAATGATTCCTTGACGTTTTCTTCCCAAATTTTAGAATGATATTCATGAATTGGCTTTGGGTAAGTTGGATTCCAACTCCAATTCATCAAAGAGAAAGGAGTTAAGAAGCATATAGCATCCATGATGTATGCCGACATATAAAATGCTATTGGTAGGCCTTCTAATCTTGCAGTATGATAGTCCATGACCTCCTCCATGTTATCAGATAAAATATTATCCCAATTGAAGCTGTAACCTTCAGTTGCCTCATGAAAAAGAGGTACCCATTCTGCAGGGAAATGGGTAGGACATTTCTTACCAAAAATTCTACATAACATCATCGCCACATAAATCATATACTCATTCAATGAGGCTGTGGCGTAAATACCATGGGTGTTAGCCCTGAATTTTCCCTCGTTTCTCCACCAATCCTTGATTAAGTCAGGATATGTTTGGTCTGACTCAAAACATTATTTCCTTTGAAAATTGCTCACGAAATCTTTATTATAAACATACTTGGGACTAGGAGATAATTTATACATTACCTGAAAATGTTCCAGTCTGAAAGAGTCGACGACGACCCCTTGGTTGTCCAGAATGCTCCTTGTCTGTACGTCAGTTCATGTCATTATAAGTCGTAAGTCACGACCATGTAGCTATTTTATGGAGCTCAGACTCCACTATATCTCGAAGCTTGTTGTTGGCATCATAAGGGAAATTTTTGATTTCATAATCCAGAGTCTGAAAAATCTACCTCCAGGATTTTATAGAATCAATGGCATGCGGTGTTGTATCAGATATAACATCTCCATCTGGACTCGAGATTTCTGCAATCTCTTCACTTTTCTTGGGTTCCTTCTTAGGTTCCATGATACCTGTGTTGGATCAGAAACCTGTTTATAGAGGAAATGTATATAAAACTAGGTAAATGTGACTTGTTGTAGATGCAAAGAATAACTATGAAGTTTCAAATATAAGACTTTATTAACCTTCAATTTCACGTTATAACGAGTGTACAGGCGCATAAAACGAAAAATTAGTTCTTTTAAATGGAAATATATTCCTGGAGATACACTTTCGTGTCAAAAAAATATTCATTTATCAGTTATTAATGCTACCGTATATCGACAATTTCAGAACTGGAGTTTCAAAATTCACTGCCTTCCTTAATTCCCAAAATGCGAAAGGCAGTTTAATTATCACTAATCCTGTTTCAAACAAAAATTAACCTTAAACTTAAACCTTCTTTAGAGAAAACACGATTTTGCGTTTCGGAAGTTCGAGGATCCAGTAGTCAGGGGATGAGTCGTAAGCAATCTCTAGATCACGAAATTGCAATGAGATTAGTGAGGCACTAAGACATGTATTCGGGCTTTAAATAATCCAGGTTAATAATTAATTATCCTTTTAACTTTTAGGAAAACGAGAACCGAGAGTTTGACATTTGAGAGCTCGAAAGCGCTTTAGTAGAACGAAAAACCTGAATTGTGAAAGATTAAGGGAATGGTGATTGGGTTTAGGATATTAGTTAATTACAGATTAAGGAGTTCTTTGTGGAAAGCGGCGAAAAAGGTAAC
>ML777727.1:367261-473714 GCA_009831015.1 Picea engelmannii
ACACGACGCCGAAAAGGAATGGAAATCTCTGACTCCTTTCTATTTTGGACTAAGGGCAGCTCCATTGCTTAGGAAAAAATGAAGCTTCAGTTTTAAACGGTGGAAAAATTTAACTTCGTGTCAACAACTTGTATTTGGATGTTTATAGATGTTTCAAGTATGAAACATTGTTTATATGAATTACAACATTATGCCTCAATGTTTATATTTTCATATGTTTTGATGACTATCCTAGTTATGCATGAATGTATATATGTTGTCTATATAAACAAAATCATTTGTAGGGTATGGGGAATAGAGAGAAATGTGAGGGATGGGGGGGGGGAGGGCCATATGAGCTTCCACCTTCACATGGTTGACCATGTTCAGTAGAGAATAACATATTCTCGAAACAAAGAGAATCTCATTAAGGTATGCGACCACTTAAGTTTTTTCTAGAGTATTTTACATAACTAAATGCATGTTTATTTGCTTATATATTATTTACTCATATAAATAATTTGTCTTTTATGATTCACGCAGGTATTGGTGATGGAAATGCATCTCGTGGACAAATATTATCAATTTCTATGGGCTAATGGATCTGGAGAAAGGATAATGATAAGGTAAGGGTTTTCACGTGTTTTTTTAAGTATAGAACTCAATGTAGAACTTATGGAGACACAGAAATGTAAAAATACAATTTTGATTATTGTTAAGATATTCATAATTTCTAGGAAATTAATAGCATCAAAGTAATGTATGAGACCCCTATGTTTGTGGGATGCATAGAGGGTTTATTCATTGTCCCACAAACAACTGGGTCTCATACATCAATTTGGTGTATCTATAGGTTGTGAACTATCGGTATATTTTTGAGATATAAGTAATTTTATAAGTCAATGTGCAATAATATATAAACACATAAACATATTTTGATCAGCCGTTGAAATATTGCACATACAAATCTACTTTGGCATGTTTCTAGGACCATTTATCTCCCCATGCATATTGAATTTTATGAGTAATTGAGTTGATGAGTTTATGTGATATACGTTGGCTTAATTTTTATTTTATATGAATTTAAGAATGCTTGAGGTTTTGATCTAATTATTGGTACATAGTTTGTCTTTGGAATAATACTTTCATAATTATGATAGTTAATTCAAATTGTAGAGGACACACTATTTTCATTAGTTAAATTTCTTAATAAGGTGACTACATTTTCGAGAACTTATGGTTTCACCAAGGGTTCTTGTAGAGACCTTGAGTAGGTCCCACTCAAGGGAATGAAACGAACCCTCTTTTATATGATATTCTCATTTCTATAGTAGTTTCATGCAAGTTATTACAATAGTTTTATTTGCTTCATGTCAGTTTATTTCAAGCCATTTTAATTCTGCAATTTTAACCCCCCCCCCCCAACATTTTCTACGCCAGGTAACGTTTCCTTTGAAACTATTTCTAGTTCCTTTGAAATGCCCTCAAATTACACATCCTAAGTCATCTCAACCATCTGGGTCTTGATATCCACCTACAAACTGACAACCAAATCATTATGGGAACAAGTGAATCCGACAATTTTCTTGAAGATAATGGTGACCATTCTTCTTGTGAGTTAACCTCTGGGTCTACAACCCCTTCAAAATTTCAAATCAATTAGGAAAAAACATTCCAAATAGATCCAATTAAATATTGACAATTCAAAGGAAAATACTCTAGTGGAGAACAAGTCCTCCTTGCGTACACATGATCCTCTTCTTCAATGGCCCAAAGTAGTGATCTCCCTCTAAGTACAAAAGAATCTAATCCACCCTTCTAAGAATTAAAGTGTCCAAGAAAACATTCTCATGAGAGACCATATGGTTGTATGACCATAGGACTCCCAACTCTACCTACATTCTCTCTACCCCTTCTTCAACTCCATATGGTCACGGGACCTTGTTCCCTAATGTGACATTCTCCCTATGTGGATCTCTCTACTTGTTCCCTTGAGTGGATCCAAAATTCAACTCATAGGTTATGTTGAAGATTGATCCTTCATCCCTAATAAGATAATGTCTTGTTCTGTGTTGGATGAAAGGGAAGGCACCTCCTTTTTCGGATGTCTTCTTCACTCTAGGTTGAGGCCCAAGTTTCTTGTTAGGTGTAGTTTGTGGGTTGTTGCACGTAGCTTGGGATTTCCAACAATAATATTTGTTATTCTTCTTCCTATTAGATTGAAAATCCTTTGCCTTCAGAGAGGAAGTTTCTACATGCCCATGAGGAAGGAATCTTTACACTTTACTGCAGCCTTGTCGACCTACTTCTATTGGATAGAAGGTGCTTGGGGCAAGGTTGCAGTGGTTGTAGTGTCCTTTTGTTCTCCTTTTGAACAGATTGTGAAGAAGCTGAATTTTGTAGTATGGGATACTACCTTGTGACACATTTTAGGTTGAACAGTAATCAGGTCTACCTATGGTATTCTATAGAGATGACCCCCCAAAGTAACAATGACACTACGGGGTCGAGAATCATAAACATCATGGCGTCTCCACATATATGGTTGGCCCAAGAGCACATCACAGACATCGAGTGGGGCAACATCACATAATACCTCATTCTTGAAGGGTTGGATGCCGTATAATAATCGACACTATTGGCTAACACGGAGATCTCGTCCTTGGCGAAGCCACCCAATGTTGTATGGATGTGGGTGTGGTGTTTTTGACAATGCCAACTATTTGACGACCTCTGCTGAGATGAGGTTCTTCTGGCTTCCGCTATCAACAATAAAATGCAGTGGGGTCCCCTTCACCCACATCTGTGAATGAAAAAGGTACTCCGCTTCTTCAGGATCTGTTGGTTCTTCTGGTTGAAGTGTTGTGGTTGCGACAATAGCAGTGGGGTCTACGTTGATGACCTGTCTTTTACCATTATTTTCAAGATCATATTCTGAATCAAGGTTTGGCTCCTTGTCTTTGATCTCGGCCACCAATGAATGTTTTGAGCAACATTCATTGGTGTTGTGCCAAGGGATTTTTTGGAACTCGCACCATTTTTTGGTGTCCTTCTTTGTCTTCCCGTGACCCTTCTTTTCCTGTGTCTTAGACTGGTTTTCGGGAGACTGTTTGTTCGGGCCGTCTTTTTCATACTTTGGTTTTTGTGGATTTGCAGACCCGAATTCCCATTTGTTCTGGTTCTTAAATTTCTACTCAATTTTAACAGCATATCGATAACCAGCACCGAGTGATGAGATGTCCAGAAAATCCATTTCAGCTTTGATGTATCTGTGTAGAGCCCCACGGTATTTCAGAACCAAATGTCCCTCGGAGTCTTTGATACCCAGCTTGGTGCACAAGGTATGGAAGGTATTGGTGAACTCCAAAACTACTTGGCCCCTCTCTTTCCGCAGTGTGGTCCATCTCATGTACTGGTCCTCATAGTTGCCAACAGGGTAATACTGTTCTTTTACTGCATCCACAAAAAAATACCAAGTGGGATCGACCCCATATATTCCAGACTCCTCTATGGAAATTTTCTCCCAGTAAGTTTCGCATCAATGTTTGACATGAGGGAGATCTTTAAGGAGTGCAGAGGTAATCTTTTCTTTGTCGAAAAAATTGTGAACAGAGAAATAACCTTCTAGTAGAGTTAACCATTTTTCTAGGGCTTCTGCATCTATCTGTCCTTCAAATACAGGAATATCAAAATTAACTTGTACCTTGAAAGGAGAGGTTCATCCAAAGTGGTCGCTTGATGAAGATGTGCCTAATGCTATCGACAACCATTGAAGGATGTGGGTAAAATTCTCCATCATTTCATCCCTCTGTCACGTGAGAGCTTGCTCAAGCAACAGATTGATAGGATCGTCTGCTCCGTCATTTTTCTTTTCTTCCGCTATTGAGGGCTTATTGGGTGTGTGAGAGTGATTGTCTTCAAAAGAGAGAAGATCGAGACCCAACTTTATATACTCATACCTCATCAGGGACATGCACTGAAAAAAACGATCAAGAGAAGCCTGCTCTGATACCACTAATCCGGATTATTTTCGGCACGAAATGAGAGCGGAGATATAATAAAGAAATGCACAGAGATATTGCAGATATTCGATAATATAACAGGAATGTATCAGATATGCAACCATAAACACAGATATACAGTAATACACGATTTCTATTAATCAGAGAAATGTCCAGAGACTGTACAAATACAGAGTGAAAGACTTGCTAGAATGGTGGCAGCTTATCTCTGAGAAGAGATGTGACAGCTACTCGCATTCACAAGAATATGATTACAATGAGGCTCTGAAGGCCCTCTTACAATAAACGGGAATGCCAAAAGTCATAAACATCCAAAAACCTAACCCTAGGAGATGAAGTGCCAAAAGTCATGTGGGCCCCATTTGGGTAAGTGAGTACATCAACTTCTGGGGGTCGTAACTTTTGCATACGATCTCCGTTTTAGGCGTGTGATAGCTCGTTCGAAAGGTATCATCGAGGATATTCATTTTGGGGGATCATTCATGCCTTCAGGTATCATTGAAAACCTCTATATTCAAAAACCTTCATTTGGGACCTAAAAATGGCCCCGGAAGTTAAAACCTACTAAAAATAGTAAATTGCCAAAATTGCCAGAAAGTCATTTTGAGCCATTTGGAAAAGCTGGGTGGCCACCGATATCCACCTGGATCAATCCTCCCTCCTTAGGAAGTAATGGTATCCATTTCATTGAGTTCCCGGGGGAGAGGGTAAATCATTTGTTGAATCTGCATCTTGGTGAGTTGCTTGTCTTGCTAGAGTCCTCGCATTGCTCAGTTTGTGGAAATCTGTCACGAACCTATTGCGGTTGAGGCTTCTCAACAAGTCGAGATACATGAGAGATTGATGTGCAAAAGGAATCTTTGCACTTTGCTACAGCCTTTTCGACCTGCTTCTGTTGGATAGAAGGTGCTTGGAGTAAGGTTGCAGTGGTTGCAGTGTCCTTTTGTTCTCCTTTTGAACAGATTGTGAAGAAGCTGAATTTTGCAGTATGGGATACTACCTTGCGACACTTTTTAGGTTGAACAGTAGTCGGGACTACCTCTGGTATTCTATAGACATGACCCCCCAAAGTAACAATGACACTATGGGGTCGAGACTCATAAACATCATGGCATCTCCACATATATGGTTGGCCCAAGAGCACATCACAAACATCGAGTGGGGCAACCTCACATAATACATCATCCTTGAAGGGTTGGATGCTGTATAATAATCGACACTGTTGGCTGACACAGAGATCTCATCCTTGGCGAAGCCACCCAATGTTGTATGTATGTGGGTGTGGTTTTGTCGACAATCCCAACTGTTTGACGACCTCTGCTAAGATGAGTTTATTCTGGCTTCTGATATCAACAATAAAATGCAGCGAGGTCCCCTTCACCCACATGTGTGAATGAAAAAGGTGCTCCCCTTCTTCAGGATCTGTTGGTTCTTCCGGTTGAATTGTTGCAGTCGCGACAATAGCAGTGGGTTCTGCGTCGATGTCCTATCTTTTACCATTATTTTAAGAATCAGATTCTGAATCAACGTTTGGCTCCTTGTCTTTGATCTCGACCACAAATGACTGTTTTGAGCGACATTCATCGGTGTTGTGCCTAGAGATTTTGTGGAACTCGCACCATTTTCCAGTGTCCTTCTTTGTCTTCCCGTGACCCTTCTTTTCTTGTGTTTTGGACTGGTTTTCGAGAGACTATTTTTCCAGGCCATCTTTGTCATACTTTGGTTTTTGTGGATTTGCAGACCCGAATTCCCATTTGTTCTGGTGCTTAAATTTCTGCTCAATTTTAACAGCATATCGATAAGCAGCACCGAGTGATGAGATGTCCAAAAAATCTATTTTAGTTTGGATGTATCTGTGTAGAGCCCCATGGTATTTCAGAACCAAATGTGGCTTGGAGTCTTTGATACCCAGCTTGGTGCACGAGGTATGGAAGGTATTGGTGAACTCCGAAACTGCTTGGCCCCTCTCTTGCCACAGTGTGTTCCATCTCATTTACTGGTCGTCATAGTTGCCAATAGGGTAATACTGTTCTTTTACCGCATCCACAAAAAAATCCCTAGTGGGATCGACCCCATATATTCCAAACTCCTCTATGGAACTTTTCTCCCAGTAAGTTTCCCACCAATGTTTGACATGAGGGAGAGCTTTAAGGAGTGAAAAGGTGATCTTTTCTTTTTCGGAAAAATTGTGAACAGAGAAATAACCTTCCAGCAGAGTTGACCATTTTTCTAGGGCTTCTGCATCTATCTGTCCTTCAAATACAGAAATATCAAAAGTAAATTGTACATTGAAAGGTGAGGTTCCTCCAAAGTGGCCGCTTGATGAAGATGCACCTGATGCTATCAGCAGGCATTGAAGGATGTGGGAAAAATTCTCTTTCATTTCATCCCTCTATCGCGTGAGAGATTTCTCAAGCAACAGATTCATAGGATCGTCTGCTCCGTCATTTTTCTTTTCTTCCACCATTGAGGGTTTCTTGGGTGCGTGAGAGCGATTGTATTCAAGAGAGACAAGCTCGAGACCCAACTTTCTATACTCGGACCTCGTTGGGGACATGCACTGAAAAAAATGATCAAGAGTAGCCTTCTCTGATACCACTGATCCAAATTATTTTCGGCACGAAATGAGAGTGTAGATATAATAAATAAATGCACAGAGATATTGCAGATATTCAATAATATAAAAGAAATGTATCATAGATGCAACCATAAACATAGATATACAGTAATACACGATTTCTATTAATCAGAGAAATGTACAGAGACTATAAAAATACAGAGTGAAAGACTCGCTAGAATGGTGGCAGCTTATCTCTGAGAAGAGATGTGACGGCTACTTGCATTCGAAAGAAGATGATTACAATGAGGTTCTGAAGGCCCTTTTATAATAAATGGGTATGCCAAAAGTCCTAAACATCCAAAAACCTAACCCTAGGAGATGAAGTGCCAAAAGTCATGTGGGCCCTGTTTGGGTAAGTGAGTACATCAACTTCTCGGGGTCGTAACTTTTGCATACGATCTCCGTTTTAGGCGTGTGATAGCTCGTTGGAAAGGTATCATAGAGGAGATTCATTTTGGGGGATCATTCATGACTTTGAATTTTTTTGAGAACCTCTATCTTTAAAAACCTTCATTTGGGCCCTCAAAATGGCCTCGGAAGTTAAAACCTGCTAAAAATAGCAAATTGTCAAAATTGCTAGAAAGCCATTTTGAGCCATTTGGAAAAGGTTTGTGGCCACCGATATCCCCCTGGATCAATCCTCCCTCCTTAGGAAGTAGTGGTATCCATTGCATTGATTTCCCAGGGGAGAGGGAAAATCATTTGTTGAATCTGCATCTTGGTGAGCTGCTTGTCTTGTTGGAGACGTCGCACTGCTCAGTTTGTGGAAATCTGTCACGAACCTGTTGCGGTTGAGGCTGCTCAACAAGTCAAGATACATGAGAGGACGATGTGCAGAAGGAATCTTTGCACTTTGCTGCAACTTTTTCAACCTTCTTCTGTTGGATAGAAGGTGCTTGGGGCAAGGTTGCAGTGGTTGCAGTGTCCTTTTGTTCTCCTTTTGAACAGATTGAGAAGAAGTTGAATTTTGCAGTATGGGATACTACCTTGCGACACTTTATAGGTTGAACAGTAGTTAACACTACCTTTGGTATTCTATAGAGATGACGCCCCAAAGTAACAATGACACTATGAGGTCGAGACTCATAAACATCATGGCATATCCACATATATGGTTGGCCCAAGAGCACATCAAAGAGATCAAGTGGGGAAACATCACATAATACCTCATCCTTGAAGGGTTGGATGTCGTATAATAATCGACACTATTCGCTGACACGGAGATCTCATCCTTGGCGAAGCCACCCAATGTTGTATGGTTGTGGGTGTGGTGTTGTCGACAATCCCAACTGTTTGACGACCTCTACTGAGATGAGGTTCTTCTGGCTTTCGCTATCAACAATAAAATGCAGCGGGGTCCCCTTCACCCACATATGTGAATGAAAAAGGCACTCCCCTTCTTCAGGATCTGTTGGTTCTTCTGGTTGAATTGTTGCGGTCACGACAATAGCAGTGGGTTCTGTGTCGATGACCTGTCTTTTAACATTATTTTCAGAATCAGATTTTGAATCAAGGTTTGGCTCCTTGTCTTTGATATTGGCGGCCAATGACTATTTTGAGTGCCATTCATCGGTATTGTGCCAAGGGATTTTCTGGAAATCGCACCATTTTTCGGTGTCCTTCTTTGTCTTCTCGTGACCCTTCTTTTCCTGTGTCTTGGACTGGTTTTCGGGAGACTGTTTGTTCGGGCCGTCTTTTTCATACTTTGGTTTTTGTGGATTTGCAGACCCGAATTCCCATTTGTTTTGGTTCTTAAATTTCTGCTCAATTTTAACAGCATATCGATAAGCAGCACCGAGTGATGAGATGTCCAGAAAATCCATTTCAGTTTGGATGTATCTGTGTAGAGCCCCACGGTACTTCAGAACCAAATGTTTCTCGGAGTCTTTGATACCTAGCTTGGTGCGCAAGGTATGGAAGGTATTGCTGAACTCTGAAACTGCTTGGCCCCTCTCTTGCTGCAGTGTGGTCCATCTCATGTACTGGTCCTCATAGTTGCCAACGGGGTAATACTGTTCTTTTACCGCATCCACAAAAAAATCCCAAGTGGGATCGACCCCATATATTCCAGACTCCTCTATGGAACTTTGCTCCCAATAAGTTTCCCACCAATTTTTTACATGAGGGAGAGCTTTAAGGAGTGCAAAGGTGATCTTTTCTTTGTCGAAAAAATTGTGAACAGAGAAATAACCTTCCAGAAGAGTTAACCATTTTTCTAGGGCTTCTGCATCTATCTGTCCTTCAAATACAGGAATATCAAAATTAACTTGTACATTGAAAGGCGAGGTGCCTCCAAAGTGGCCTCTTGATGAATATGTGCCTGATGTTATCGGCAGGCATTGAAGGATGTGGGCAAAATTCTCCATCATTTCGTCCCTCTATCGTGTGAGAGCTTGCTCAAGCAACAGATTGATAGGATACAACAGATTGATAGGATCGTCTGCTCCGTCGTTTTTCTTTTCTTCTGTCATTGAGGGTTTCTCGAGTGTGTGAGAGAAATTTTCTTCAAGAGAGACAAGCTCGCGACCCAACTTGCTATACTCAGACCTTGTCGGGGACATGCGCTGAAAAAAACGATCAAGAGCAGCCTGCTCTGATACCACTGATATGAGAGCGGAGATATAATAAAGAAATGCACATATATATTGTAGATATTCAATAATATAACAAAAATGTATCAGAGATGCAACCATAAACACATATATACAGTAATACACGATTTCTATTAATCAGAGAAATGTACAGAGACTGTAAAAATACAGACTGAAAGACTCGCTAAAATGGTGGCAGCTTATCTCCGAGAGGAGATGTGATGGCTACTTGCATTCGCAATAAGATGATTAAAATGAGGCTCTGAAGGCCCTTTTACGATAAATGGGAATGCCAAAAGTCCTAAACATCCAAAAACCTAGCCCTAGGAGATGAAGCGCCAAAAGTCATGTGGGCCCCGTTTGGGTAAGTGAGTACATCAACTTCCCGCAGTTGTAACTTTTGCATACAATCTCCGTTTTAGGCGTGTGATAGCTCGTTGGAAAGGTACCATAGAGGAGATTAATTTTGGGGGACCAATCATGCTTCATATATCATTGAGAACCTCGATCTAGAAAAAAATTCATTTGGGCCCTCAAAATGGCCCTGGAAGTTAAAACCTGCTAAAAATAGTAAATTGTCAAAATTGCTAGAAAGCCATTTTGAGCCATTTGGAAAAGGTGGGTGGCCACCGATATCCACCGAGATCAGTCCTCCCTCCTTAGGAATCAATGGTATCCATTTCATTGAGTTCCCAGGGGAGAGGGAAAGGAATTTGTTGAATCTGCATCTTGGTGAGCTGCTTGTCCTGCTGGAGAGGTCGCGCTGCTCAGTTTGTTGAAATCTGTCACGAACCTGTTGCGATTCAGGCTGCTCAACAAGTCGAGATACATGAGCGGACGATGTGCAGAAGGAATATTTTCACTTTGTTGTATCCTTGTCGACCTACTTCTGTTGGATAGAAGGTGCGTGGGGCAAGGTTGCAGTGGTTGCAGTGTCCTTTTGTTCTCCTTTTGAACAGATTGTGAAGAAGTTGAACTTTGCAGTATGGGATACTACCTTGCGACACTTTTTAGGTTGAACAGTAGTCAGGACTACCTCTGGTATTCTATAGAGATGACCCCCCAAAGTAACAATGACACTATGGGGTCGAGACTCATAAACATCATGGCGTCTCCACATATATGGTTGGGCCAAGAGCACATCACAAACATCGAGTGGGGAAACATCACATAATACCTCATCCTTGAAGGGTTGGATGTCGTATAATAATCGACACTGTTGGCTGACACGGATATCTCGTCCTTGGCGAAGCCACCCAATCTTGTATGGTTTCACGTGTGGTGTTGTCGACAATCCCAATTGTTTGATGACCTCTGCTAAGATGAGGTTCTTATGGCTTCCACTATCAACAATAAAATGCAACGGGGTCCCCTTCACCCACATCTGTGAATGAAAAAGGCGCTCCCCTTCTTCAGGATCTGTTGGTTCTTCTGGTTGAATTGTTGCGGTCGTGACAATAATAGTGGAGTCTACGTCGATGACCTGTCTTTTACTATTATTTTCAGAATCAGATTTTGAATCAAGGTTTGGCTCCTTGTCTTTGATCTCGGCCACTAATGACTGTTTTGAGAGACATTCATCGATGTTGTGCCAAGGGATTTTGTGGAACTCACACGATTTTCCGGTGTCCTTCTTTGTTTTCCTGTGACCCTTATTTTCCTCTGTCTTGGACTGGTTTTTGGGAGACTGCTTGCTCGGGCCATTTTTGTCATAATTTGGTTTTTGTGGATTTGAAGATCTGAATTCCCATTTGTTCTGGTGCTTAAATTTCTTCTCAATTTTAACATCATATTGATAAGCAGCACCGAGTGATGAGATGTCCAGAAAATCCATCTCAGTTTGGATGTATCTGTGTAGAGCCCCACGGTATTTTAGAACCAAATGTTGCTCGGAGTCTTTGATACCCAGCTTGGTGCACAAGGTATGGAAGGTATTGGCGAACTCCGAAACTGCTTGGCCCCTCTCTTGCCACAGTGTGATCCATCTCATGTACTGGTCCTCATAGTTGCCAACAGGGTAATATTGTTCTTTTACCGCATCCACAAAAAAATCCCAAGTGGGATCGGCCCCATATATTTTAGACTCCTCTATGGAACTTTGCTCCAAGTAAGTTTCCCACCAATGTTTGACATGAGGGAGAGCATTAAGGAGTGCAAAGGTGATCTTTTATTTGTCGGAAAAATTGTGAACAGAGAAATAACCTTCCAACAGAGTTAACCATTTTTCTAGGGCTTCTGCATCTATCTGTCCTTCAAATACAGAAATATCAAAATTAACGTGTACCTTGAAAGGCGAGGTGCCTCCAAAGTGGCCGCTTGATGAAGATGTGCCTAATGCTATCGGCAGGCGTTGAAGGATGTGGGAAAAATTCTCCATCATTTCATCCCTCTGTCGCGTGAGAGCTTGCTCAAGCAACAGATTGATAGGATCATCTGCTCCATCATTTTTCTTTTCTTCGGCCATTGAGGGTTTCTTGGGTGTGTGAGAGTGATTTTCATCAAGAGAGACAAGCTTGAGACCCAACTTGCTCTACTCGGACCTCATCGGGGACATGCACTGAAAAAAACGATCAAGAGCAGCCTGCTCTGATACCACTGATCCGGATTATTTTCGACACGAAATGAGAGCGGAGATATAATAAAGAAATGCACAGAGATATTGAAAATATTCAATAATATAACAGAAATGTATCGAATATGTAACCATAAACACAGATATACAGTAATACACGATTTCTATTAATCAAAAAAATGTACAGAGACTGTAAAAATACAGAGTGAAAGACTCGCTAGAATGGTGGCAGCTTATCTCCGAGAAGAGATGTGACAGCTACTCGCAGTCATACGAATATGATTACAATTAGGCTTTGAAGTCCCTTTTACAATAAATGGGAATTTCAAAAGTCCTAAACATCCAAAAACCTTACCCTAGGAGATGAAGCGCCAAAAGTCATGTGGGCCCCGTTTGGGTATGTGAGTACATCAACTTCCCGGGGTCGTAACTTTTGCATACGATCTCTGTTTTAGGCGTGTGATAGATCATTGGAAAGGTATCATCGAGGAGATTCATTTTGGGGGCTCAATCATGCCTTCGGCTATAATTGAGAACCTTGATCTTGAAAAACCTTCATTTGGGCCCTCAAAATGGCCCCGAAAGTTAAAAACTGCTAAAAATAGTAAATTGCCAAAATTGCTAGAAAACCGTTTTGAGCCATTTGAAAAAGGTGGGTGGCCACCAATATACACCTAGATGAATCCTCCCTCCTTAGGAGGCAATGGTATCCATTTTTTTGAGTTCCCGAGGGAGAGGGAAAATCATTTGTTGAATCTGCATCTTGGTGAGTTGCTTGTCTTGCTGGAGACGTCGCGCTGCTCAGTTTGTGGAAATCTGTCACGAACCTGTTGCGGTTGAGGCTGCTCAACAAGTCGAGATACATGAGAGGATGATTTGCAAAAGGAATCTTTTCACTTTGCTGCAGCCTTGTCTACCTGCTTCTATTGTATAGAAGGTGCTTGGGGCAAGGTTGCAGTGGTTGCAGTGTACTTTTGTTCTCCTTTTGAATAGATTGTGAAGAAGCTGAACTTTGCAGTATGGGATACTACCTTGCGACACTTTTTAGGTTGAACAATAGTCGAGACTACCTCTGGTATTCTATAGAGATGACCCCCCAAAGTAAAAATGACACTACGGGGTTGAGACTCATAAACATCATGGCGTCTCCACATATATAGTTGGCCCAAAAGCACATCACAGACATCGAGTGGGGCAACATCACATAATACCTCATCCTTGAAGGGTTGGATGCTGTATAATAATCGACACTGTTGGTTGACATGGAGATCTCATCCTTGGCGAAGCCACCCAATGTTGTATGGATGCAGGTGTGGTGTTGTCGACAATCCCAACTGTTTGATGACCTCTACTGAGATGAGCTTCTTCTGGCTTCCGCTATCAACAATAAAATGCAGCGGGGTCCCCTTCACCCACATCTGTGAATGAAAAAGGCGCTCCCCTTCTTCAAGATCTGTTGGTTCTTCTGTTTGAATTGTTGCGGTCACGACAATAGCACTGGGGTCTGCGTCGATGACCTGTCTTTTACCATTATTTTCGGAATCAGATTCTGAATCAAGGTTTGGCTCCTTGTCTTTGATCGCGGCCACCAACGACTGTTTTGAGCGACATTCATTGGTGTTGTGCCAAGGGATTTTGTGGAACTCGCACAATTTTCTGGTGTCCTTCTTTTTCTTCCCGTGACCCTTCTTTTCCTGTGTCTTGGATTAGTTTTTGGGAGACTATTTTTCCGAGTTGTCTTTGTCATACTTTGGTTTTTGTGGATTTCCAGACTTGAATTCTCATTTGTTCTGGTGCTTAAATTTCTGCTCAATTTTAACAGCATTTCGATAAGCAGCACCGAGTGATGAGATGTCCAGAAAATCCATTTCAGTTTGGATGTATCTGTGTAGAGCCCCACGTTATTTTAGAACCAAATGTCGCTCAGAGTCTTTGATACCCAGCTTGGTGTGCAAGGTATGGAAGGTATTGGTGAACTCTGAAACTTCTTGGCCCCTCTCTTGCTGCAGTGTGGTCCATCTCATGTACTAGTCCTCATAGTTGCCAACAGGGTAATATTGTTCTTTTACCGCATCCACAAAAAAATCCCAAGTGGGATCGACCCCATATATTCCAGACTCCTCTATGGAACTTTGCTCCCAGTAAGATTCCCACCAATGTTTGACATGAGGGAGAGCTTTAAGGAGTGCAAAGGTGATCTTTTCTTTGTCGGAAAAATTTTGAACAGAGAAATAACCTTCCAGCAGAGTTAACCATTTTTCTAGGGCTTCTGCATCTATCTGTCCTTCAAATATAGGAATATCAAAATTGACTTGTACCTTGAAAGGTGAGGTGCCTCCAAAGTGGTCGCTTGATGAAGATGCACCTGATGCTATCGGTAGGCGTTGAAGGATGTGGGCAAAATTCTCCATCATTTCTTCCGCCATTGAGGGTTTCTTGGGTGTGTGAAAGCAATTTTCTTCAAGAGAGACAATCTTGAGACCCAACTTGCTATACTCGTACCTCGTCGGGGACATGCACTGAAAAAAATGATCAAGAGTAGCCTGCTCTCATACCACTGATCCGGATTATTTTCGACACGAAATGAGAGCGCAGATATAATAAAGAAATGCACAGAGATATTGCAAATATTCAATAATATAACAGAAATGTATCAGAGATGCAACCTTAAGCATAGATATATAGTAGTACATGATTTCTATTAATCAGAAAAATGTACAGAGACTGTAAAAATACATAATGAAAGACTCGCTGGAATGGTGGCAGCTTATCTCTGAGAAGAGATGTGATGGCTACTCGCATTCGCAAGAAGATGATTACAATGAGGCTCTAAAGGCCCTTTTACAATAAAAGGGTATGCCAAAAGTCCTAAACATCCAAAAACCTAACCCTAGGAGATGAAGCGCCAAAAGTCATGTGGTCCCCGTTTGGGTAAGTGAGTACATCAACTTCCCGGGGTTGTAACTTTTGCATACAATATCCGTTTTAGGTGTGTGATAGCTCATTGGAAAGGTATCATTGAGGAGATTAATTTTGGGGGCTCAATTATTCCTTTGGCTATAATTGGGAACCTCTATCTCTAATAACCTTCATTTGGGCCCTCAAAATGGCCCCGGAAGTTAAAACCTGCTAAAAATAGTAAATTGCCAAAATTGCCAGAAATCCATTTTGAGCCATTTGGAAAAGGTGCGTGGCCACCGATATCCACCTGGATCAATCCTCCCTCATTAGGAAGCAATGTTCTCCATTGTGTTGAGTTCCCAGGGGAGAGGGAAAAGCATTTGTTGAATCTGCATCTTGGTGAGTTGCTTGTCTTGCTGGAGATGTCGCACTGCTCAGTTTGTGGAAATCTGTCACGAACCTGTTGCGGTTGAGGCTGCTCAACAAGTTGAGATACATGAGAGGATGATGTTCAGAAGGAATATTTCTACATTGCTCCAGTGTTTTCGACCTGCTTCTGTTGGATAGAAGGTTCTTGGGGCAAGGTTGCAGTGTCATTTTGTTCTCTTTTTGAACAGATTGTGAAGAAGCTAAATTTTGTAGTATGGGATACTACCTTGCGACACTTTTTAGGTTAAAAAGTAGTCGGGACTACCTATGGTATTCTATAGAGATGACCCCTCAAAGTAACAATGACACTACGGGGTCGAGACTCATAAACATCATGGAGGTTCTTCTGGTTGAATTGTTGCGGTCGTGACAATAGCAGTGGGGTCTACGTCGATGACCTGTCTTTTACCATCATTTTCAGAATCAGATTCTGAATCAAGGTTTGGCTCCTTGTCTTTGATCTCATCCACCAATGACTATTTTGAGCGACATTCATCGGTGTTGTGCCAAGGGATTTTGTGAAACTCGCACCATTTTCCGGTGTCCTTTGTCTTCCCGTGACCCTTCTTTTCTTGTGTCTTGGAATGGTTTTTGGGAGACTGTTTGTTCGGGCCGTCTTTGTCATACTTTGGTTTTTGTCGATTTGCATACCCAAATTCCCGTTTGTTATGTTGCTTAAATTTCTGCTCAATTTTAACAGCCTATCGATAAGAAGCACCGAGTGATGAGATGTCCAGAAAATCCATTTCAGTTTGGATGTATCTGTGTAGAGCCCCACGGTATTTTAGAACCAAATGTCGCTCAGAGTCTTTGATACCCAGCTTGGTGCGCAAGGTATGGAAGGTATTGGTGAAATCCGAAACTGCTTGGCCCCTCTCCAACCACAGTGTGGTCCATCTCATGTATTGGTCCTCATAGTTGCCAACAGGGTAATACTGTTCTTTTACCGCATCCACAAAAAAATCCCAGGTGGGATCGACCCCATATATTCCAAACTCCTTTATGGAACTTTGCTCCCAGTAAGTTTCCCACTAATGTTTGACATGAGGGAGATCTTTAAGGAGTGCAAAGGTGATCTTTTCTTTGTCAGAAAAATTGTGAATAGAGAAATAACCTTCCAGCAAAGTTAACCATTTTTCTAGGGCTTCTGCATCTATCTGTCCTTCAAATACAGGAATATCAAAATTAACTTGTACCTTGAAAGGAAAGGTGCCTCCAAAGTGGTTGTTTCATGAATATGCACCTGATTCTATCGGCAGGCGTTGAAGGATGTGGGAAAAATTCTCCATCATTTCATCCCTCTGTCACGTGAGAGCTTGCTCAAGCAACAGATTGATAGGATCGTCTGCTCCGTTGTTTTTCTTTTCTTCCGCCGTTGAGGGTTTCTTGGGTGTGTGAGAGCGATTTTCTTCAAAAGAGACAAGCTCGAGAGCCAACTTGCTATACTCGGACCTCATCAGGGACATGCATTGAAAAAAACGATAAAGAGCAGCCTGCTCTGATACCACTGATCCAGATTATTTTCGGCACGAAATGAGAGTGGAGATATAATAAAGAAATGCACAGAGATATTGCAGATATTCAATAATATAACAGAAATGTATCAGAGATGCAACCATAAACACAGATATACAGTAATACACGATTTCTATTAATCAGAGAAATGTACAGATACTGTAAAAATATAGAGTGAAAGACTCGCTAGAATGGTGGCAACTTATCTCTGAGAAGAGATGTGACAGCTACTTGCATTTGCAAGAAGATGATTACAATGAGGCTCTGAAGGTCCTTTTACAATAAACGGGAATGCCAAAAGTCCTAAACATCCAAAAACCTAACTCTAGGAGATGAAGCGCCAAAAGTCATGTGCGCCCTCTTTGGGTAAGTGAGTACATCAATTTTCTAGGGTCGTAACTTTTGCATACGATCTCCGTTTTAGGCGTGTGATAGCTCGTTGGAAAGTTATCGTTGAGGAGATTCATTTTGGGGACCCAATGATGCCTTAGGATATTTTTGAGAACCTCGATCTAGAAAAACCTTCATTTGGGCCCTCAAATTGGCCCCAGAAGTTAAAACCTGCTAAAAATAGTAAATTGCCAAAAATTGCCAGAAAGTCGTTTTGAGCCATTTGGAAAAGGTGGGTGGCAACCGATATCCACCTAGATCAATCCCCCCTCCTTAGGAAGCAATGATCTCCATTGCATTGAGTTCCTAGGGGAGAGGAAAAATCATTTTTTGAATCTGCATCTTGGTGAGCTGCTTGTCTTGCTGGAGACGTCACGCTGCTCAGTTTGTGGAAATCTGTCACGAACCTGTTGCGGTTGAGGCTACTCAACAAGTTGAGATACATGAGAGGACGATGTGCAGAAGGAATCTTTGCACTTTTTTGCAGCCTTGTCAACCTGCTTCTATTGGATAGAAGGTGCTTGGAGCAAGGTTGCAGTGGTTGCAGTGTCCTTTCGTTCTCCTTTTGAACAGATTGTGAAGAAGCTGAATTTTGCAGTATGGGATACTACCTTGCGACACTTTTTAGGTTGAACAGTAGTCGGGACTACCTCTGGTATTCTATAGAGATGAATCCCCAAAGTAACAATGACACTGTGGGGTCGAGACTCATAAACATCATGGCATCTCCACATATATGGTTGGCCCAAGAGCACATCACAGACATCGAGTGGGGCAACATCACATAATACCTCATCCTTGAAGGGTTGGATGCCATATAATAATCAACACTGTTGGTTGACATGGAGATCTCATCCTTGGCGAAGCCACCCAATGTTGTATGGTTGCGGGTGTGGTGTTGTCAACAATCCCAACTGTTTGACGACCTCTGCTAAGATGAGGTTCTTCTGGCTTTTGCTATCAACAATAAAATAAAGTGGGGTCCCCTTCACCCACATCTGTGAATGAAAAAGGTGCTCGCCTTCTTCAAGATCTATTGGTTCTTCTGGCTGAATTGTTGCGGTCGCGACAATAGCAGTGGGGTCTGCATCGATGACCTGTCTTTTACCATTATTTTCAGAATCAGATTCTGAATCAAGGTTTGGCTCCTTGTCTTTGATCTCGTCCACCAATGACTGTTTTGAGTCAAATTCATTGGTTTTGTGCCAAGGGATTTTGTGGAACTCGCACCATTTTTCGTTGTCCTTCTTTGTCTTCCCGTGACCCTTCTTTTCCTGTGTCTTGGACAAGTTTTCAGGAGACAGTTTGTTCGGGCCGTCTTTGTCATACTTTGGTTTTTGTGGATTTGCAGACTCAAATTCCCATTTTTTCTGGTGCTTAAATTTCTGCTCAATTTTAACAGCATATCGATAAGCATCACCGAGTGATGAGATGTCCAGAAAATCCATTTCAGTTTTGATGTATCTGTGTGGAGCCCCATGGTATTTCAGAACCAAATGTCGCTCGGAGTCTTTGATACCCAGCTTGGTGCGCAAGGTATGGAAGGTATTGGTGAAATCCAAAACTGCTTGGCCCCTCTCTTACCGCAATGTTGTCCATTTCATGTACTAGTCCTCATAGTTGCCAACAGGGTAATACCGTTCTTTTACCATATCCACAAAAAAATCCAAAGTGGGATCGACCCCATATATTCCAGACTCCTCTATGGATATTTGATCCCAATAAGTTTACCACCAATATTTGACATGAGGGAGAGCTTTAAGGAGTGCAAAGGTGATCTTTTCTTTGTTGAAAAAATTTTGAACAGAGAAATAACCTTCCAGTAGAGTTAACCATTTTTCTAGGGCTTCTGCATCTATCTGTCCTTCAAATACAGGAATATCAAAATTAAATTGTACCTTGAAAGGCAAGGTTCCTCCAAAGTGGTCGCTCGATGAAGATGCGTCTGATGCTATTGGCAGGCGTTTAAAGATGTGGGCAAAATTCTCCATCATTTCATCCCTCTGTCGCGTGAGAGCTTGCTCAAGCAACAGATTGATAGGATCATCTGCTCCTTCGTTTTTCTTTTCTTCCGCCATTGAGGGTTTCTTGGGTGTGTGAGAGCGATTGTCTTCAAGAGAGACAAGCTCGAGACCCAACTTTCTATACTTGGACCTCGTCGGGGGCATGCACTGAAAAAAATGATCAAGAGAAGCCTACTCTGATACCACTGATCCGGATTATTTTCGGCACAAAATGAGAGCGGAGATATAATAAAAAAATGCACAGAGATATTGAAAATATTCAATAATATAACAGAAATGTATCAAATATGCAACCATAAACACAGATATACAGTAATAAATGATTTCTATTAATCAGAGAAATGTACAGAGACTGTAAAAATACAGAGTGAAAGACTCGCTAGAATGGTGGCAGCTTATCTCTGAGAAGAGATGTGATAGCTACTCGCATTCACAAGAAGATGATTACAATGAGGCTCTGAAGGCCCTTTTACGATAAACGGGAATGACAAAAGTCCTAAACATCCAAAACCATAACCCTAGGAGATGAAGCGCCAAAAGTCATGTGAGCCCCGTTTGGGTAAGTGAGTACATCAACTTCCCGGGGTCGTAACTTTTTCATACGATCTCCGTTTTAGGCATGTGATAGCTCGTTGGAAAGGTATCATCGAGGATATTCATTTTGGGGGATCAATCATGCCTTTAACTATCGTTGAGAACCTTAATATCGAAAAACCTTCATTTGGGCCCTCAAAATGGCCCCGAAAGTTAAAACCTGCTAAAAATAGTAAATTGCCAAAATTGCGAGAAAGTCATTTTGAGCCATTTGGAAAAGGTGGGTGGCTACCGATATCCACCTCGATCAATCCTCCCTCCTTAGGAAGCAATGGTCTCCATTGCGTTGAGTTCCCATGGGAGAGGGAAAAGCATTTGTTGAATTTGCATCTTGGTGAGCTACTTGTCTTGTTGGAGACATCGCGCTGCTCAGTTTGTGGAAATCTGTCACAAACCGGTTGCGGTTGAGGCTGCTCAACAAGTCAAGATACATGAGAGGACAATGTGCAGAAGGAATATTTCCACTTTTTTGCAGCCTTGTCGACCTGCTTCTATTGGATAGAAGGTGCTTGGGGCAAGGTTGCAGTGGTTGCAGTGTCATTTTGTTCTCCTTTTGAATAGATTGTGAAGAAGATGAATTTTGCAGTATGGGATACTACCTTGTGACACTTTTTAGGTTGAACAGTAGTCGGGACTACCTCTAGTATTCTATAGAGATGAACCCCCAAAGTAACAATGACACTATGGGGTCGAGACTCATAAACATCATTGCGTCTCCACATATATGGTTGGCCCAAGAGCACATCATAGACATCGAGTGGGGAAACATCACATAATACCTCATCCTTGAAGGGTTGGATGTCATATAATAATCGACACTGTTGGCTGACACGGAGATCTCGTCCTTGGCGAAGCCACCCAATGATGTATGGTTGTGGGTGTGGTGTTGTTGACAATCCCAACTGTTTGACGACCTCTGTTGAGATGAGGTTCTTCTGGTTTTTTCTATCAACAATAAAATGCAATGGGGTCCCCTTCACCCACATCTATGAATGAAAAATGTGCTCCCCTTCTTTAGGATTTGTTGGTTCTTCTGGTTGAATTGTTGTGGTCGCGACAATTGCAGTGAGGTCTACGTCGATGACCTGGCTTTTACCATTATTTTCAGAATCAGATTATGAATCAAGGTTTGGCTCCTTTTCTTTGATCTCGGCCACCAATGATTGTTTTGAGTGACATTCATCGGTGTTGTGCCAGGGGATTTTGTGGAACTCGGACCATTTTCCGGTGTCCTTATTTGTCTTCCCATGACCCTTCTTTTCCTGTGTCCTGGACTAGTTTTTGGGATACTGTTTGTTCGGGCCGTCTTCGTCATACTTTGGTTTTTGTGGATTTGCAGAACCAAATTCCCGTTTGTTCTGGTGCTTAAATTTCTGCTCAATTTTAAAAGCATATCGATAAGAAACACCGAGTGATGAGATGTCCAGAAAATCCATTTAAGTTTGGATGTATCTGTGTAGAACCCCACGGTATTTCAGAACCAAATGTCGCTCAGAGTCTTTGATACCCAGCTTGGTGCGCAAGGTATGGAAGTTATTGGTGAAATCTAAAACTGCTTGGCCCCTCTCTTGCCACAGTGTGTTCCATCTCATGTATTGGTCCTCATAGTTGCCAACAAGGTAATATTGTTCTCTTACTATATCCACAAAAAAATCCCAAGTGGGATCGGCCCCATATATATCAGACTCCTTTATGGAACTTTTCTCCCAATAATTTTCCCACCAATGTTTGACATGAGGGAGAGATTTAAGGAGTGCAAAGGTGATCTTTTCTTTGTCGGAAAAATTGTGAACAAAGAAATAACCTTCCAGCAGAGTTAACCATTTTTCTAGGGCTTCTGCATCTATCTTTCTTTCAAATACAAGAATATCAAAATTAACTTGTACCTTGAAAGGCGAGGTGCCTCCAAAGTGGCCGCTTGATGAAGATGCACCTGATGCTATCGACATGCATTGAAGGATGTGGGGAAAATTCTCCATCATTTCATCCCTCTGTCGCGTGAGAGCTTGCTCAAGCAACAGATTGATAGGATCGTCTGCTCCGTCATTTTTCTTTTCTTCGGCCATTGAGGGTTTCTTGGGTGTGTGAGAGAGATTTTATTTAAGAGAGACAAGCTCGAGACCCAACTTTCTATACTCGGACCTCGTCGAGGACATGCACTGAAAAAAACGATCAAGAGAAGCTTGCTCTGATACCACTGATCCGGATTATTTTCGGCACGAAATGAGAGCGGATATATAATAAAGAAATGCACAGAGATATTGTAGATATTCAATAATATAACATAAATGTATCAAATATGCAACCATAAACATAGATATACAGTAATACACGATTCCTATTAATCAGAGAAATGTACAAAGACTGTAAAAATACAGAGTGAAAGACTCGCTAGAATGGTGGCAGCTTATCTCTGAGAAGAGATGTGACGGCTACTCGCATTTGCAAGAAGATGATTACAATGAGGCTCTAAAGGCCCTTTTATGATAAACAGGAATTCCAAAGGTCCTTCACATCCAAAAACCTAACCCTAGGAGATGAAGTGCCAAAAGTCATGTGGGCCCCTTTTGGGTAAGTGAGTACATCAACTTCTCGGCATCGTAACTTTTGCATACGATCTCCGTTTTAGGCCTGCGATAGCTCGTTGGAAAGGTATCATTGAGGAAATTCATTTTGGAGGCTCAATCATGAATTTGGCTATCATTGACAGCCTTGATCTTGAAAAACCTTCATTTGGGCACTCAAAATGGCCCTGGAAGTTAAAACCTACTAAAAATAGTAAATTGCCAAAATTGCCAGAAAGCCATTTTGAGCCATTTGGAAAAGGTGGGTGGCCACCGATATCCACCTGGATCAATCCTCCATGCTTAGGAAGCAATGGTCTCCATTGAGTTGAGTTCCCGGTGGAGAGGGAAAATCATTTGTTGAATCTGCATCTTGGTGAGCTGCTTGTCTTGCTGGAGACGTCTCGCTGCTCAGTTTGTGGAAATATGTCACGAACCTGTTGTAGTTGAGGCTGCTCAACAAGTCGAGATACATGAGAGGAAAATGTGCAGAAGGAATCTTTGCACTTTGTTGCAGCCTTTTCGACCTGCTTCTGTTGGATAGAAGGTGCTTGGGGAATGGTGGTAGTGGTTGCAGTGTCCTTTTATTCTCCTTTTGAACAGATTGTGAAGAAGCTGAATTTTGCAGTATGGGATACTACCTTCCGACACTTTCTAGGTTGAACAGTAGTCGGTACTACCTCTAGTATTCTATAGAGATGACCCCCCAAAGTAACAATGACATTACGGGGTCGAGACTCATAAACATCATGGCGTATCAACATATATGGTTGGCCCCAGAGAACATCATAGACATCGAGTGGGGAAACATCACATAATACCTCATCCTTGAAGCATTGGATGTCGTATAATAATCGACACTGTTCGCTGACACAGAGATCTCGTCCTTGGTGAAGCCAGCAAATGTTGTATGGCTGCGGGTGTGGTGTTGTCGACAATCCCAACTGTTTGACGACCTCTGCTGAGATGTGGTTCTTCTGGCTTTCACTATGAACAATAAAATGCAGTGGGGTCCCCTTCACCCACATCTGTGAATGAAAAAGGTGCTCCCCTTCTTCAGGATCTGTTGGTTCTTCTAGTTGAATTGTTGCGGTCACGACAATAGCATTGGGGTCTGCATCGATGACCTGTCTTTTACCATTATTTTCAGAATCAGATTCTGAATCAAGGTTTGGCTCCTTGTATTTGATCTCAACCACCAATGACTGTTTTGAGCGATATTCATCAGTGTTGTGCCAAGGGATTTTGTGGAACTCACACCATTTTCCGATGTCCTTCTTTGTCTTCCCGTGACCCTTCTTTTCCTGTGTCTTGGACTGGTTTTCGAGAGACTATTTGTCCGAGCCGCCTTTATCATACTTTGGTTTTTGTGGATTTGCAGACTCGAATTCCCGTTTTTTCTGGTGCTTCAATTTTTGCTCAATTTTAATAGCATATCGATAAGCAGCATCGAGTGATGAGATGTCTAGAAAATCCATTTCAGTTTTGATGTATCTGTGTAGAGCCCCACGTTATTTTAGAACCAAATGTCGCTCGAAGTCTTTGATACCCAGCTTGGTGCGCAAGGTATGGAAGGTATTGGTGAACTCTGAAACTTCTTGGACCCTCTCTTGTCTCAGTGTGGTCCATCTCATGTACTAGTCCTCATAGTTGCCAACAGGGTAATACTGTTCTTTTACCGCATCCACAAAAAAATCTCAAGTGGGATCGACCCCATATATTCCAGAATCCTCTATGGAACTTTTCTCCCAGTAAGTTTCCCACCAATGTTTGACATGAGGGAGAGATTGAAGGAGTGCAAAGGTGATCTTTTCTTTGTCGAAAAAAATTTGAACAGAGAAATAACCTTCCAGCAGAGTTAACAATTTTTGTAGGGCTTCTGTATCGATCTGTCCTTGAAATATAGGAATATCAAAATTAACTTTTACCTTGAAAGGCGAGGTGCCTCCAAAGTGGTCACTTGATGAAGATGCGCATGATGCTATCGGCAGGCGCTAAAGGATGTGGGCAAAATTATCCATCATTTCGTCCCTCTGTCGCGTGAGAGCTTGCTCAAGCAACAGATTGAAAGGATCATCTTCTTGGGTGTGTGAGAGAGATTGTCTTCAAGAGAGACAAGATCGAGACCCAACTTGCTATACTCGGACCTTGTCGGGGACATGCACTGAAAAAAACGATCAAGAGCAACCTGCTCTGATACCACTGATCTGGATTATTTTCGGCACGAAATGAGAGCGAAGATATAATAAAGAAATGTACAGAGATATTGCAGATATTCAATAATATAACAGAAATGTATCAAATATGCAACCATAAACACAGATATATAGTAATACACGATTTCTATTAATCATAGATATGTACAGAGACTGTAAAAATACAGAGTGAAAGACTCGCTAGAATGGTGGCAACTTATCTCTGAGAAGAGATGTGACGGCTACTCGCATTCACAAGAAGATGATTACAATGAGGCTCTGAAGGCCATTTTACAATAAAAGGGAATGCCAAAATTCCTAAACATCCAAAAACCTAACCCTAGGAGATGAAGCGCCAAAAGTCATGTGGGCCCCGTTTGGGTAAGTGAGTACATCAACTTCCCGGGGTCGTAACTTTTGCATACGATCTCTGTTTTAGGCATGTGATAGCTCGTTGGAAATTTATTATCAAGGAGATTCATTTTAGGGGCTCAATCATGCCTTTGGCTATCGTTGAGAACCTCGATCTCGAAAAACCTTCATTTGGGCCCTCAAAATGGCCCCGGAAGTTAAAACTGGCTAAAAATAGTAAATTGCCAAAATTGCCAGAAAGCCATTTTGAGCCATTTGGAAAAGGTGTGTGGCCACCGATATCCACTTGGATCAATCCTCCCTCCTTATAAAGAAATGGTCTCCATTGCGTTGAGTTCCCGGGGGAGAGGGAAAAACATTTGTTGAATCTGCATCTTGCTGAGCTGCTTGTCTTGCTGGAGATGTCTCGCTGCTCAGTTTGTGGAAATCTGTCACGAACCTGTTGCGGTTGAGGCTGCTAAACAAGTCGAGATACATGAGAGGACGATGTGCAGAAGGAATCTTTGCACTTTGCTGCAGCCTTTTCGACCTGCTTCTGTTGGATAGAAGGTGCTTAGGGCATGGTTGCAGTGGTTGCAGTGTCCTTTAGTTCTCCTTTTGAACAGATTGTGAAGAAGCTGAATTTTGCAGTATGGGATACTACCTTGTGACACTTTTTAGGTTGAACAGTAGTCAGGACTACCTCTGTTATTCTATAGAGATGACCCCCCAAAGTAACAATGACATTATGGGGTCGAGACTCATAAACATCATGGCATCTCCACATATATGGTTGGCCCAAGAGAACATCACAGACATCGAGTGGGGAAACATCACATAATACCTCATCCTTGAAGGGTTGGATGTCGTATAATAATCGACACTCTTGGCTGACACGAAGATCTCGTCCTTGGAGAAGCCACCCAATGTTGTATGGCTATGGGTGTGGTGTTGTCGACAATCCCAACTGTTTGACAACCTCTGCTGAGATGNTGAGGTTCTTCTAGCTTCCACTATCAACAATAAAATGCAGCGGGGTCCCCTTCACCCACATCTGTGAATGAAAAAGGCACTCCCCTTCTTCAGGATCTGTTGGTTCTTCTGGTTGAATTGTTGCAGTCGCAACAATAGCAGTGGGGTCTGCGTTGATGACCTGTCTTTTACCATTATTTTCAGAATCAGATTCTGAATCAAGGTTTGGCTCCTTGTCTTTGATCTTGGCCACCAATGACTATTTTGAGCGACATTCATCGGTGTTGTGGCAAGGGATTTTTTGGAACTCACACCATTTTTTGGTGTCCTTCTTTATCTTCCCGTGACCCTTCTTTTCCTGTGTCTTGGACTAGTTTTCAGAAGACTGTTTGTTCGGGCCGTCTTTGTCATACTTTGGTTTTTGTGGATTTGTAGACCCGAATTCTCGTTTGTTCTGGTGCTTAAATTTATACTCAATTTTAACAGCATATCGATAAGCAACACCGAGTGATGAGATGTCCAGAAAATCATTTCAGTTTGGATGTATCTATGTAGAGCCCCACGGTATTTCAGAACCAAATGTCGCTCGGAGTCTTTGATACCCATCTTGGTGCACAAGGTATTGAAGGTATTGGTGAACTCTGAAACTGCTTGGACCCTCTCTTGCTGCAGTGTCGTCCATCTCATGTACTGGTCCTCATAGTTGCCAACAGGGTAATACTGTTCTTTTACCGCATCCACAAAAAAATCCCAAGTGGGATCGGCCCCATATATTCCAGACTCCTCTATGGAAATTTTCTCCCAGTAAGTTTCCCACCAATGTTTGACATGAGGGAGAGCTTGAAGGAGTGAAAAGGTGATCTTTTCTTTGTCGGAAAAATTGTGAATAGAGAAATAACCTTCCAGCAGAGTTAACCATTTTTCTAGGGCTTCTGCATCTATCTGTCCTTCAAATATAGGAATATCAAAATTAACTTGTACCTTGAAAGGCGAGGTGCCTCCAAAGTGGCCGCTTGATGAAGATGTGCCTGATGCTATTGGCAAGAGTTGAAGGATGTAGGAAAAATTCTCCGTCATTTCGTCCCTCTGTCACGTGAGAGCTTGCTCAAGCAACAGATTGATAGGATCGTCTTCTCCGTCATTTTTCTTTTCTTCCGCCATTGAGGGTTTCTTGGGTGTGTGAGAGCGATTTTGTTCAAGAGAGACAAGCTTGAGACCCAACTTTCTATACTCAGACCTCATCAGGGACATGCACTGAAAAAAATGATCAAGAGTAGCCTGCTCTGATACCACTGATCCGGATTATTTTCGGCACGAAATGAGAGTGAAGATATAATAAAGAAATGCACAGTGATATTGCAGATATTCAATAATATAATAGAAATGTATCAGAGATGCAACCATAAACACAAATATATAGTAATACATGATTTCTATTAATCAGATAAATGTACAGAGACTGTAAAAATATAGAGTGAAAGACTCGCTAGAATGGTGGCAGCTTATCTTTGAGAAGAGATGCGACGGCTACTCGCATTCACAAGAAGATGATTACAATGAGGTTTTGAAGGCCCTTTTACAATAAACATGAATTCCAAAATTCCTAAACATCCAAAAACCTAACCCTAGGAGATGAAGCGCCAAAAGTCGTGTGGGCCCCGTTTGGGTAAGTGAGTACATCGACTTCGCGGGGTCGTAACTTTTGCATACGATCTCCATTTTAGTCGTGTGATAGCTCATTGGAAAGGTATCGTCAAGGAGATTCATTTTGGGGGATCAATTATTCCGTCGGCTATCATTGAGAATATCAATCTCGAAAAACCTTCATTTGGGCCCTCAAAATGGCCCCGGAAGTTAAAACCTGCTAAAAATAGTAAATTGCCAAAATTGCTAGAAAGCCGTTTTGAGCCATTTGGAAAAGGTGGGTGGCCACTGATATCCACCTGGATCAATATTTCTTAGAAGGCAGGGGAAAACTATCAATTTTTTTTTTTTTTAAGTACAAAAGGTGTGCAATAGTGACATAAGTTCGTCACAAGTATGGCATCCCCGTCGCAAGCAATTGGTGGGTTTTTTTACTCTGTCATGTTTTTTCATCGCTATTGCCACGCTTTTGCGTTTCTAATTGCCATGATTTTTCATCGAAAGTATGGCATTTGCGTCATAAGCCTTTGATGGGTTTTTTACTCTTCCATGCTTTTTCATCGCTATTGCCACACTTTTTCGTCTCTACTTGCCATGCTTTTTCATCGCTACTTGCCATGCTTTTTCGTCGCAAGTATGGCATCTGCGTCCCAAGCCATTGGTGGGTTTTTTACTCTGGCATGCTTTTTCATCTCTATTTCCACTATTTTTCGTCGCTATTGCCATGCCTTTTCTTCGCAAGAAGGTATACCTCTCTTTAGGATGATGACATGTGGCGGCTTGATTTTGTCGTTTTTTCCACGAATACCTAGTGTGTGGATATAGCGATGAAAAACACTCCACGATAAATATTTTTTTCCTTCATGGAAAGTGCGATGGATATCTGTGGCAATAGTAATGAAAAACCATGGAAGATTTGGTCATATTTAGTAGTGTATCACTTCAAAGTCTGTCTTAGTGCACACTCCATCCAAATCTACTGTCACTCCTTTCAGTTTCCCTGTTGGAAGAACTCTGTGCTGGTTTGATAACTTCAGTTGAACTAGTGAATAGCCTAATGTGGAATCTCCCACAAACTGCCATGTCTTCTTTGTTAAGACATTTACTTCAGATCCTAGGTCCAATATAACATCTCTCATGTTGAAATTTCCGATATTGGCATTCAATCTAAATTATCTTCTTGTCCTCCTTCTGACATGGAGGTGATTGACTGTTTTCTGGTCTAATTTCCCCTCAATGTTTGTGTTACATTTATCTACCATATTCTATAATATTGTAACACATGATGGATCTTTGAATAACGTAACACAAGATTGAAGAAATGTTCAGATATTACTTACTTGGTCTCCAGGGTGTACTTCACTAGTGTGGTCCATTGCTGATGACATTTCATATGTGGAGACATCTTCAATATGTTGAACAGAATATGTAGACTCAAATTTCTACTTGATAGACTATTGTCTTACCTCCTTGAAGGTTTCCTTCTCCTTTCCTACATCAAACTGCATTGGTGGCTCAATATTCTTCTTCACCCACTGGTGTTGTACTGAATCTTGTTTGACTGTGTCATATCTTGTTTTATATCCTCCATGCGTAACTATGTTGATATTTCTTCCATCATCCCTCACTTCTGCAAAAATACACTAAACATTCTGATTGTTCTGATTTCTCTTTTCATGAATTTTTCCCAATAATGTTGGACAATCCTCCGTATCATGATCGGTTGCGTGACAATACATGCATGTCGCAGGTGGAAGTGGACATTCCCTTGCATAATTCCCTAGATTCAGGCAGTTATGGCACACTACTGGACCTCTTCCTCATAGAAATCCTCCTCTACCTTGTCCTCGACCTCTATATCCAGTTCGATCTCCTTGTGGTGCATTGTACTGAGGCATCTGATTATTCAACACGTGGTTATATTGTGGCTATGAATTATTATATTGAGGTTGTGCAATGTTATACCGATGCTATACAGTGTTGTATGGAGGTGGTACTTGATTGAACTGGGGTGCATCTTGTCCTGTCATCATTTCTTCCTACACCCTATAGGTATCTGACATTCTCTCCCTCATCAGATCCATTGTTCTGCAGTTTTTTTCATCATGACCCACTGATTTCCAAAAGTTGCAGTATGAATTCTTGGGTATTTTCTGATACTTTTGCATCATTGGAAAATGATATGGATCATGCCCATGTGTTTTACAAATCTCTCACTAGGGTCCTCCTATTGGAAAGGGATTTGTCATTCATGTTTCCATATACTATGCAAATGTTGTGCATTCGATCTTGTGATGTCCTTTTGTTCTGCATGTGGTACACTAAAAAACTTCTCTCTTATCCTTTCCCTTATTCTGATTTAGTTGAAAGGTTAGATTCTTCATATCCTCCTTCAATTCCTCTATGGATGGACCTGTCTTATGGTACTGGTTTTCTTCCAATTGAAAGGCTTCCTGCAAAGCCTCTGATTGAGTTTGGAATTTCTTTTGTCTAAGTGGGTATTTTAGATGTGGTAATAGAGAATTAAAAAACAAATGCCTATGTTGTATGTCAGTCATGGCATACCTCAATTTCCCTTTTAAACATTTGAATCTCTGGTCAATTTACTAGACATATTCTCCTAGTTTGTGTCTGATTTCTATCATCTCATTCATGTATTAGTCCTCTAAGTTGGGATTCTAAAATTCATTTATCAGTAGCCTCTTGACATCTACAATCATCCTTCTTGTTTCTGGTGGAATGTTTACAACTAAGATCATGTACCAATATAGTGTGTGGTATCTTATCATGATAACTAACTGTGCAAGTTTTGTATCTTCATCTGTGATCTACTTTTCTTCCCAAATCTTCTCATAGATAAAGAAGTGATTTTTAGGATCCTCTGATGCCTCTCCCTTGAATTTTTGTAACCTAACGGTAGGATCATGTCCTGCCATCTTGAACGTTGATGAGATATGACCTCTGCATGGTGTGGATACTTGACTACTACTTCATGAAATTACTCCTCCAGTTGTTTCTCCTTGTTTACATGTACTTCATTATGTGTTTATTCCACTAAAATTTGGTTTTCTAGCTGGTGGTTTTCTTTCCAGTGTATTGGTCACACATGGGTTTATGGGTTCGACATTAACACTGACATGGATAGGGGTTCTGCCTTATGTTCTTTCCCTTGGACCTCTTTTCTTTCTTTCATATGTTGTGCATATTATTTCCTTAATTTTCTCCATAGCCCAGAGATCCTCTACCTCTTCTTCATCACTTTCCAAGCCTTCCCTCACTACTATGGATCTCTTCTTATTGTTCATCTTGTATTGGTAGGGTGCTCCACTGCGTGTATTTCCAGTTGTTTCCATGATATCCTTGATCTGGTCTTCCTCCATCATGATTGGGTCCAAGGCCTCTTCCCTCTTTCCTTTATCCATCTCTTCCTCCATTTCTTCAACTCTTTTTAGTGCTTCCCCCCTTCCCCCATCCATGTAGGGAAGTTTTAGATGTCTGACTCCATATTCATTACACCTTTGTTATATAGTAATATCTTTATGTAAGTATACAATGACCTTATATACCTTCCTCATGGTCCTCTTATGAAATCTTTCTCTGCTGTGCTGTAAGACTTCGCAGTGTCTACTGCAAATTCTGTGATAAATCTTGTAAAAATACTATCTAACCAAAAATCTACTGCATGCATGAATTTGTTATCAACTGGTTGCAACTGTGTGATCTCCACAGGATTCCACTCTAGTTGTCTAATCCGATTTATTGTGTGGTTTTATTTCAACCTCAATATGAACTCCTGCAATACATGTGGGAAATCATAGAAAAATACTTCATGCAAGTCGCTAAATATGTACTTGTCTAGATATTTGCACGGTGTTATTTTAGGGTTTCAGTTGTCTTTCTGCGAAAACTCCAGCTCCTTTTTCTTCAACCAACTTTTGATATCTACCTTCCTTGGATTCCATGGTATGAACATCCCCTTCTATATTTTCATTCTTTTAACGCTTCCTCAACAGATATGGCATTCTTTTAATGGTTATTCAACATATCTCTTTCGCTCAATCCCATTATGTTCCAACTGGAAATAAAACCATTTTTTGGTTACTACTCTCTTTCTCTCCCTTAGGCTGACCCAGGTTCAGATCCGAACAAGCTTCCAACAAAGCCTCTAAAACTATCAGCCCTCCTGGTTAACCAGAAGGAAACACAACACACAAAGTGTACTGCAGAATATCACCCGAGATAGTTCTATGGGTGGCTACAACGCTCAGGTGCTTGCAGCATGGCAATGAGTGGGGATCTAATATTATACTTTGGTATCTTCATTAATTTACTATCTCATACATCTAGATTTAATATATTGTCATACTTTATCCATGCATGTAAATCAAAAGATCTAACTACTTCATCAAGACATTTATCCAAGAGTTTACCATTGATATAAAATAAATAAACCATAAATATTTTTTACAACACATGATCTACTGTGGCTCACCCCCTCCTAGGATATGTCCATAAATATTTGTATCTCAATCTCCTTTACTATGTTTCTGCAAGATATCGTGTCACATGCAGTACATTCTCTGCTCTTACAATCACCAGAGGCTTCTCGATCCCTGCATGGATGACTACATCACACCAAGATCCTCATCCTGTGATATAACCATTGGGATCAAGTTGCTCGACTCTCCTCTAGCTCAACAACTTACCAAAATTTACAGTTCTTACAATTTTGTATTCTAAACCCCCTACCTAGACCTCCTAAGTACTTACTTATACTATTCTTGGCTTATTGGCCATTAAAATATCTTACCAAAACCCTAACCCTAATGTAGTTATGTTTCCTTGCATGCTTTCCTCCCACATGATGCTTTTCCTTCCAGCTATCTTTCTCCCACTTCTTGCTTTTCTCTCCAAAAATAGCCTTTTCCCCAAAATGGGCCTGCGCCAAACAAGGGAAAATTGGGCATGGATTTTCATTTAGTCACTTAGTACGATTTATACCTTGCAAATTACAAGGAAAACTTTGCCTCTTCTTGCACAACCACTGTAATACTCCAAGGTCGAACCCCTGTTCAATTGTAATGATGTTTAACGATGTTTATAGGCTGGTGAGCCAAGTATTTATAAGTTGAGAGGCTTATGTGTTTATTAGGCCAGGGAGCCCAGATTCAAATGCCAATGAGCCTATTTTTGTATATGTAATTATGAATATCATTAATAAAAATACATCATTACGTGTAGACCAACCATGAAGAAAGCGTTATGGGGGACTAAGCTCCACTAGGAAGGGAAAGGGAAGGGGTCTGAGAGGCTAGGAAAAATGGGTTATTCTTGAGGGCTTAACCCAAGGGAATATTAGAATGTATTTCCTTAAATTACTAAGGCTTGAGAAATAAACCCTATTATCCTAACTCCCTTTGGGGACAGGAATAAACTCCAAGTGGAGAGGAATGAGCTCTTGAAGATCCAAGTGTCATCAAGGATGCATGAAAATTTATGTGGGAAATTCCATCATTGTGGGGTTTTGTAATGTCCCCGACCATCCATGTCGGATCATGCTATGCCAAAGAACTCTTTATGATCTCTTTGCGAAACATATTGTAACATACCCAACACCCAATTGAGCTATGCCACATAAATTTTTTGAACTACATGCAATTAAAACATATACACACAGAACTCTTGCGGAAGCTCTATATAAAAACGTAAACATACAAATATATTATTTAAATGCACAGATTCATATTGAAATAATAGTAAACACATACATGCATCATATATAGGAAATACCCATAAATATAAACACAGTTATAAATCGTACACAGAATAAATCCATAAGAATAAAGACGGAAATGACAATGCAACATGTAAATTTATCACACAATTGACACTTATCCTAGTAAGACTATCACCAACTATGTGCATACCTTCAAAAAACCTCCCAGTCTTAGACCACACTGTTCATCAGTCTCAACAGTGAGTCACCCCTGAGTTGGGACTAAACTCCACCCGGGTAAAGGGATTCCTAACCAGGCTAAAGGCTTATAGACAATAGGAAAGACTCTGTCTTAGGTGCCAACTCAAACTAACAACCTACAGTACCTCATTTCCCACATGCCTATCCCACCCAGGAATTGTGCCCCTTATCTTCTCAATAGTCCTTCAACTGCCCCACTTCCTTTACGGGCTTCGGCAAAAGGCCGTATATAAAGTCTCGGAGCATTGTAGCTGTAGTTTGGCACCTTCAGGAAATCAATTCCCAACAATTCTCTCACCCAGATAATTTCTCACAGGCCTGGCAACCTGTATCTTCAATATCCCATGGGCTTGATGACCTACTTCTCTAGTCTATCTCCCAAGCTAACCAGATAAACCAACACAGAATGGCTATGGATACAGGTTCAGGTACAGTCATGAATATATGAAGGATAGCTCAATCAGTGTGTGCATGCTCATGGATGATTGACTAGATAGCTCAATGATGGAAGGAATCGTGGGAAGAATGATGGAAAAGATTGGAAAATGAACCAAGTCCCAACAATATGTATGCATGTCCCCCCAAATTGACACATGTCATGTTTGGGAGCTACTTTGGCCCACTTGTCCCCAACTTTGGAACTTAGGATACAATAATTATCCATACTTTATGTTTTAAGAAATATTAATATAATATTCCTTTTTGGCTTAAGATCCCTAGCTTAGCCCATTTTCCTTAAATTTTATCCCCTCCCTTTCCCTAACCAGTGGAGTTTAGTCCCCCATCTCTTTTATCGTGGTCGGTCTGTGCACATCGATGTATTTTATATTAATTATGAGACATATACAAAAATATGTGCACTGGCCTTTAACATCTAGGCTCTCCGACCTAATCAAAACATAAGCTTACTAGCTTATAATAACTAGCTCACCATCCTATAAAATGCAACATATACAAAAAAGACTCCATGGCCTCAAAATCTCATGCACTCAAGTTGTTGCACGTGGTATCCAGGAATGTCCACACTTCATCATTTTTCTGTGCAGTACAAGTGCGCACTATGCCATGAAATGTGCATACAAAATGATATCAAGAAAATCACGAGCTTAAGTACATTTTCATTCACATTAAAATTGGGTTCGGACTAGGGATATTATAATCCCCTCCCCTTATTTATGCAATGTCCTCAGTGCATCATGTACCCATATACAACAAAATTTCAAAAATCCTAAAAAATATGCGGGTATTTTGCCTGCATTGCATCCTCATGTTCCCAAGTAGCATCCTCAATAATGTACCAGGTCTATTGGACCTTAACAATCCCTATGGCTCAATTCTAGAGGTGTTTGATTTTTTGGTCCAGAATGTGCACCAAATGCACTTGGAAAGCGCCTTCTTGCTCCACCTAGATCACATTCCAATCAATAACATGATTAGCATCATGTATATATTTCTTGAGCAATGATACATGGAATACATTATGAATAGACATAGATGCAGGTAATGAAATCATATAAGCCACTGGACCAATCCTCTCTAGGATTTCAAATGGCCCACAATAGCGAGCTGCCAACTTTGAACAATTTTGCAATTTCAAGGAACTTCTGTTGGCCTTCACTTTCAAGAATACATGATCACCCACTTTAAATTCCATTTGAGTTCTGCCCTTATCAACATATATTTTCTTTCTATCTTGAACAACCTTTAAAATTTGTTTTATTTTAATCATTTTCTTTTTCATTTCCCTGAGAAAATCTGGCCCAACCACTGCTCTATCTGCTGGGTTATCCCAACTTACTGGTGTGTTGCGCTTTCTTCCATAAAGTGCCTCAGATGGGCTCATCTTTAGAGATTCTTGGTACCCATTGTTATAAGAAAACTCTACCAAGTGTAGGTAGTCTTCCCATTTTGATGGTTTATCCATCACATACATCCTCAACATATCTTGAATCACTTGATTTACCCTCTTTGTTTGTCCATCTAATTCTGGATGATAAGTTGTACTAAAATTCAATTTTTTTCCAAATCCATTAAATAATCCTTTCCAAAATTTTGAGGTAAATTTTGGATCTCTGTTAGACACAATTATCTTGGGTATTCCATGTAATCTAGCAATTTTCTTAATATAAACATCAACAATGTCGGTTTCCTTGTGAGTGAGCTTAACTAGAATAAAATGGGCAGATTTAGTAAGCTTATCCACCACTACCATGATAGAATCATGTTGCTTGTTTGTTCTGGGTAGTTTGGCGATGAAATCCATTGTTACAACTTCCCATTTCCACTCAGAAATGGGTAATGGTTGTAGAAAACCAGATGGGTGTCTATGCTCATCCTTTACCTTTTGACATTCCAAACATCTGGCAATAAAATCAACAACCTCTTTCTTCATGCCTTTCCAATAATATTGGCTCTTGATAGATGCAATAGTTTTCTGATATCCTAGGTGCCCAACATAAGGTACATTATGCATTTCTCTCAATATCATAATTTTCAATTCCTGAGAATTTGGTACGTAAATTCTTCCCCTGTACATGAGAATTTCATCATTATCTATCTTGTATTCCTCAATTTTCTATTGCAAAATACCTTGTTGTAATTTTCCCACTAATTCCTTGTATTGCAAATCTGATTTGGCAGCCTCTATAATTATGTATTTCAAATCTGATTGGTACATGCTAATGGTTGTAGCATACATTTCATGCACTCTTCTATCGAGTGCATCAACCACTTTGTTCTCTTTTTCCCTTTGATATGATTTATATCAAAGTCATATTCACTTAAAAACTCTAACCATATGCTCTACCTAGCATTTAGAGTTGGTTGATCAAATAAATATTTCAGACCATTATGGTATGTTCTTAGCTCAAACCTTTTCCCAATGAGGTAGTGTCTCCATTTCCTCAAGGCATGCACTATGGCTGCCAACTCCAAATCATGAGTGGCATAGTGTCTTTCATGATCCTTTAACTTCCTTGAATCATAACATATAACAAACCCATTTTGACTAAGGATTCCACCAAGTCCCTCTTTACATGCATCTGTGCATACAATGAAGTCTTCATTTGGGTCTGCAATCCTTAGTATTGGAGCACTTGTTAATAATTATTTCAAGTGTTGGAAACTCTTTTCACAATCCAATGTCCAATGAAACTTCACACCCTTTCATTTGTAAGGAAGTGATTGGGTGTGCAATCTTTGAGAATCCTTTAATAAATCTCATGTAGTAGCCTGTAAGGAACATGAATGAAATGACCTCTATCACATTCTTTGGCACTGACCATTCTCTAATGGCTTCTATCTTCTCAAGATCCACTCCTATCCCATCTTTTGATATGATATGAACCAAATAATGAATTTGCTTATGATAAAATGGGCACTTGTTCAATTTGGCATACAACTGATGATCCCTTAATACTTGCAACACCATCATCAAATGATGTTCAGTCTCTTCTTTTGACTTGGAATATAAAAGAATTTCATCCAAAAAGACAATGACAAACGTGTCTAAATATTCTTGAAAAACACCATTCATTAAGCACATGAAAACAGCTGGTGCGTTTGACAACCCAAATGGCACCACTATGAACTCATAATGACCATACCTTGTCCTGAAGACGGTCTTGTTGATATCTTCCTCTTTAATCCTTACATGATGGTATCCTGACCCGATATCTATCTTTGAAAAGATCTTTGCATCCTTCAATTGATCAAAAAGATCATCAATCCTTAGCAGAGGATACTTGTTTTTAACAGTAAATTTATTCAACTGTCTGAAATCAATGCACAATCTTAATGTTCCATCCTTTTTCTTCACAAACAAGACTGGGGCACCCCAAGGTGATGCACTTGGGTGTATATACCCCTTCTTCATAATTTCTTCAGGCTGCATTTGCAAATCCTTCAATTCTGGTGTACTCATCCTATAAGGAGTCTTTAACATTGGAGTTTCTCCAGGAATTAAATTTATAGAGAAATCAATATCTCTCTTTGGGGGTAGTCCTAGTACCTCCCTGAACACATCTTCAAAATCTTCCAGGACTACATAATCTTCCAAATTTGGCACCTTATCTTTAGGTGTCTCTTCCATATGCGCTGCATATATTTGACACCCTTTTCTATAGCATTTCTTCAGCTGCAATGCTGAAATATCTCTGATGGTTACTACCCTAGGAATTCCCTACACTTTCCTTAAGTTCCCTTCCTCATCCAAGCAAATAAATGCCTTTTTATGATATTCTAGGATAGTATGATTCTAGTACAACCAATCCATCCCAATCAGACAGTCATAGGAACCTAAAGGCGAGATGTTCAAATATTCCCTAGTGTTAAACCCATTCATGTCCATAAGAAATGACTTAACCCTCTCATTAAATTTTCTTTTGGCTCATGTAGCCAGCTACACCAACCAAGATTTTCCATTCTTTCTTCTTGGAAAATGAAAACTTTCCACCATCTTAGGATCTATATAACTATGACTAGATCATGAATCAATTAAAATAACAATGGTTTGGTTGTTGATCATACCTTCCACTTCAATCATATGTGACTGATACTCTGCTTTCTTGTTGTCTAGGGCTACATAGATCCTTGGTACATTTATGCCCATGTCCTCCACTGTTTCAGCTTGCTGTACATTGTGAAAAGTTCTCACTTTTTCACCTTTGTGAGGAAAATCTCTGTACATATGATCTCCTTTACAACCCCAACATTGAATATGTGGTTTCCTTGGCCTTTGACCCCCTGTCTCAATCGTTTTGGGCTCTCTAGGAGGTTGTTGTCCCTATGGATTATTTATGAAGAATGGTGGCTTAGCTCCCTTCTTCCTCTGATCCATATTGAACTTCTTTTTTTCTTCCCAATATTTTTGTAAAGTCGGACTTGATTTTTGTTGATCATATAGGAATTTAGCTCACCTTATGGTCTCCCCCAATGTATTTGTATCATCATACTATATTTTTTCATTGATGAATGATGAAAATCCACTCAAATACCTTTGAATTTTAACTGTCTCATCCTTGATGAAAGAGACATACTTCGGCATTTCTAGAAACCTTCTTTCATATTCATCATATGTCATACTCCCAAGCTTTAGTTCAAATAACTCTTTCATTTTCTTGTCATAGTATCTCTTAGTCAAGTATTTCTTCTCAAAATACTTCTTGAATTCTCTCCAAGTAAAACTTTTCTCTTTAATGTGTTGCACCTGCACAAAATGATCCCACCACATGGATGCCTTTCCCTTGATTTGATAGATGGAAATTCTACCTTCTACATGAGAAGAATAATTATGCAATTGAAAATATTTTATCATTCCCAGCAGCCATGTTTCTTCATCCTCATCCTTCTTGTGCTCACCATCAAATGTACGAGGTTTGATTTTGTTCATTTCTCCTCGTAGTTCATCCACCCCATACCTCTTATGATTTATGATATGGGATGGACTTGATATTCTATGTGATCTCTTATTGGAATGCCTCTGGGAGTGGTGGTGATGTTTGCTAACACTTATGGTTCTTCTTTTCTCATCAGGAGGCCTGTGACTTCCAGATTTGCTTGAGCCACTCTCCTTATCCATTTTCTTTTCTATTATGTTCAAGCTCTGCAATAACTTCACGTTGAAGTCATCCTAATGCTCCTTGTATTTCATAATCCTTTCATTATCCTCTTTATGGATTTGTACATCCTTCTGCAAATTTTTAATGGTCTCTGCCATATTCATGTTTTCATCCCTTCCTTCTCCATGTCCATTGGAGTTTGTTCCTTCAATGCCCAAATGGACATCCACCCCTCTAATATCATCTTCATGGTTGTAAGTCCCTTTTGCCTCTTCCATTTCTATGGAATCTATGTTGATATTGATCTGATCTAGTTGTTGTTAACTCTGCAAAATGTGCAGCCAACAAAACTTTGTCAGGCTAACTGATTCAACAATTTCATGAAAATATGAACCATTCTGGTTCAATAATATATATCAGAATTCTTTCTTCTGATTTCCTAGAAAATTTAATTCCCCGATCAATTTTCTGGGTGGATATTTAGATTCCATTGTTCGATACCTTTCCAACACCTTCTCCTATGCTCAATTCCGAGTCTTGAGTAAAAAGTTATGGCTATTTAAAAATTGCCCATTAATTTTTATGTTCACACTTCAACTTGGCGCAACTCTGCGTTGTAATTATGCAATTTCGCACCTACTCCATTGGATTTTTCATAGGATATCAATTGGGTTTCTTCATATACATCTTATGGACACTTTCTAAATTTCACCTCTTTTTGGGTTCTGGGATGCTAGTTACAGCCTGCTGAAATTCCAGACCAAAATACCATATTGTAATTGGTATGCTACAGGTTCCTTATTTTCCATATTAAACAATTTTAACATGACCATAAATTTAATTTAGCTCTTTTAATCTCATCTATGGCTCAATATATTTCCATTGACTACTGCTGCGCCTCAATCTGATTATGGAGTAGAAAGTTATGGCTCTTTGAAGTTAGATGGGTCTTAAAATTTACCCTCCAATGTTTGTGCTGTAACTTTCTTATAAAAGCTCTGTTTGACGAACGGTTTACACCATTAGAAAGATCTCTCCGAGCTCTTTTATTTGAGCTACAGAGAAATAGTGTGGCCTAGTGCACTTTGTTCTCATGGTTTTCAAGTGCATAAAAGTGCTCTTAAGGCACTAAAATACGCACTGCAAAACGATGATGTTCAAATGATATAAAACGTCGCAGAAAATCAGTGGTTTTCTACTATTGTTCACCCTTCAAACAATTTCACGTGCACAAATTTCAACCTGTAACCCATATTTTCCTTGTGCAACAACAACACAAGGTAAATCGTGCTTCGCGCACTATAAAACCATTGTGTATCACTTCTCTATTGCGCGAATAACTTGTGTGCACTACTTTTATGTCGCGTGCCAATATCCACCATGAAAATTTTTTGTACCGCATGCTAATATTCTATGCACATTTCACTCGAAACGTTGCATCATGCCAAAGTTTAGTACACCCCAACATGCACCAATACTCTGTGTGCACCATTAACTAAACTATCGTGTGACAACATATACCCACATTGCTCGCGCACCAACCAAACTCCTCTGCGCTCTGCCAATACTATGCACACCACGCACACCATTATTATTTTTCTGGGCGACGCAAAAATTTAGTGTGCACACCTACACACCAACATTTTTCCACACATTCCCCAAAGTTTAGTGCGCACATCCACACACTAACATTTTTCCGTGCGACACCCAAAATTTAGTGGGCATACCCACACACTAACATTTTTTCACACAATGCCCAATTCTTACATATCTCAACTTTTACTGCGCATAATGCATTTTTAGTGTGCCCACCCATGCACATTCATTTTTATGTGCATCAATTCCTTGTGAATTCCGCTGCAGAAATTGGGGATTTTGCTTAACTTTTTCCCCAATTTACTATAGACATTATGTAACCATGAAATTTCGTGCAATTTCACCTCGATAACAGTAGTTCAACCTTTGCAACAACAAATCGTTGTGGGTTGACATTGATGGAATGAATTTCCCCAAAATGAATTCACGAATTGAGAATTTTATTTACTAATCTTGCTCCATCTATCATGGCTTCACTATAACTTCAAATTTGACCCATTCTAGATCCGAATTTGCTAGAACATATATTAAATTGGGAATATCTCATCACTTGGCCGAATTTCTCAATTTTATCATGAATTTAACATAAAAATTGGGGCTTTTCCCCAATTCCACCCAACTGTTGTTACTTTTTACCATGGACGCTCTACAAACTGAAATTTGGCCACTTTGAACTAAATCCTCTGTGACATTTCAATTCAACTCAACTTTCTCGGCCCATCCAAGCTCAATGTTGAAAACTGAGGCTTTCATACCATGTTGTAATGTCCCCGACCATCCATTCCAGACCACACTACGCCAAAGAACTCTTTATGTTCTCTCTGTGAAACATATTGTAACATACCCAACACCCAACTGAGATATGCCACATAAATTTTTCGAACTACATGCAATTAAAACATATACACATAGAACTCTTGCGGAAGCTTTATATAAAAATGTAAACATACAAATACATTATGTAAATGCATGGATTCATACTAAAATAGCAGTAAATGCATACATGCAGCATATATAGGAAATTCCCATAAATATAAACACAATTATAAATCATACACAAGATAAATCCATAAGAATAAACAGAGAAATGACAATGCAACATGTAAATTTATCACACAATTGACACTTATCTCGGTAAGAATATCATCAACTACATGTAGACCTTCCATGAACCTCCCAGCCTTATACCACACTGTTCATCACTCTCAACAGTGAGTCACCCCCAAGTTGGGACTAAACTCCACCCGGGTAAAGGGATTCCTAACCAGGCTAAACGCTCATAGACAATAGGAAAGACTCTATCTCAGGTGCCAAATCAAACTAACAACCTACAGTCCCTCATTCCCCACATGTCAGTCCTACCCAAGAAGTGTGCCCCTTCTCTTCTCAACTGTCCTTCAGTTGCTCCACTTCCTTTCCGGGATTCAGCAACAGGCTAGACAAGAAGTCTCAGAACGTTGTAGTTTTAGTTTAGCACCTTCAGGAAATCAATTCCCAACAATTATCTCACCCATAGAATTTATCACAGGCCTGACAAGCCGCCTCTTCAATATCCCATGGTCCTGACAACCCACTTCTTCAGTCTAGCTCCCAAGCTAACCAAATACACTAACATAGAATGGCTATGGATACAGGTTTAGGTACAGTCATGAAGATACAAAGGATAGCTCAATGGGTGTGTGCATGTTTATGGATGATTGACTGGATAGCTCAATGATGGAAGGAATCATGGGTAGAATGATGGAAAAGATGGGAAAATGAACTAAGTCTCAATAATATGTATGCATTTCCCCAACTTGACACTTGTCATGTTGGGAGCTACTTTGGGCCACTTGTCCCCAACTTTGGAACTTAGGATAAAATAATTATCCATACTTTATGATTTAAGAAATATTAATATAATATTCATTTTTGGCTTAAGCTCCCTAGCTTAGCCCATTTTCCTTAACTTTTAGACCCTCACTTTCCCTAACCAGTGGACTTTAGTCCCCCATCTCTTTTATCATGGTTGGTCTGTGTGCAATGATGTATTTTATATTAATTATGAGACATATACAAAAATAGGTGCACTGGATTTTAACATCCAGGCTCTCTGGCCTAATCAAAAAGTAAGCATCCTAGCTTATAATAACTGGCTCACCATCCTATAAAACACAACATATACAGAAAAGGCTCCATGGCCTCAAAATCCCATGCACTCAAGTTGTTGCCCGTGGTATCCAGGAATGTGCACACTTCATCATTTTTCTACACAATACAATCACGCACTATGCCATGAAATGTGCATACAAAATGATATCAAACAACTCACCAGCTTAAGTACATTTTCATTTACATTAAAATTGGGTTCGGCCTAGGGATATTACATGTTCACTAACCATTCTTTCCATCTTTTGCCCCATTCACTCACGCACTAAGCAGGCATGCAATCATCCATTTCTTCCATTGTTGAACCCTCTACCATCGTGAACCTCTATAATTTTCTGAGTCATCCCTTGCCTTACCCATTTTTTCTATTGTGGTTACATCGTTGACTTAAGAGATGGACATAAGAAGTAGGTTTCCAGGACTATGGTTTGAAGAGGCATGTTTTCAGGCCCATGGGTTGAAGAAGCAGGTTGTCAGGCCTGTGAGAAACTCTCTCCAAGTGAGAGAAATTGTTGGGGAAGTGATTTCTCCTAGAGGGGGTCCAACAGAAGCTACAGAGCTCTGAGAATTCCTCATTCAGCCTATTGTTGAGGCCCTAGAAGGGAAGTGGATCAGTCGATGGACTGTGGAACAATGAAGGTGTATATTCTCAGGGTGGGACAGGCATGTGGGGATTGAGAGTCTGTGAGTGGTGGGCATAAGTAGGCTCCTTGGAGGGAATCCTTCCTATTGCATTGTGCATATTTCCATAGTATCGGCCTAGCATAGTATTTCCTTACCCTGGATGGAGTTTAGTCCAATCTTGGGGGTGACCTACTGCTGATAGCTTAGAGCAGTGTGGTCTAAGGCTGGGAGGTTCGTGGAAGGTATGCACAAAGTCGATGGTCTTCTCATAAAAAGATAAGTACCAATTCCATATTAATTTTACATTTTTTGTTAATTATATGTCTGAAATTTATCATAATTATTTGTGTTTATTGCATGTATATGTTTATTTTCACTTCCACATGAATCTGTGTATGCGTAGAATGTTTATATCTATTACATTTCATTATGTGTGTGTGTGTGTGTGTGTGTGTGTGGATAGAGTAGAGAGTTTTTTTCTTGGTAGCATGTTTGGCCCTGGGATGGCTAGGTACGTTACAATCTGGTTTTAGAGAAGTTTTGTTTTAAATTAGTGGTGTGTCCCCATCTTGCATGGCTAGGGAACATTACAACCACCCTTTTTCAACTTGCAATTGCAAAATAAATAACATGAGCAGATCTACTATGAGAAACCACATCCCTAGCAACTGGCAGAACTCAAATCTAAGGTATAATAGAACACTAGGTTACTTTTTACAAACAATTTTTTCATTTCCAATGTACTACTATGCATCTCTTTCCTATTTTTGCATAAAATATTATTTTACGTCTCTTAATGCAAAACTGACATTTGGTTTCTCTCCTAACCCACCATCCTCTTATTCCTCAAAATTCCATGAAACGTTTTGCATAGAAATCATCCTTTTTGGAGTGGCAATGCACTACTAATTTAAGAACAAGTTATACATATTGGAATGATAAATTTATAGCTTAAATCCTAAATTATTGATCCATATCCAACTATGGGTGTGCAGTTTAGTATAGCCAACTTTAACATTTTGGCATTTTGGTTTTACAATACAATTTTTATCCTTTATGCACACCAGGTATGTTTATGTCTCAAAATTACAATACAAGTTTATAGACAGGTGTGAAATCACAAACTACATCTTATGCAAGATGAACCACCAAAGTTGGCTCAAATTTGAGACTAGGGCATGCATTTGAGGCTGAGACAGTTTTCCCTTCAAATTTACATGAAATCCAAATTCTAGGTGCATGAAAGAAACCTCTCATGTTCTTTAATTGAACGTTTTATGCATAGGTAAATTTACCATTTATGTAACTCCATATTAAAACTTATAAAACCACTTTTGGAGCTACGGGGAAGCTTGGGCATCCATTTTCATTTAGTCACTTAGTACAGTTTATGCCTTGCAAATTACAAGGCAAACTTTGCCTCTTTTGCACAACCAACCTTTTTAAACTTGCAATTGCAAAATAAACAACATGAGTGGGTATACTACGATAAATCACATCCCCAACAACTGGCACAACTCAAATCTAAGTTATAATACAACATTAGGTTACTTTTTACAAACATTTTTTGCATTTCCATGGTTTTACTATGCATCTCTTACCTATTTTTGGACAAAAGAGTATTTTATGAATCTTAATGCAAAAATGACATTTGGTTTCTATCCTAATCCACCATCCTCTGATTCATCAAAATTCTATGAATCTTTGTGCATAAAAATCATACTTTTTGGAGTGTAAATGCACTACTAATTGTACAAACAGGTTATACATATTGTAATGATCAATTTACAAGCTAAATCATAAATTAATGATCCTTATTCAATTTTGGGCGTGCAGTTTAATATAACCAACTTTAACAATTTGGCCCTTTGGTTTTACAATACAATTGTTATCCTTTACGCCCACCCAGTAGGTTTATGTCTCAAAAATCCAATATAAGTTTACAGGTAGGTGTAAAATCACAAACTACAACTTATGCAAGATAAAGCACTAAATTTACCTAAAATTGGAGACTAGGGCATGCATTTGAGGCAGAGGAAGTTTTCCCTTCAAGTTTACTTGAAATCCCAAGAATAAGTGCATGAAAGAAACCTCTCATGTTCTTCAATTGAACTTTAGATGCATAAGTAAATTTATCATTTATGTAACTCCATCTTAAAACTTATAAAACCACTTTTGGATCTATAGGGAAGCTTGGGCATGTATTTTCATTTAGTCACTTTGTATAGTTTATACCTTGCAAATTACAAGGCCAACTTTGTCTCTTTTTCACAACCACCCTTTCTAAACTTGCATTTACAAAATAAACATCATGAGCAGGTCTACTATGATAAACCACATCCTTAACAACTGGCACAACTCAAATCTAAGGTATAATACAACATTGGGTTACTTTTTACAAATGGTTTTTGCATTTACATGGCTTTACTATGCATCTCTTCCATATTTTTGCATAGAAGAGTATTTTATGACTCTCAATGCAAAACTAACCTTGGTTTATCTTGTAAACCACATCCTCTGATTCATCAAAATTCCATGAATCTTTGTGCATATTAATCATCCTTTTTGGAGTGTAAACTCACTATTAATTGTACAAATAGGTTACACATATTGGAATGATCAATTTACAACTTAAATCCTAAATTATTGATCCTTAGCCAACTATGGGCGTGTAGTTTAATATAACCAACTTTAACAATTTGGAATTTTGATTTTACAATGCATATTTTATCCTTTATGCACACGAGGTAGGTTTATGTCTCAAAATGCCAATATAAGTTTATAGAGAGTGAAATAACAAACTACATCTTATGCAAGATGAACCACCAAAGTTGGCTCAAATTTGAAAGTAGAGCGTGAATTTGAGGCCGAGGCATTTTCCCCCTCAAATTAACATGAAATCCCAATTATAGGTGCATGAAAGCAACCTCTCTTGTTCTTCAATTGAACTTTATATGCACAGGTAAATTTATCATTTATGTAACTCCATCTTAAAACTTGTAAAACCACTTTTGGAGCTACAGGGAAGCTTGGGCACGCATTTTTATTTAGTCACTTAGTACAATTTATACCTTGCAAATTACAAGGAAAACTTTGCCTGTTTTGCACAACCACCCTTTTGTTATAGTCCAAAAATGCCACATCTATGCATCCAAGACATTGTCCCATCCATGTGTATTCTTTACCAAGCATACTACTGAGGTTTCCTTCTAAAAACCCACTTTTTGGATAATGTGCGCGCTCTACTACACTATTATCATGCATACACACACGTGATGCATGCTAATTATCCCATGTACGTATGCTAGTTGCATGCTAAATATCCTGTGTTTACCTCCAAAAGTTGCAAAAAATATAAAATTGCACATATTTGGGTAGAGTTTACGGGCTATGGATGGTTTCCTAACCATTTTACCCCTTGTAGCCCGTCCCCAAACTGAATAACCATCTTTTTCTCATATAAATAGAGGTCTACGGAAGTCATTTAGACATATGAACAAGAGAATAAGAAAACTCTGCCAAAATCATTTCCCTCTCATTTCCCAAGTTTTTCATTTTTCTCTGAGTTTTAGCCTCAACTTTCCCCTCCAACCATTCTCCCTATGCAACCTTTCCTTCTTCCCTTGATGGAATGTTGGTTGTGAGAATTCTATGTGGGATTGGTACACTTGGAGCCATGACAAAGGAGCCCAGACTTGGTTCATAGAGCGGTGTCTGAAAGAAAAGGTTGTAACCTTTCATCTTCTATATGAATAAAATAATTATCTTTATCCCAAAACCCTATGTGTACATGTTCTTATCTATTTGATCATTTATATCTATATTTAGGATTTTAATTGATTGCTAGAGATTGTATATGTTGTTGTGTTGTATTCTTAACCCCTTATAGGTCAACTTTAGGAGGAGATTTGTGATCTAAGAGGAAAAATAAAGTGGAAGAGGTCTACATCAACCATAATGATCCAAGGTGCCATTCTTAACCTTCTCTTCTCTCTTTCTCTTATCATTTAATCTAGATTTGTTTCGGGTAGATTAGAGATAAGTCAGACTTTTATTGGAGTTATTGCTCTACCTATTCCTTTGACCCAGTTTAGGGGGGATTTCCCCATAGCACCTTTTTAAACATGAAATTGCAAAATAAATAACATGACTAGGTATACTATGCTAAACCACTTCCCCAAAAACTTGCACAACTCAAATCTAAAGTATAATACAACATTGGTTACTCTTACTATGCATATCTTGATATTTTTGTAGAGAAGAGTCTTTTATGACTCTTAATGTAAACCTAACCTTGGTTTATCTCCTAAACCACCATTCTTTGATTCATCAAATTCCCATGAATATTTCTACATAGATATCATCATTTTTGGAGTGAAAATGCACTACTAATTGTACAAACATTTTATACAAATTGGAATGTTCAATCTACAACTTAAATCCTAAATTATTGATCCTTAGCCAACTGTTTACATGCAGTTTAATATAGCCAACTTTAAGAATTTGGCATTTTGGTTTTACAATTCAATTTTTATCCTTTATGCACACCAGGTAGGTTTATGTATCAAAATGTGAATATAAGTTTATAGACAGGTGTGAAATCACAAACTACATCTTATGCAAGATGAACCACCAAATTTGGCTCAAATTTCATACTAGGGCATGCATTTAAGGCTGAGGCATTTTTCCCTTCAAATTTACATGAAATCCCAATTCTAGGTGCAGGAAAGAAACCTCTCATGTCCTTCAATTGAACTTTAGATGCATACATAAATTTACCATTTATGTAACTCCATATTAAAACTTATAAAACAACTTTTGGAGATACAAGGAAGCTTGGGTGTGCATTTTCATTTAGTCACTTATTACAATTTATACCTTGCAAACTACAAGGAAATGTTTGCTTCTTTTGCACAACCTCCGTTGTTAAACTTGCAATTGCAAAATAAACAACATGACCAGGTCTACTATGATGAACCACATCCCTAAGAACTTGCACAACTAAAATCTAAGGTATAATACAACATTGGGTTACTTTTACAAACATTTTTTGCATTTCTAGTGTTTTATTATGAATCTCTTTCTTATTTTTGCATGGAAGAGTATTTTATGACTCTTAATGAAAAACTAACATTGGTTTATCTCCTAACCCACCATCCTCTGATTCATCAAAATTCCATGAATATTTGTGCATATAAATCATCCTTTTTGGAGTGTAAATGCACTACTAATTGTACAAATAGGTTATACATATTGGAATGATCAATTTACAAATTAAATCCTAAACTATTTATCCTTAGCCAAATTTGGGCATGTCGTTTAATATAACCAACTTTAAAAATTGGGCAATTTGGTTTTACAATGCAATTTTTATCCTTTATGCAAACTAGGTAGGTTTATGTCTCAAAATGCCAATATAAGTTTATATACAAGTGTAAAATCACAAACTATTGTTTATGCAAGATGATCCACCAAATTTGGCTCAAATTTGAGACTAAACCATGAATTTGAGGTTGAGGCAGTTTTCCCTTCAAATTTACATGAAATCCCAATTATAGGTGCATGAAAGAAACCTCTCTTGTTCTTCAATTGAACTTTAGATGCATAGGTAAATTTGCCATTTATGTAATTCCATATTAAAAATTGTAAAACAAATTTTGGAGCTAAACGGAAGCTTGGGCATGCATTTTCATTTAGCCACTTAGTACAGTTTATACCTTGCAAATTACAAGGAAAATTTTGCCTCTTTTGAACAACCTCCCTGTTTAAACTTGAAATTGAAAAATAAATAACATGACTAGGTCTACTATGGTAAACCAAATCCCCAAAAACTTGAACAACTCAAATCTAAGTTATAATACAACATTTGGCAGGTTTGGGCACAAACAATAGATCTGAACTCTATGCCATCTAGATCCTAATTAAGGTTGTAGTGGACATGAAGGTTAAGGGGCTACATGTCTTTGGTGGCTCCAAAATTCTGATGGACTGGGAAAATGGTAAAAGTAACATTTCTAGCTTGGAGTTGGGGCCTATTTTGAATAGGATTATGGAAAAGAAAATTGTTTTTGAAGAGGTTTCCTTTTCTCATGTTTGTTGCGAATTCAACCACAAAGTTGATCAATTATAAAAGGAAGCACTCATTTTGGAGGAAGTTTTTTTTCTGTTCATGAGATTAAGGACCATACTCTTATAGATTTAATAGTCTTACATATTTTTTGATGAATGGATTTTTGGTCTTGTTTAAATTTTGTTTTATGTAATGTTAGAGAGAGTATGTCTCATGGTTTTATCTCAACATCAATATGAATCTATGGAACTATTTATTTAAAAAATGACATGTACAAGGATAATTATAAGAGTCAAAGTCATACAAATAGGTTATAGTCTTATATGATAGAGGTAATCTATAAAGGAAATGGTTGCTAACATTAAAAGTAGAAGGGATCTTGTCAATGTGTATGTCATTTCCACTAGAAATATCAATACAATCATTTTTGTCTCATAAAAAAAACCTTAAATATAAATATTTATTGTGGGTAGATTCATACATTATTAAAGAGATGAATTACACATCACTTAAATATTGTATATAATCACTAAATATCACAACAAACATCACATATAATACAAGTATGAGTCAGAACAATTATTGATCTTCCATTAATTCCTCATAAATATAGAAGGAGCTTTACATGACAAACATCACAGATAGAATCTCCATTACAAAACTAGGAAAATTGTAATACAGATTCTACAACTTTCTCCTCTATGAAGATTCCTCTTGAGGAATCTCTAACAAGCCTCTCCTTTTCCATCTCTCTACTTACAACCTTATATATTATGTTCCCGATGGGGACCACCATGACCCATAGGTCACTTACATAAGTGGATCATAATTAATTTTACATGTATTCATAGGTCCTCGAGCCAGTTGTTACAAAATTATATATTTTGTTCCCCATGGGGAACCATGACCCATAGGTCACTTACATAAGTGGATCATAACTAACTTTACATTTATTCACATATCCTTAATCCATGTGTTACATCTTTGAGGCGATGCTTAGTACTTGAGGTGCACTCCACCTTTTTTTAGCTAGTCATCCACTATAATCGATACTCAGAAATGTTTTTTATCCTATCACCAGCTTCACACAGTGGGGTGGTACTGAATCAACTTACAGTGCCAATGGGTTCCCAAATTGGTAGTGAACCACAGGGTCTAATGAAATATATTAATTGTGGTATGGATATGAAGGGTGTACCACTAGGTGGGAAGACAATGGGGGAAGTATTGGGGACGAGCTTGAGACAGAAGATTATGGTGGGGATAGAAAGGATTGATGCCAAAAGGGTATATGTTTACCAATTTTAATGGTCTTGTTGCTATGAAACTACCGTGGTATCCTATACCTAGATCAAACACCTTCAACTCCCATTTGGCCTGACCAACCTAGACACATTCCTTCTAGAGAACTACTTTGTCTCTCGTCTCCTTGTATTGTCGCATTCCATTGAAACTATTGGAATCACTGATTCCTCCCCTCAATATGTACTCAATTTTCTTTGGTCATCCGAGTGCTACTGGAGACTCCCCCTTTCTCTGTATTGCGGCCTCATATATTGTCAGCGTTGATGTAGCTTTCTTCTTATTGAATTTTGGCACAATCTGCATTTGGGTGTAGTATTGTGACCTCTGAGTCGGCCACCTGAGTCCTTCCCAAGTTTCCCCCATGGTGGCATAATCTAAACGTTCTACATTTAATTTTCTTTTTTCACCTGAATCTGGTGATCTAAATCTAGGAAAAATAACAATTTTACATTATTTAGCTTGCATTTATGAATGCATAAGTGGATTCAGCATCCCGAGAAACTACTAGGGTACTCAGATTACACATACTTAACCACTCAATGGACTACTTATTATGCCATAGAATATTTTCCCTCTGTTATACAAAGGGTAACTTTGGGACATGGCAGTGACGGTTAGGACCAACCATCATATGAATTCAGAGGTCACATTAACCAACATCTAACTTGAAATTCGCTCATAGCCTATCTAGTGACACAACTGATCTGGGTCGGGTATTGTCCATCCTACCCACATCATGAAAACTTCTAATATGTACTATGTTCATCCATTAATACTTATACTTACCAATCATATATCTTTTCCATTCACATTGAATTGGCGTCTAGAGGAAGAGAGAGCATAATTAGTCTTTGTTGGACATCTGTATCCCCCATAGCATTCATAATTAAGATCTCAATCGAGACAACGCGGGCATAATTAGCCCATGTCGAACATTTTTATCCCTCGTGGAAGGAATAATTGACATATCTATCGAGACAATGCGAGAATAATAAGCCTGTGACAAACTTTTTTATTCCCCTAGATGGCATAATTAAGGCCCAATTAGGTGCCAAATGCACCCATGAGACAAAACTTTGTTGACATGGTAGTGCCATGTAGGTGCCATAGAGGCAGGCCAGAAGGGAAATGGTGGGTCACGATGGTTATTTCATCGATATTGAAAACCATCAAATACAAGTTGAATGTGACGTAAAACAAAGACTTGAAGCAATTCCAACTCCTATAGGACTATGCTTTGCCTTCAAAATTAACAATGGAACTCGTATTCAAACATGCAACAAACAATTCATTTACTATTGTTAAGACTGAAATAGAAGAAATTTAATTACAACCACAAGAACACAAACAACCTATGAATCCTTTATTTTATTATTGATTTTAGAATGCCTCTCATTCCAATGTCATTGAGAAATACATGTTTTCTCACCAGACTAGAACCAATTTACTATGTTGTTATTCAACAAATTTTATCATCTCTTCTCGATCTCATTTTTAGTGGCTATCTCTGTCTCTTCAAATCGACCTGAGGGAAACCTTCCTTTCTTCTGGATTGAATCAACCTTCTCATATTCCTTTCCCCTTATTTTTTTTCATTTATGTCAGCTAATTTTTTCCCTCTTTGTTATAACCCTAATTTGCACCAGACATGCATACCTAATAGCAGGCCATCTTACTTACTATTTTTTCCAAGCCATTACTGAATAAATCTTCTTAAAATCCAAATTTTTGAAAATGTACTCGCCCTGTACCACTACTTCCCACGTATGTATGCTAGCTGCACCATTATTGCATGTGTACTTACGCTAGCTGCACCATTATAGCCCGCGTATACCCACAAAAGTTGCAAAAAATAAAAAGTTTCAATGGAATGATTTTGGGTAGTTTCCTAACCAATTCACCTCCCATAGCCCATCACCCAACCGAATAACTATATTTTTGGCATATAAAAGAAGGTGTTGGGTTCCCATTTCAAGGAGAAGCATGAAAGCAGTGAAACTCTGCGCATTTCCTAATCCCCCCTTGCCCCAAGAATTTGCAGTCACTTTGTGAGTTTGAGCCAGAATTCCCCATTCTTGCCCTTTTTCCTCATCCATAAAACTATGCCTATTCTATAGAGATAAGTGTGAGAGAAGAAGGATACGTGGAAGCAGTTGGAGCTTGGTGAAGAGGAGCCCAGGACTAGGTTCGAGGAGCATTCGTCGATCTCATTTTGTAAGTGACATCATGAGATTAATATAAAGAAGTACTTTTGTCGTCCCGCCATATGATGTGTTTAATATGTATGATTGATTTACATTTTTTTATGACATCTAACCCATTAGTCCATATATAGAATTATTGTTTGCAGTTTCTTGTTCATCTTTTGGTGAATGCAGGTTAGCCTTGGGAGGATATTTGTAGTCGAGAAGTGACCAAACGCATTGGGATTGACACCGGACGTGGATTTTAATGTAAGACTATCAGATCCCTAGACTTTGTAATTTATATATGAATATGGGGTCTTGTCGAGATATTGGTTAAGAGTAGGATACTTTAGACGATTAGCTTTTCCTGCACTTTAGAACCCTAGTGTAGTCCGTAGGGGGGTTTTCCCACTATAGAAGAATTGGCGACTGTACTGGGGATCCTCTAGGGTCTTTAGGGGATTTCTGTTTTTGGGTATTTTCAATTGGTTTATTTACTGTTTTTTGAGTTTCAGTAATTTTTTGTGTCTTTAATGGATTCTGATCTTCCATACCAGTACTCCCTTCTTGTGCTTGACTGTTAATTTTTCTTTTTTAGAGGAGTCACAGAGGTGTACACGGCTTGTAGTGGGTCTGCCAGCGTACATACGTGCCCTATCATTGGAAAACCCTCTTACATACACAGGCTGCTGAAGTATAAGTTGTGTGCCTCTATTAGGAAAATCTTTTTAAAGAAGAGGCAGTCATACTCTTCCCTATGAAGCCATTTTTCTCATGGGTTTTCTTGATTTATCCCTAGTCTCTGTTTCGTACAGTCTTTGGCCTAGGTCTGATAGTAGTTAGCTTTTTCTTTACCAAGATTTCTTGTGTTTTCTTGATTAGGGTTTGAGACAAGTTTTGTGAGTTTTTTTTATTAACTTGTTTAGTACTGTCAGTAACTCTCTGCGAGCCGCAATAGACCAGAAGTTGGTTTTTGGTCTTGTATTGTCTTCAATTTTCCCTTTTTACTTGCTTTAGAAGAAAAGAAAAGAATTGATTTTCAAGTTTCTTATTTTGGAGCATAATATATATATATATATATATATATATATATATATATATATATATATATATATATATATATATATATTAGTTTCTTGTTTGGTTAAGTAGTTAAGTTAGTTGTTTTTTCAGGAAGAAGAGTGCTTTCTTAAGTTGTTTACTAAATACTTAGGACTTTAAGTAGCTCGTAGTCAAGCGAAATTTAGTTTTGAGTTCTTCTTTTAAAACATCTTAGAGAGAAAATTTAGTTAAAGAGTGTTCAATTTGCAAATCTTTGTTTATTGAAGAAGAAGTAATTTTGTTTCCATTATTTGTTCTTCTCTTTCGTATCTTAACAAACACCATCAGTTTCATTTTTCTCTCCTTTGACTTAATATAAGTCACTTAAAATTAACACCTAATTAAAATTAATCAGACTTTGTGTTTGTAGGGTCCATTAACTAGATTAGGCTAGAGCCTTGATTTAGGTTGGAGAGGAAACTCTTCAAGGCTATAAAACAAACATAGGATTCTATGCTAGAAAGTGAAAAATTCCAGTAATGTGGAAACTATCTAGGACCCCCCTCTAACACAGGGGCTAAACACGAGGTTGTGTACATAAAGGTAGCAAAGATAACCCCTCCAAAGTCGGACCAATCGTAGCAGAGGAACAAATGTAGAGGACTTGTCTCGGGATTACGTTGATTTCATTTTCCATGGAGCTTCATGGGTCTTGAATCTGTTCGAGGTCCTCAGTTGTCTTTCGAAACACTTTCTTTTGATACCCTTGATAGGTTTCATGCTTGATACCCTACTCATTGCGGTCCACCCGACTGTCGACTGTACTCACCTGGTAGTCGTTCACGAGCTGGAAACCTATTTTCCTTTGATTTAAGGGACTTACATAGGTGACTGAAGGGGTATACCATGGTACCTAGGGCATACATCAGGGCACACTTTGCAGAGTATACCCGGAGGGTGCTTCCATGTTCGAGTTTCACTTGCACCGGTAAGTTGTTCTAGTGTTGGTTGTTGTAACTTCTCTTCCAACTAGTAATAGTGTTTTGATTGTTGTATCTCATAAGAACTTTTTACAGTGCATGTTTTGGTATTCAATGATAGAAAGCCATAGGGTGTCATTGATCCTCTCACACAGCGGAAGATCAAGAGATCCGCTAGTCGCGAAGGATTTTGGGCATGCCGTCAGTTAACTTGGATCCACTACCGCCACTGCGAAGGTGAATACTTGACCAAGAAGGGTCATTTGAGGTGATTGGGCCATAAGAAGCTGTACCCGAGCCATCTCCAAGAGGAGAACATTTTTTTTCGAAGGGACCAACTGTTTCTGACCTTGGAGTGAAAGCTCTTGGTCCGTATAACTCTTCGATCACTGACTTGTCGACACCACTCCTGATACAGATTGCCCCTCCAAAGGTAACACATCATGAGAGTCAGATAATACTACAAGCAACAATGGAAGAAAATGTTGTTACTTCATCAGAGAGTCCTCATACTCTATCTATGGTTGCCACAATTGGGGGGGTTCTACCTCCTAACTCACCTTCATAGGTTTGGGCCACTGTGGTCTCGACCACCTCTACCTTAGGCAGTGGTCCAATTTCATTCATGGAAACGATCACTGCACCGTTTATGTAGAGTGTGACGGGCTCTCTCCGTTTTCATACTGGATGCCCAAATTTGACACGAACTCAGTCCTCTCCTACTCTAGTTTACAAACTTTGGATCTGGGGATAGGGAACGTGAACGCTCCTCTGCAAGGGTCTATGGGGGGAAACTCAACCCCTTAAAATTATTTCCCTTATGGTGGGGGTCATATACCTCCATCATCTTCGTCACTCAGACCATGAACTACAACCTGTCCAGAGCAGGAAGTTAAGGACCTCCTTCTAGTACCACATCGGTGGATTCTTTTCCATTCTCTTTGTTTGGTGCATTTGGTAACAATGCATTCTCATCAGCTGCCATCTCGGACAGGGGAAACCCTGGTTTTGGATCACAAAATCCTGCGTGGGGTACTATTCTTGCACAGGGGGCACACACTTCTCAAGGACCTTGGAATCCGTGGCAGGGATCAGTTCCCTCGTGAGGGATGCCAACTAGGGGAAACCACTTCCATGGTGAATGGAACCCTAGGAAAAGCTCTGGACCTATGCCCATCAGATCAACAGGGGGAAACCCTTTCTAGAACCTTTATAACACTACATCGGGAGAAATCCATTTTCATCCCTCAACGTCCTACTATCTGAGTCATTCAATGACATCTCAACAAGCGCAGCATCCAAATGTTGGCCTAGGCCATGGTTTTTACCAGAACATAGGCCAATAGCCTAAATTTTCCTGACAACCTGGTGCCAACCAAAACCTAGGCTCCTATCCTCCTGTACATACTCAACAACCCAGTCTACCATTTCTAGCAAATTTGCATTTGCCAGACTTGTCAATATTATTGAATGACCCGATCTGTCACAATCCACGTTGGCCTGCCATGCTAACCAAGTTTCCCTTAGACATTCCAAATTTTAAAAGCAAGCCTAAAGAATAGCCAAGTGATCATGTGACCACATTTCATCTATGGTGCTCATCCAATTCTTTGATAGGTGACTCAGTTCAGTTGTGTATGTTTCAACGCACTTTTATCGAGAGTGCCACGAAATGGTACATCGAGCTCGACCACTCAATATACTCTACTTTTGGTGAATTGGCAATGGTTTTCTTAAACCATTTTCAACTACCTGTGAGATACGATGCCAGCATAGAATTGTTGGCCAACTTTGAGTAGACAAAGGTTATCCATATCTCTGATCACATCCGAGAATGGTGGCATCAGAAGAGTTTTATTAAAGTAGCAGTTCCACCTTCATTCCTGCTAGAATGGTTCCTTATGTCTTTGGTACCCCATTTATCCAAAGACGTAGCAACGTTGGGGGTCTTTTCAAAGGAAGAAGCGATAATGAGAGATCATCAACTAGAGCTGATTTACTCTCAGTCTTGTTTGCTTTATGAAATTTTTCCATATGTTCCATGGTCTATCATTGATAAGACTAGACATAAGTCTGGACCACATGTTGATGACATTGTTGGTTCAACACAAGCAAAGTCCACTAATCCACTGTCAAACCAATTGAAACAATTGTCAATACAATAGATAGTAGCCAACCCAACTCCTAGTTAGGTTTCTCCCCCTACTCAGATGTTGGATGTACACAACATGCAATCAATAAACCCAAAGGCCAGCCAACAGGCCGAAGGGAAGAAAAAGTAGCGAAATAAGGGTAAGGGGGATAAGAAACCCACCAATAATGATGGTGGGGGAAACATGGAGAGAACGAAGTCGAAGTATCCATGAAATATCTATGTTGAAGACCACCCGACTCACTTGTTCCCTTGACTCACGGAGGCCCAAAAGTTATTGGCGCAGCAACAACCTGCAATGTTAATGAACCCATTTCCTCATGGGAAAAATTTAACTCAAGCCTCTGTGAACGCGGATAGGGGCAGTCAGGGACCCCCTTCGTCGTCTAGCAATCCCTTGACTTCGAATGTCTATATGTTGAAATGTGAAGCCCACATAGCTACTAGGGCACTTGATTATAGAATGCCAAGTAATACCAAAAAGGGCAAAGAAGCCGAAAACCTGTCTGTTCCTCTCCAGATCGAGAGAATGATAGGTGAAACAATGAAACACATCCCAAAAGGGGCGTTCAATAAATATTCACATAATCCAAATGTGAGGGCCGCCCATAACTACTCTGTGGTGGAGGATTTCTCACAAACCCCTTGCGCGATGTCGACTTTGGAGGTCCTCCAGAGCTTCCCTTCGTAGAAAAGGGCTTTGTTAGCTGCATTAGAATCCGTCGATACTTGTAATCTGGGAACTATCATGATTGATACAACCGACTTGAAACCTCATCTCCCATACCATGTCGCATTTCAGATAGTAGTGGCTCACCCCATGAAATCATCTACTCAGAATATTTTTCGTATAGTTGTTGATGAGGGTGCCTCAACATGTATGATGTCATTGGCATGTTTGAAGGCTATTGGCCAACTTGTTATATCTCCTTCACTTACTCTTCTTACGTCTTCTGATGGTCATTGTTTTAGACCACATGGAATCATTCCTTCTTTCCTCGTGCAGTTAGGAGGAAATATCATGTGTGTCAAAGTTGAAGTGGTCGATGTGCCTCTCGACTACAACCTCCTATTAGGAAGGAGTTAGACATATTCCATGCATGCAGTGGTTGCTACAGTTTTTTGGGTCTTGTCGTTTCCACACGAGGGAAGAATTGTGACCATTGATCAATTGTCTTTCTCTAGACATGACCCTTCATTGGGGGCATCCACAGTCCCGATGATTGATAACCCATAGCCCAGTGTTGTCAATGTGGGGCTTGATTTGTGCCCACCCCTCATGGGTACTTTCGATTACCCACCTCCTTCTGTCGATGTCAAAATGATATCAGTTGTTCCTGACCAACCTAAGGATAAAATATTTTCAGTGTTGTCGTTCCACATGACTTACTTTAATGATCCATGCATTCTTCCTTCCCCATCATCCATGATGGAAGGGAAAGGGCACCATGGCATGTCCATTCCCTTTTCCACAACAGAATTTGTGTACTCTATAGTCCAGCAAGCTTCAGCCGACCCTGATCTAACTCGTGCACCAGAGTTAGATCCAGTTCTCGAGCCTGCCTGGGCTCAAGGTTCCCTGGCCACTATCGATTCCTTAGATTTGGTATTGCCCTCCAATGAGGTGATTTTAGAGGTGTTGACTAGTCCAGACAGACATTGGGATGATCTCCATCACAGATCATACTTCCTCCCAGAGTTAGGAAGAATAGAGACAGGATAATTTATGTTGACTATGATTGGAGATAGGGCTTGTCTTATTAATCCTCTAGCTATGCACACAGTTTATGCCGAGGGTAATATGGAAACCATCGCTAAAACGATACCTATTGATATCTCCAGAACCCCTAGCATCGTGGAGAATGTCTTCATCGAAGAGGATTATTTCCCTGAGGAGATTCAAATCTATATAGATTTATTTAAATAATTTTGCGACGTTTTTGCCTGGTCTTACGAGGAAATTCCAGGCATTGATCCAAGAATCATTGAAAATGAAATCAAGACTTACCCTAACACCAAGCCGGTCCGACAGAAGCTTTGACTGGTTAATCCTTGGAAAGCAGTAGTTATTAAGGCTGAAGTAGAGAAACTACTCAAAGTTGGTTTCATCTACCCCGTCCAATTGACTCAATGGGTGTCAAATCACGTTCTAGTCAACAAAAAACAGGGTACGATTCCTGTATGTATGAACTTTCATGATCTGAACAAAGCTTGTCCAAAGGATAATTTCACCACTCCATTTATTGACCAGATAGTTTATGAATGCATAGGCTACGAGGTCTTTTCTTTCATGGATGGTTTCTCGGGATACAACCAAATACATATCAAACCCGAGCACCAGCATAAAACAACTTTTATTTGTTCGTGGGGTACAATTGCTTATCGCAAGATGCCTTTTGGCCTATAGAATGCTAGAGCCAATTTTCAACAGGCCATGTATTTTTCTTTCACAAACTCAAACACTTGGTTGAGGCTTATCTGGATGATTTCACATCATGATCTTTCAAGAGAGTTGACCATCCCACACACCTTTGACTTATCTTTGAGCGATGTTGCTACTATCGGATTTGTTTGAATCCAAACAAATGTAGTTTTTGCATGACATTGGGTCGTCTATTAGGCTTCATAGTTTTGAAAAGAAGGGATAATGGTCGATCCTTTAAATGTTGAGGTGATAGTTCAGTTACCTCCCCCGTCCACAGTCCCTCAGCTTCAAAGTCTACAGGGAAAAGCAAACTTTTTACAGTGTTTCATTGCAAACTATGCCGAGATCAAAAAAGAGTTCATGTGTTTACTAAAGAAGGACATTCCTCTCCATTGGGATGAAGCCTCTCAGCGCTCTTTCAAAGTGTTAAAACATTCCCTCACATCTGCCCCTCTGCTTCAGCCACCCAATTATAAAAAATATTTATTATTGTATTTGGCCACTGTAGAGTGGACCATCGGCATGTTCTTGGTTCAATAGGACGATTTTCTTGAAGATCATGTTATTTATTACGTAATTAGAGGCCTGGTTGGACCAAAACTCAACTACTCCCATGTTGAGAAACTTGTGTTGGCAGTAGTTCATGTTGTCTAACGGTTCTGTCACTATATCATGTTTCGCAAGACCACCATCATTCCTATTGTGAATCCATTCCAATATGTGTTGACACGACACATAATTGGAAGAAATATCAGTAGGTGGATAGTTATCCTCCAATAATTTGACTTGGATTTTGTTTCGGCAAAATCCAAAAAGTCGTTTGTCTTTGCGGAACTCATCTCGGAACTTTCGGTCGAGTCAAGTGATGTTATACCTGAAGATTTGCCTATTAAAGGAGATGTGTTTTTTATCTCATATTCAGATCCCTAGTATGGAGATATAATAGTCTATCTCCAGACTTTGAAGTGCCCCGCCTCTGCTTCTCGTGATGAGCGTCGACGTATACACCATCAGGAAAAAAACTATCTTATTCTCAAAGACACTTTGAATCATCGAGGTATAAATTGCATCCTTTGTCAATGTCTCACCCATGAGGAAGCATAATTCATGCTTAATGACTGCCACATTGGAGCCTGTGGTGGACATTTATCTGGGTTGGCAACAACCCAAAATATTCTACGAACTAGGTACTATTGGCCAATGTTAATCAAAGATTGCGTTGAATCAGTCAAGAAGTGTCACCCATGTCAGATCTTCTCATGGAAGATGAGGGCACATCCTACTCCCATGTTTCCCATCATCACAGTTGGCCCCTTCACCAAGTGGGGGATTTATTATACTACATGCCATCCCCCCTCAGCTAGGGGGAACTGTTATATCATCGTAGCATTAGACTACTTTACCAAGTGGGTCGAAGATATGCCGACGTTCAAAGATGATGGAGAGATAGGAGATCTCTTCTTGTTTAATCAAATAATAGCAAGGTTCGACATCCCGAAAGAGATTGTCACTGACCATGGCAGTCACTTTCAGAACAAAATGATGTCTAAATTAACATTAAATCTTGGGTTGAGGCAAGAAGACCCATCACCTTATTACCCACAAGCGAATGGTCAGGTGGAAGCCGTGAATAAGTCGCTCAAGACCATTCTACATCGAATGATCAATTTGTCCAAGTCAAATTGGCATTTGATGTTATAATCAACATTATGGGCCTACCGAATGTCTGTAAATATTGCCACTAGTTTCTCACCTTTTCAAATTTTTTATGGGTTAGAAGCAATCTTTCCTATAAAATGGCAGATCCCATCTCTTAAGTTGGCAGTACAGTTACTTCCAGACACTTCACCACTTGAGGAATGCTTATTATATCTTGAGCATATCGATGACAAACGACGTGATGCAGCCTTGTCTAAGGAGGCTCACAAGAAAAGAGTCAAGTGTCAGTATGATCGGTCCATTCATCCTTGGATTTTCTCCAAATCAACCTTGTCCTGGTCTATGAACAAGATAAGGATCCCCTGGGGGCAGGAAAGTTCAAACCCATGTGGTTCGAACCATTCATCATGAAGGAAGTTTTAAAGAAGGGTGTTTATCATCTGGTTGATTTTGAAGGGAAATCTTTAGTGGAGCCTAGAAATGGGCTCTACCTCAAGAAGTATTACTTGTAGGTGGGTCGCCTTGGGCAAATTCTTATACATATGTATAGCTCTTTTACATTTTTAGTTTTTGTCTTTTTGGTTTTATGGACGTGTAATTTTGATGTCATCTTTTCACTGTGGCAGATGTCAAGTGAATCAGACGTGTTCATTGGATTTGTGGATGGTGCTAGCTAACACACTTGGAGGCTTACTTCTGCAGCTTGGGTGATTTTCATACCTGAAGGCCAGTTGTTATCTTCTAGAGGGATTTGTGTAGGTGACCCCACAAACAATGTCACCGAATATAGTGCAGTAATAGAGTTTCTTCATGACGCCTTGTCGCATGGTATCTCTTACCTATAGGTCTACCTAGATGCACAATTGGTTGTGTCCCAGTTAAATGGGGTTTACCACATTTACAATTCTACTCTACATCGATGATTCCTTAGGGTACGTCTCTTAGAACATTGTTTTTAATACATTACATATATCCATGCTCCTAGGACAATGAATCAAATGACAGATACTCTAGCTAATCAAGTATTAGATTGGCATATTGCACACATGTAAAGAAAAGCACACACATACACATGTAAATACATTTGTAAATAAATGTAAGCCATAAGACATAAAAAGATGTATATCTATATCTCTCTCTCTCTCTCTCTCTATATATATATATATATATATATATATATATATTGAAAGTATCAGAGTACATACGTGGGTGCAAATGCCTCAAAAAATAACAAGTTTGGTATATAACCCGGGGCTTATGCCCTCAAAAATATACAAAGAGTGCCCTAGGCACGTAAATTGTCCACCCTAAGCTAAGCACAAGGTCGTTTGGCTCTGCCATAGTGGAATACAACGTTTTCAAAATGCCAAAATAGCTGGACCTAGGTCCATGGCACCCCAACAACATGAGGCTGCATAGATGGAGGGAGATCCTCGATCTTGACCATAGGCACAGTACGAGTGAGTGTGGATAGGTTCCGCTCCACTCATCTCAAAACTCTCTCAGCCTCTCCGGTTGGAGGTACACCCACTACTGTTGTTGGTCCGATGGCTGTTGTTGTTGCCTTTGGTCGTGGATGGTGCCTTCTCCACACAAAATCAGCTGGACGCACTAGTCCCACGTTTGTACATAATAGATAAATAGTTGTCAGGTGCTCTAGTACACATAAAAAATGATATATATAAAAGAAATAAAAAATTAAAAAAAACTTTTAAATAAAAATGTACCTAACTCTCCTCGTTCCGCTCCGAGAGATACGGGCATGTCAGGATCTCTGGAGAAGTTGATCTCGGCATAGGGGTAGTCCTCTATAGCTGGAATCTACCAATACCACCATTCAAAAAACATATCATCGAAGGCCTCTATGGTTGTCCCTCCCCCCTATCGTGGCAACAAAGCTTCCCACCTACACACTGCTAGGAAGGAGGCCTTGTTCCCTCGTATAGTCTCTTGGGGACTAAGACTGGGTACCCTTTCGAAGAAGAAAGAGAAAAGAACAGTCTTGAACCTGAAGTTCTTATTGTTCCACCCACGAAACTCTATGAGATGTCTCTTCATGCAATCTATCATGGTTGTACTACAATCAAACACTCATGCATTTAAGCACTGTACTATGCATTCATATGTGCCCGGGAGGCCTGATGTAAAGCCGCGGATCTAGTGATCCACCCAATAAGTAAAGATATCACTTTCAGTGATAGGTTGGTGATTTTGTGGATCAGTACCTGGGAACCCACTTTATCTGTTTCGACCTCACAGTGTAGTTTTATCAACTCGAAAATGTTGTGAGGCCCAGAGGGAAAAGCATGAAGGTTGACTCATTCCCCTCTCCTCAAGAGGCCAGTCAGAAAGTAAATATATTCAATTGTTGGAATCAATGATTGTCCCTCAAGCATGAAATCCTCTACATCTGGGTGCCAATAATCCACCAAGGCATTCAGCGGTCCGAGTTGTGCCCACATGAGTGGACACCAAAATAATTTCCACAACTGCATTGTTTTAATGCGGTGACAGCAGTAGGCTCTTCCTCGACCATCTAATCAATGTCTTCATGATCTCTCTCTCTATAATGGACATACTTCCTACAAAATGACAAGTTCAAAGGAGATTCAAATGATGCATTTTCAAAATTTTCATATATTTGAAGATATACACGGGCTGTATTGAGAACAATCGCATATGTACACGGGCAGAATTTTCACTACCCACGTGCATACGTGAGCTGTGATTGGAAATACCACATACACATAGGGATGGCCTTTTTAAATGTGTGCGCCCCTCCAAAAAACAAAAAATAAATGGAAAAAAGGAAATTGGGAATGCAAGAGGGACTAGATTGTACTTACTTGGTCCAAGCGGAAGTTTGTTTCATCCACTGAAGCTCCCAGAATTATTTTCTTTCACAAAGGGGTGTTTTTGGCTTTTCGGTAAATTCTCAACTTACAATGGTGATAATGAGTTGGCAGCTTCTATTTATAGAACTTTTTGGCCCTTTTTGTCATTTTTTTACCACCATTGTCATTTTTTCTAGCTTGAAAATCATGTAACGTGGTTCTTGAGTTTATCATTGGATGGTACGATACACTTTACTTTTGGTTTGGAGAACTTTTTGGGAGTTGGGGCACTTTTATGGTCCTTTGGTGAAAAGTCATTTTTTCCAACTTTGCGCATTAAGTTAGGATTCCACCTCCACTTGTTGCACCTCGACTTGTTTTCTTTACCATAGGATTGACCCCACCGAATTGCGACACAGAATCATCGTTGTTTCTCTAGAAGTGTCATAATTTAGTGGTAGAGCCTACCCTCACATGGATTCCCTAGGTATATCCTGGTTGCATTTTTGTGTCCATGTCGTCGCTAATGACTATAGGATCGGGAGTCCTTTTAGTCTTGTCTTGATTATGATTTTGAGCCTTCACACGTATGATATATTGTCACTCTTTCCCTAACCCTTGGGACTCCCAAAAGACAAACAGGTCTTCTTTTAATCCCTTTTCAGACCCTCTAAACATGAAAAGATTGTCGAGCGATCTTGTTGCTCTTCATGCTCACCAAACTAAAATTTGAAGGAATGTCTGTCTGATGGTAGTTTACCCCTTTTTCAGTCCAGATGGTCAATTTTATGAACAAAGGTATACTCTAGGAACTTCATTTTGCTAGAAGAGTATTCTCAGGTATAAGTTTAACCCTCTTTCGGGCCCGAGGGACTAAATTTATGAAAAAGGAACCCCCGTAGAGTCCATAGTTAATCTCTTTTCAGACTCCCTAAAAGTGAAAAGATCGCCGAGTGATATTGTTTCTTCACACTCGTTAAATTGGTCCAAAGGAACATCCATTACAGAGTCCATAGTTAAGCTCTTTTTAGACTCCTTAAAATTGAAAAGATCACTGAGTGACCTTGTTCTTTCACACTCGTTAATTGGTTCAGAAAAACATATACTGGCATGATTTTACCCCTTTTTCCAGCCTGTAGATTAAGGAGGGAAAAGTTACACCTCAGGAGATTCGTCTCGTCGGGAGAGTTCTCCTTAGTTAATTTCACCTTTTTCAGGTTAATGAGACTAAATCTAGAAAAAGGCAATGAGTCCATAGTTAAGTTATTTTCAGACTCCTTAAAATTGAAAAGATTGTCGAGTGATCTTGTCTTTATCACACTCATTAAAATGGGTTTGAATAGACGTCTTTTTGGTGCTATATTATCTCTTTTCGAACTGATTAGACTATGTTCGAAAAAGGTACCCCAACAAAGTCTTCTTTTGCGCTTTTTCAGACTCTCTAAAAATGAAAAAGCATCGAGCTTACCTTCTCTCGGATCGTTTAAAATTACATTCAAGGACATTATCATTGTGTCTTGTTAATCGCATTTTCATTCCTATGTCTTAGGCCTAATGACAACTCCATGTGGATCTCGATTGAACCTTTGAAGCATGCCTTATACGCAAGCATTGTAGCACTTTGCCTCTGCGTCTTGACACCTTGACCCATGGAGGAATCTTCTTGAGTGTCCTTTTCTTGCACATGTTTCCTTTCTCTGAACATCAGTTTGTTCCTTGCGCTTGGAACTAGTATGTTTGTAACACTCTTTCCTCCTTTGTAACGTAGCATTCTTTTATTCTTTTTCAAGATTTTAAAATATTGAAAAAGACAAAAAAATCAAATATACCCCAAAAATATGATGGCAAAACCATTTTATTTGTATGGCAGCACAATGAGTCGCCCTTGGACAAATCACATCCTTCCATTTTTTCATCAAGATCTAGGATTTAATATGACCTTAGGGAGTTGTTCTCATAACATAGAGTTGTGTCCTCCTTCATTTGGTTATTCTTCCAAACACATGGAGAGTTTGCATTGCCTCCTACATCATGAAATTATGTCAATGTCATGTTGCTTGAGTCTCATCTTTCACCGTGCTATTGTCCAAGGGAAGTTTTACCCAACTTGATTTAGCCCTTCTGCAGTTTTTCTCTTGTCGTCATGCCCGACCATCTCGAAAGTCCAATCAAAGTCTTTGCTCAAAATCAATGAAGTTCTCTCCCTGATCACCGAGATCCTCTTGTCTGTTCCTCGATGATTTTTCGAAGGCCTCTAGGTAGTGAAGATGTACACTCACATTACACTCCTACCCAAGTTTAGAATATATTGAATTTGTTTCTTGAGCTCTTAAAACATCATCTCTAGCCATCAAGCATCATTTGCTTCTTGAAGATGGACACTATTAATTTATATCTTTGGATTTTGAGATGTAGATCCATTGTGTATTATTTGCAGATACACTTTATATAGTTATATGAAATGGATCTACAGTGTATTTGATTGGCATCCATGACTTATTTCATCCCAAGCATGGGTATGCTCACCTCGTTGAGACAATTTTATTTTGCAGATGGCACCTTTTGAACTCAGGTCCCAGGCTCACTCGCTTCATACGATGGTAAAGATTTGTAATGTATTTTATCCATCATATTCTCTTCTTCCCTCACACATTAGGGGGCATCTTTTATAACCCTAATTTTCACCAGACATGCATACCTAGCAGCAGGCCATCTTACTTACTATTTTTTCAAAGCCAATACTTAATAACTCTTCTTATAAACCAAATTTTTGAAGATGTATGTTCCCTGCACCACTACTTCCCACGTATGTACACTATATTCACCATTACTACATGCGTACGTACACTAGATGCACCATTATAACTAGCTTATACCTACAAAAGTTGCAACAAAAAAAAGTTGCAAGGGAATACGGGCTTTTGGGTAGTTTCCTAACCAATTGACCACCCATAGCTCGTCACCCATCCGAATAACTATATTTTTGGCATATAAAAGAAGGTTTTGGGCTCCCATTTCAAGGAGAGTATGAAAGAAGTGAAACTCTGCCCATTTCCTAATCCCCCCTTGCCCCAAGAATTTGCAGCCACTTTGTGAGTTTGAGCCAAAATTCCCCATTCTTTCCCTTTTTCCTCATCCATAAACCTATGCCTATTCTCTAGAGAGAAGTGTGAGAGAAGAAGGATATGTGGAAGTAGTTGGATCTTGGTGAAGAGGATCCCAGGATTGGGTTTGAGGAGCAGTCTCTGATCTCATTTTGTAAGTGACATCATGAGATTAATATAAAGAAGTACTTTTGTCATCCCGCCATATGATGTGTTTAATCTGTATGATTGATTTACATTTCGTTATGACATATAACCCATTACTCCATATATAGAATGCTTGTTTGTAGTTTATTTTTTGTCTTTTGGTGAATGCAGGTGAACCTTGGGAGGATATTTGCAGTCGAGAAGCGACCGAATGCATTGGGATCGACATTGGATGTGGAGTTTAAGGCAAGACTACAAGATCCCTATACTTTGTACTTTATATATCAATATGGGGTGTTGTCGGGATAGTGGTTAAGAGTAGGATACTTTAGACGGTTATATTTTCTTGCACTTTAGAAACCTAGTGTAGTCCATAGGGGGGTTTTCCCACTATAGCACTCTTCCATTGGAATATGAATAGTCACGCATGTTAATTGCCCATACATTTTCCAATTCAGTTTCATTTCCTCTTCCTTCGCCAATGATTTCCACTTGGATTTTAATATTCATTAGCTACATTGACTGAGTTTGGAATCAACACATTGAGTTGTAGCATAAAGTTTCCAGTGAAAATATTGTAGCATGGAGATGCAACATAAGAGTTGTAATGAGTTGTAGCACCCATATTGTAGCATAGGAGTTGCAATGAGTTGCAACACCAATCCTGTAGCATGGATTTGCAACATTTTTATGGAATGTTTTTTCTACGGACAGATGAAACCTCCCTTGGATTACTAGACCCCTATAACGAGAAAAAAACACTACAAATGGACACTAACATCCCTTTAAACTCATTTTAATCAATCAGAAAGAGAGAGGGATAAAGAGCATGATGTACCTTTTTCGACATTTTTCCTCACTTCTTCCAATCCATGAGCTTGATATTCAAACACCCTAGTGAAACTTGATACCTACAATGGGAAGCAAAGAGAAACAACCATCTCCTACTCTAGTTGATTAGGTAAAACAAATTCATCTACGAAGATTAAAGCAACAGTAGACAAGCATATGAAAGAATACACAAGCTTGAAGGAAAAAGGCCAAGTATATTCAATGAGAACTAAAAAGAGAATACTTACATACCATAATTGATGCTACAAAATCCTCTCCAATCTCTCCTCATCCAACACTTTCATGAATGAACCAAGATCAAAATGATGATACTTTACTGATTTACTCCCCCTTCACCTTGGAAATGCCTTCAATATATAGGCTTGAAAGGAACAACCACCATGATAAAATGAAGGATATGGTTGGGGATATGGCTCCTTAATTTTTGGATCAGATCTGAATCTATAGCATGGGGATCGAACATTACCAACCCCATCTTGAGAAAGTTGACCCATAGAATTAGGTGGAGGATCCCCCATTTCCCTCAAAAAGAATGGTGTTCCCCTAGAGTGAGAGATAGGGTGAAATCCTAATAGTGGCACTCCTATAACATGGCAAAGGGGGCACCATGGCCCTCCCCCATCATGGCCATGGGGCCTCCACCATTCATAAATGCTCAAAAAGTGGTCGATTTTCCAAGAAAAAGGTGTGTTTTGAACTTGAAATGATGGGTTTCTTCCTCCAATATGAATTAGGGTACATGGACAATTTTTTTCATGGTGTCAAGGGGTGGAAACACCTTAAAACGTGAATGTGACACTTGGGAAGGTTCATACAACACTTGCGATAGTCCATGTGACACTTACCGAGGTGCATATGTCACTTTGTGACACTTAGGGTGTGAAATGAAAATGTGACATTTTGGTGAGTAACAAGCATAGGAGTTGTACCGAGTTGTAGAACTATCATTTTTTAAGGAGTAACAACATGAGTTGTCAAGTAGAGTTCCAGCCATCCTTCTTCGTTCTAAATTAACTTGTACATATTTTGAAATGTTTTTTTGGTGATGCAGATTACCTTGAATCAAATATGATCCTGCATCAGACACCCTCGGTAAGAAAACATGAGCTCCCAACTCATGTGCTTATTGTTTCATAGGTTGAAGATTTTTGTAGGAACCTTAGTTCTTCTTCGAAAATCCACAATGCATCCTCATATCCTCTATTTTTCCATTTGAACAAATATTCTAGATATTCCTTGTTGCAAGTTCTTCAACCAATCCATGTGGCCAAAATTTCTTCCTCTTCCTCATCTTGCTTGAGTGGTATTTGTTACCATCCATCCAAAATAATTTCATCATCATCGTTCTCTCATTCATGGAACTGATAGATATCAACAACATTGAACGTTGGAGATATATCAAACTTGTCTAGAAGTTCCAACCGATAAGCATTATCAGACATTTTCTTCAAGATTTTGCACAGTCCTATTTTTTTATACTTAAATTTGTTACAAGTACCTCTAGGAAATAGTTCCTTTCTTAATTGAACCATGACTAATGCACCTTATTTATCTATTTTATGTCTTTGCTGCAGGTATGTGCTTTGTTTATACTTGTTATTTATTTCTTGTAGTTTCTTCTTCGCCTACTCATGCAATTCCTGCATAAAGTCTACAAAATCATTGGCATCAACACTCCTTTTATCTCCTATATCTGATAAATCATCCAAATATACCACCCCTTTAGGTGACCTTCCAAAAACAATTTGGAACAGGATCTTCCCTATAGATTTTTTCACTGAATCGTTGTAAGTGAATTCATCTTGTTCCAAAAATGAATCCCACTGGCTAGGATTTTTTCCACTCAAACTTCTCAATAAGTTTCCTAAACTTCGGTTCACCACCTTGGTCTGCCCATATGTTTGCAAATGATAGGTTGAATTGTATAGTAACTTAGAACCAAGCCTTTCCCAAAGTGTCCTCCAATTGTGACCAAGAAATCTCGTGTCTCTTTCTGAAGTAATACTTCTCAATAGGCCATGTAACCGTACCACTTCTCTGAAAAATAAGGCATCCACTTCACTATCATCGCTTGTCTTCTTAAATGATATAAAATGTGCCATTTTTGAAAACTGATCTACCAATACCATCAAGGAATCATGCTTCCTTTTTTTCATAGGAAGTCTCAACATAAAATCCATGCTTACATATTCTCATGGTCTTTCAGGTACCGAAAATGGAGTGTAAAGTCATGTATTCTGACTTCTACCCTTAGCTAATTGACAAACTCTACAACACTCAACACATATCCTGACATATTTTTTGATGCTGGGAAAAAAGTATCGTTCTTTCACCAATGATGTGTTTTTTTTCATGCAACAGTGTCCTCCTAGACCACCACTGTGTAACTCTCTAATGAGGTTCAAACGTATTGAACTATGTGGAACACATAACTGTTGGTTCTTAAACAAGTAGCCTTCTTGAATATGGTACTTTAAGAATGGTTTTTGTTCCATACTCATGGTTCTCTGCATGCCTTCCAAGCCTCTGCAAAATATGCATCCTCTTCATACAACCCTTTCACACATTCCAAACTTACCACTGCAATCAACATGGTGTTTAGTATTGCTGTCCTCCGACTCAATGCATCAACAACCTTGTTTGACTTCCCTGACCTATATTTCAAAAAAAGCATATAACTTTGTAAAAATTCTACCCATTTAGAATGTTTCTAATACAATTTACCTTTTCTATTAATGTACTACAATGCCTTGTGGTTAGTAAACAAAACAACCTTCTTCAAAAGCAAGTAATGTCACCACTTTTTTAGGGCTTGGATGACACCATAAAATTATTGATCATAAAAGAGTATTTCTTCCTCTTTTCATTCAACTTTTCACTGAAAAATCTTGTCGGTCTATCTTATTAGCTAAGAACTACTCCAACTGTTGTCCCACTTGCATCACAGTCTACTTGAAATAACTTATTGAAATATGGAAGTGCCAATACTGTTTTTTTTGTCACCTTCTTTTTGAAATCTTCAAATGACCGTGTTTTTGTTGTTGTCCACTAGCCTTTCTTCATGCATTCAATAATAGGCCCACAAATATGACTGAAATTTCGAATGAAATTCCTATAGAAACTTGTCAGTCCATGGAAACTCTGCATGTCAAAAGTGAATTTAGGTGGTCTTCCAATACAATATTTCTTTTACCTTCTCTGGGTCCATCTTCAAACCTTCTTTGGAAACCACAAAATAGAAGTATACAAGCTCCTTTTGTAAAAACGTACACTTCTTCAGATTTATCAGTAATTCCTCCTCTTTAAATCAATGTAACACCTTCTTCACATGCTCCAAATGTTCCTCTTTTCTCTTACTGAAATCACAATGTCATCTAAATATATGACAACAAACTTTCCCAAAAATGGTTTCAGAACTTCGTTCATCAGCCTCATGAATGTGCTAGGTGCATTAGTTAAATTGAAGTGCATAACTAACCGCTCAAACAACCCATATTTTTTCTTGAATGTTGTCTTCCATTCATCACCTTTCCTTATTTGTATTTGATGATAATCACTCTTCAAATCAATCCTTGTGAAGTAATCAACACCACTCAAACAGTCCATGAGATGATCCATTCTCAGTAAAAGAAATTTGTACTTAATGGTGATTTTATTAATAGCTCACAAATATGCACACATCCTCCATTAACCATTATTTTTTGGTGTCAAAAATTTTAGTAATGCACAAGGACTGAAACTCCATCAAATTAACCCTCTGTCAAGTAACTCATGTACGTGTCTATTTACCTCTTCACTCTTTGTGGGATTCATTTGGTAAGATTATTTATTTATAAAAATCAACCCTGGTGTCAAGTTGATCTGGTGTGATATGCTTCTCAATGGGGGTAATCCTACTGGTAAATCATTTGTTACAATTTCCTTAAAATATTTCAACAAGTGTTGGATCTCAGCTGACATAAAATTTTTGTTCTTTGTCTCCTGAATCCTTTTTGGTATTATATCCAAACAAAAACCATTATGTTTCTACTCTCTTAGAAACTCCTTAGCAGAACATAACATGATTTGAATGTTGTTTCCTTGCATATTCTTGTTGTTACTATGGTCTATAACTTTGTTGTTACTATTGTCCATCCCCTTGTTGTTACTATCCACATTCGTTTTTGACATTGGTACCAAATTATAATGTTGAGAAAACTTGAAAAATTCATATGAATTATCCCTGACATCATGGAATACCTTTTTGTCAAACATCCATGGTCTCCCAAGAAATACATGGCATGCATCCATATCTATCACGTTGCACAAAAATTGGTCACTGAAACTTCCAATATGGAAACTCAATAAACATTGTTCAATCAAAATCACCTGTTGTCCATTTTGAAACCATGAAACTCAGTATGGATTCGGGTGCATAATTCCTTTCAACTTCAATTTCCCCATGACTTCAGTGGATACAAAATTTTATGTACTCTCTCCATCTATGACTAGATGACAACACTTATTGTAAATTTTACATTTAATCTTGAACACTCTCTTTCTCTATTCAAGTTTTGTTGCTTCCTTTGTCTCGAGCTTGAGTAATACTCTTCTCAACATCATGTTTTCTCCTTTTTATTACTAGACTACTTCCACATTCCCACTAGTAGATGCATCCTAGCTTCATTTCTTCTTGCTGCATTTTATGTCTCTGGACATTTTGATGATTTGTGACCCTCTACTCCACAATTATAACATGTAATTACATACTTACCATGACCAAAAACCTTGTCTCTACCAACGTTTCTTCCTCCTCTTGTATGTTTATTAATTGTCGACACATCCTCCTTCTCATTATATTTAGCAACACTTTCTCTTCCTCTGCCTCTAGTTCCTTTTCCCCAGAACTTATGTTGTATTCTTCTGTCAATATTTTCTTCGACCTTCAAAGCAACCTAGTATCCTTTGTCTACATTTCTAAAGTAATGTGTAATCATGTCATCCTGAATCTGTTACATCATTCCATTTACATATCTTTTCACTCTCTGATACTTTGGTTCTTTCATCCCTGACCCAAGTGAAAACTTGAAGAATGCTTCTATATATTCATGCACAAATGTCTCTTTCTTCCTGAGATTATGTACTTGTTTACACAAGTTATGTTAGTAGTCAACAGGTAAAACTTTCTCTTTGATTTTACTAACCATCTTCCTCCTATTTTTAATCTTCTCCAATATGTGATATACTATGTATTTTTGTAGCATATCCCACCAAAGTACATCATGTCCTTTCAACTTCGTAATGGAAAAATGAACACAATTTGGATCCTGAACATTCTCATAATCGAAGTATATTTCAAATTTTCCTATCTAGTATATAAGAGTTTCATTCTTCAAACTACCATCATAGCATGAAACTTCAACCCTCACACTACCTCTGTTACTCAAGAAGGATATCAAATGTGCTATTGGGTCTCTTTTCGCAGCATTTTTTTCAAATTCAATCTCTTCTTCAAATTCAAAATCCACCTCATCTTCTCCATTTCTTATATTCTCCAACTCTTTTATTCTTCTTCTTAATTCTTCGAGTTCCCTATTTCTCGAGCCTCCTGGTGTTTCTCTTTCTCTTCACAGTGAAATCCTTACGAGTTGTCTTATGACCCTCACTTGGACCAACATTCACATGCGTTACCTCCGAGAAATGTACTCTCATAACTCAGGAACCTAAACTTTCTCTGATACCACATGATGCAGCTCACAAACCTGAAGAAATTGTAATGCCTACAGGACTATGATTTACCTTCAGAGTGCACAACGAAACTCATATTCAAATACGCAACAAAAAACTAATTTATTGTTGTTAAGAGTGAAATAGAAGAAATTTAATTACAACAACAAGAACAAAAATACGTTGTGAATCCTTACTTTTATTATTGATTTCATAATGCCTCTTATTAAAATGTCATCGAGAATACATATTTTCTCACCAAACTAGAAACAATTTATTGTGTTGTTCTTTTGCAAATTTATTATCTCTTCTCAATATCATTCTTGGTGGGTTTCTCAGTCACTTCAAATCGACCTAAGGGAAACCTTCCTTTCTTCTGTCTCAAACCAACCCCCTCATCTTCCTTTCCCCCTATTTTTATGTTGTTTGTATCAGCTAATTTGTTTCCTCTTCCATTGGGAAGATGATAGTCATGCCTGTTCGTTTCCCATACATTTTCCTATTCAATTTTATTTCCTCTTCCCTCACTAATGATTTCCACTTGGAATTTAATCTTCATGAGCTATGTGGACTGAATTTGGAATCAACACATTGTGTTGGAGCATAAAGTTTCCATCACAAATCCTATAGCGTGAAGTCATAGCATAGGAGTTGCAACACCCATCCTGTAGCCTAGAGTGCAGCATAGGAGTTGCAGCAGCAATACTATAGTGCGGAGTTGTAGCGAATTGCAGCACCCATCCTGTAGCCTGGAGTGCATCAGAGGATTTGCATCACCAATCTTGTAGTGTGGAGTTGCAGCGAGTTGCAACACTATCAATTTTTAAAAAGGAGTAACAACATGAGATGCCAAGTAGAGTTACAACCATCCTTATTTGTCATAAATTAACTTGTACAGAATTTGAAATGTGTTTTGGGTGATGCAAATTTCCCAGAACCAAAGATGATCATGCATTACAATGTCCTGCGAATACTAAACTATGTCGTAGGTCCGACGAATGTCAGAGGACCAAGAAAAAAATATAATGAAAATTTGAGAATTAGTGGGTAATGTCCAATCATAAAGTGGATTTTGTTCGTAACGTCGGAATAGTCCTTCATAATTAAAAACCATATGAAGTAGTGAAGTGGCCCCAAGTATCCTCCTGAGGGGAGTGAGACCTCTGGGTCATTGTAGAAATCAATCCCCTCATAGGGGAAGTCCTCCATGGATACAATTTGTTCTTTCCACCATTGTACCCATCCATTCCCATAAAAATTCTCAACCCTACCTCCAATAACGCGTACCATGTGATCCATCCAACACGTCATTTTTGGATTACTTGGCCCCACATTTGGTACAATTACTTGCTGTCTCATAGTTAAAGTCCACTCTAAGAAGAATGTGACTAAGATGGTCCCATAGACAAATTGAGTTTTTTTCCTAGTCATGCATCGTTTCAATTGGCCCTTCAGGCTAGCTAGAAATCAAGAACACCAGTCGAACACTAGCGACTCTAATCATGCCAAAGCATGCTTAATATTCCCTTTGGTATCAAAATGTGGAGGTGTGGACCTTACCACTTGGGTGATGATAAATAGGATCGTTCACAATGGAATATCCATGACATGTCATATGAGGAGATTATTTATTGTCCTTATATCCCTCGGGATGTAATGTTCTTTGATGTAGTCCGTAATAGATTAGTCAATGCCATTAGGTCACCCTTTCAATCTCACTAGCGGTCCATGACATGACAATCCTATAATCAAGTAGATATATTATACTTCAATGTTTAGTATGTTCCCTCTACCTTGAAGTATTTTTTATCATGATCCCAATACCATACCAACATATCCAATAGGTGTGGTTGTGACTGCATATTTTCACATTGAAATAACTTTAGCATCCCATAGTCTAGTAAAGAAGCCAAAGTTTGTTGATCACCCATTGCTTCCAGGTTCTCGGCTTCATGATCTCTTTCTTTCCACTCAATCATGTTGACAAGGTATCTTTCAAAATGCCAACAATGAAACCCAACAATTAAAATCGAAAAAATGTTGAGCATAGCCTCTAGATATGATATTTTCCCCAAAGTCGCACCTAAATAGTGCATACCAAAGAGACCAGTCCTGGGCCAGGCCACTGCCATCCCACGACTAGTTATAAATGATCACACTATTAGCATATGATCACATAGGTTGAATTTAATTGAGATTTCTTAAGGAAAATTTAACAAAAATAAATTCAATAAAAAAATGATGAACAGATGAAGGAAGGGATAAAAAATTACTTGCCTCTGACGGTTTCAAATTTGGTTGGACGAATCTCCTGCAATCAACTTTGGAAGATCTATCTTGGAGGAGGATTTTCACCAAAATCTTCTTGTTTCCCAATTGGTCAATGTGAAAATGACTTTTTTTAGCATGGTGATTTGTTTTTACCCTCTCCAGTGAATAATGAAAAACCTCTTCGCACTCCAACAACAACTAAGTAGTTTCCAATTATTTCATTTTGGAGAATTATTGATTGTTTTTCTATGGTTTTTCATCCACTTTTGATCCAGGAATATAGTTTTGACTCGTTGAGAGGACTAAGGGGACATTTTTTCACAAATACGGAAACATCCACTAAACTCGAGGTGCATGTTTCAAATGGGCATACAGTGATAGGTTTTTCCATCTGACGTTATTTTTCATTATTAACCATCCACTTTGTCAACACAAATCCTTAGTTTTAATACCATTAGGTTGTGACATAAACCACTCCATTTTCCACATCATAACTTGCACAGTGGTGCCTACCCTTCATAGGCGCCCTAGTTAGAACCCTAATTCCCATCAACTTCCCATGTTGCGATTTCCTATAGACTACCATGACTCAGTTTTGAGCCTCATTATTCTCTCTTCATATATTTTCTATCCATATCCTAATGGATTTCCCTTCTTTTGATGTTACTTTGTGGTCACATATGCATTTGATTCTTATGTCTTGGTGTCTATTGTTACATTGTTATTTGGCTTGATTTTGGTTACTTCCATTGCAGTCACACTTGACCTCTCGCCGCTTGCATTATTGTGTCTCTTTTTTGTGACCATCACCCATGGCGAGAACCACTACTATGAGTGGAATTCACCTTCTAGTGAACATTTGCATTCATGTTTCTTAGGTCGGTTCCATGCACTTGGAACATAGAAGCATGTTTCTAATCCACTCATTCTCTCTAGACGAGCTTAATTTTGATTATTTTTTGTTCTTGTTAAACCATGAAAAAGACACTTTTATAAGCTCACTTTTAACTCTTTTTCTTGCTCTTTAAACCATGAAAAATACAACTCAGGAGTATACTTTTCAATCTTTTTTGGGCTCGTAAAAACTGAACAAAAAAGACATTGTTGATCACACTTTTATATTTCTTTCATGCTCATTAAACCATGAAGGAGACACTCAGAAAAAGAGTGAGGGGAAAGTTTTTTACCGTTGATCTATATGTATAAAAGTGGCAGTGTTGGTCGTGTCTCCCTTGAAAATGGAACATGTATGTTTCATTATCTTACAATATGGTTATATATTTCCTAGGAGTCATATACCATTCATATGAGTCACATATACTCCTCCAATGGGTTACTCATCTAGTCATTATGGAGAGTGCCTCAGTGCCTCATGTGTTTTTTCACTATATGAATGGTTTTCTTGAGTATTTCTTCCAGTTCATCATTACAAAATGTTATGTTTTCAAGGGAAGTTAAACCTAAGTCATCCATATGCTATCATGTTGAACATTTGTGTCGGCCATCTCTATCTCAATTGTACTTGGTGATTCTATCTCTTCACATCATATTTGGGTGTATGTTTCATGTCAATTGATGGGATATACATTAATACCCTCCTTCAATGGATCTCTTCCTATTGAATTTAGCACATTATCTAGTAGACATATCTAGAAACTAGCAAGTACCTTGGAAATTACAATCTTCAGTGACAAGCTTCACATCAGATCCTCTATTCACACTCGCTAGATTGTACTAGGTACCTTGGGGTCCAATTCCATCATCAGTGGGTCCACTCACATCTGTTAATGGTATACGTCAATGAAAGGTAATCATATAGTTTCTACCATGCTCAACAACAACTCATCTATTCACATGATGTAGAATCTTACCATCAGGGTTTGGGACAAAGACCTTGGGTTTGGGACCATATCACTAATTCATGCTACCCCTCCCAATTTCCATTGGAGTATATGTTAGACAGTCGGTTTTCATTAATGTTGTTGGATAGTTAGTTGTAATTGATGTCAACAGATGTGATGGGTGTATTTGAATAAGTCTCAAAAGTGGTCCCCTTATGGCGTAGCTCTAAGCATGGCCCTCATGGGAAGATGCTTTGAAGAGTTCTACAAGAAACCCATATGTGTGGTCATGAATCCCAAAGTTGTTTGAGGAATAAGGACATGAAGGACAATGTAAATGCATGTAACACACTCATATATGGATAGTCTTTGTCATGCCATTTCCAATAGTAGGTTGTACGTCATGTGGTTCCTCATAGTTGAAGAGACATGAGGTCATGAAGTTGGAATCCGCGAAGAATGGGTAAGAAGCCCTAAATGGTTACAAGTCATTAACTAAAGGATAAAGTGTTTATAACAATCAATTTCTAAAGTAAGGAAAGAGGTTACTTATCAAAATTATAAATACACCTCAAGGAGTCTCTCATAAGCACATTCAGAGACATTTTATTGAATATCTCTATGTGAATAAATTATATGGTTTATATTTTCATAGAAAATTTGAGGTAGTGAAGTGCGAGGTACTAAATTTTGTGCTAGTGAAGGAAAGTGAAGGAATAAGTATGAAAAAATATCTTTCTAAGGTTATTCGCAGGTCGTAGTAGAGAAAGGCGCAGACATCCATGGGTCACAGTGGAGAAAAGTGCAAACATCTGTGGGTTTACAATTTACAGGTTGTGGATCTGAGAAAAGGTATTGAAGGATGATGCTTGGTTCAGGTTGTAGCAAGGTATTATGGCACAACATTTTTTTTACAGGAACTGATATGGTATGCTTCATGTCTCATGAGCAAAGGTATGTTTTACATGTGTTTGTTTGAGGCTGGTTTCATGGATGGGATGGCACATATTTAAGGCATGTCTTGGAACCCTCGTGGTACATGGTACATGGTTTCATATGGTTGAGGTAATATTGATACATGCTTGAGACATATTCTTGGTACTTGGTTCATGGATGTTATGGTTCATTGTTAGAGGCACATCTTTATATTGGCATATGTATGATGCACATTACTTGGTGCTTGGTTTAGGCACATCATTGATGATATGGTACATGGTTTGATCCATGTGAGAGTACACATGTTGGTACATAGTTGATGCATGGTTGATGATCATTTATAGGTTGATCTGGCAATGAAAATGAAAGGTTGATGAGATAGTGACATTGGCAGCTACAATTTGATGTGATAGTGACAGATTGGATGATAGGTTGATTATAGGTTGATTATCAAAGGTAATGACAGTATCAGTGGTAGTGACAGTTTTTTCTACACTTATATTTCAGGGAGGAAGGATGTGGAAAGGAAGGAGGGTTGTAGCCTCCTTTATGTTGGCATCGAAGAACTCAGGGAGTTGGAGCTTCCTTCAGGTTGGTGCCTATAAATCAGGGGGTCGTGGCCTCCTTCCGGTTGGTGTTGGAGAAATCATGGATTTAGTGATTTATTCAGGTTGGTGCCTATAAATTAGGGGGTTATTTATTTCTTCCAATTGGTTTTGGAGAAATTGTAGGTTGATGCTTCCTATGAATGTAATATTTTACATATAAAAAATCATTCAATGGTTTTCTCCCATTTCGGTTTCCACGTAAATTTCGGTGTACTATGTATGTGTGGTTATTTGTTATGCTTTGTTGATTGATACTTCTCATGATATATTGATGACATATTGTTGATAAAGTTAATGATAAAAGTGGTAAAATATTTAATAATAATGATTCACCCCCCCTCTTAGTATTCCAACAATTGGTATCAGATCATGTCCTTCAGAAAGTAGTTTAATCATTGTAAGGAAGATCATGGAGTACACTAATATTGGGGTACCACAGTTTAATGGATATAACTATTCCTTCTAGAGTATATGGATGAAAACATATGTATGCGCATAGGGATTTGATGTCTGGAAATCAATAGTAGATGGATACAAAACACCTACCACTCCTCCAACAGATAGATATGGAAAGAAACTCAGAGAAAGCAATTCAAGGGATAAAAACGTTATTTTGAATGGTCTTGATGAATCAATATTTAACAAAGTAATGCATTATTACTCTGCAAAGGATATTTGGGACAAAATTCAAAATATTTATGAAGGATATGCTAAAGTAAAAGGGGCCAAGCTTCAAACCTATAGAGGCAATTTTGAACAACTAAATATGAAGGAAGATGAAGATATTACATCTTATTTTTTACGAGTTGATGAAATAGTAAATTCCATCAAAGGATTTGGATAAGAAATAAAATAATCAATAATTTTTCAAACGATATTGAGATCTCTTTTTCAATGAGATTTGATCCCAAAATTTCAGCCCTAGAAGAAAGAGAATATCTTTCCATGTTAAGCATGGATGAATCACATGGAATATTCACAGCTTATGAGATGAGAAAAAAACAAGATAATCCACCCAGGAAGGAAGCAACCTTCAAAGCATCCAAAAGAAGAAAAAACAATATCCAAAACAAAATCCGAAGTCAGACTGTAGTTTTAGTGACGATTTAGATGAAGATGAAGAGATGGCCAACTTCGTAAGGAAGTTAAAGACAGGAACTGACAAGTACAAAGGTAAGTTTCCTTTTAAATTTTTTAATTGTGGTAAAATTTGGCATATTGTTTATGAATGTCCATATGCTAAGAACAAAGAGAGTGATGAAGAATAAATTCCAAAGAAATAACATAAATATACAAATGGAGACAAGAGAAGAAACAAGAAGAGTTTTTTCAAGAAACATCTCTACTCAAAGGAGGATAGTTCATCATCAGATGAGTATGATGATGGTCACCATGACTCATAAAATGTACATTTTATGGATTTTTAAAATGATGAAGAAGAAGGTGAGGTAGATCTTGAAGAAGAACTAATTAACACTTTAAGAAAATTAAATAAAGAGAGGAAGAAAAATAAATCACTCAAGGAAGAATCACTCAAGATGAAAGAAAGCTCTCAAAGTTCTAAAGAATATCAGCATACGATTTTGAAACTAAAATTCAAAGTCGAATAATCCAAAAGGATTGAATCAATACTCATAAGCCAGCTGAAAGTAAAGGAAAAAGTGAAGGAAATATTATAAACATAAATCGTTTCTGTAAGGAAATTTGGAAAAGAGATATGCAACATAAAAAAACCAAAATACTGGATTAAATCATTAGCTCTCAAAGGTCTTATCATGAAAGGTATGGAATAGGATACAAAAAAACACATACAGAGAAGGGTTCGATCTCTATGACTGAAGAAGGGGAAGCAGAACAAAGGAATTATGCAGAAGTCACCGAAGGATTCACCAAGAAGGAAGCATATAATCCATCTCACAAGAATGATCGGGAAGAATATTACAAAAGGATGGAACCGTCTAGAAGACTTAGGTTTTAGTATCAACAACCACCCATGGAAATAAATCAAGAAGAAAACTATAGAGGAAGAACACCATTCATAATATCTCCCATGTATCAAACTATCTTTCTTGGTTCATTTTATTCTTGTAATATTTTTGGGAAAAAATCTATAAATTGAAAATATCATGCAAAGAAAAGAAGAAACTATGAAGGTCACCTTAAAATTAATCAACCCAGGAAGCCTCATGAAGCATACAACATAAATTATAATAGTTTTGGCTCATTAAACAATGAAGTAAAATGTTATAAATGCAACAATTTTGGACACGTGTCCAAATATTGCAGATTGAGAGATTCTCAAAAGGAACCAAAGAAGGAATTCAACAATCATCAAAAGAATACATCAAGAATTTAGATAAAGAAGCAGGATAAACTAAATGTTGAATAATTTTTTCTAGCACTAGAGGAACTAAGACGAATAAATTTCTGGTATGTTGATAGTGGTTGCTTAAAACATATGACAGGTGACAAGAACATAATTATATCTCTGAATAAATAAATAGATGGATCAATTTCAATTGGTAATGATGACTCAGCCATAATTATAGGAAAGGTAACAGTCAAGCTTGGAAGTTAGAATGCCAAGGAAGAAAATGTTCTACTTATTGAAGATATGAAGCATAATTTACTAGTGTGAGTCAGGTGTGTGATCAAGAACATAGACTTATATTTGACTCAGAGAAGTGTGAGATAAGAAAAGAAGGATTAGTAAAATTGGTGGTTGTAATAGTAAGGACTCCAAGAAATATATACATCTTAAATTATATTGGAAAGGAAAAGTATTTCTTGGGAAAAGAAAATGAAATCTCTCTTTGGAACAAAAGAATGGGACACATAAACTTTGACAATTTGGTCAAAATTAGCAGAAAGGAAGCAATAAGAGACATGCCTGAACTTTCAAAACCATACAATACTATGTGAAAGCATTTCCTACAAGGAAAGAAGACAAGAACTGAATTCAGATCAAAGGAATACTCTACGACAAAGCCATTGGAAACTGTGCATATTGATCTATGTGTACCAACAAGAACAAAAGGACTGAATGGAGAACAATACTTCATGCTACTTGTTTATGATTATACACAAATGGTTTCAATGTGTCTTCTCAAGGACAAAACATAGGAATTAAAAATTTTCAAAATGTACAAAGATATGGTTGAAAATGAAATGGATTCAAGAATTAAGTAGATCAGACGATGGAGGAGAATTCACATTAAAAGAATTCATGAACTTCTGTGAAAAGCATGGAATAAAGAGGTAGTTTTTCAGCTGCTAGGACATCTCAGAAAAATGGAGTCGTTGAAAGGAAGCAAAATTGTAACAGAGATGGCCAAAACAATGTTTAAAGACTCAAAGTAGACAAATATATTTTGGGCAAAAATAGTGCACACAACAATTCATATCTTGAACATAGGGATGCTCATAAGTAACAGTGACAAAAATCCATATGAACTATGGAAGGGAATACCAACAACCGCCAAGTATTTCAAAGTATTTGGAAGAAAATGCTACATAAAGAGATAAGATGACAAAGTTGGAAAATTCGATTCTTGAATTGATGAAGGAATATTGGTCGAATATTCAAGAAGAATCAAGGAATACAAATGTTACAATATAAGACTCAACAAGATAGTGGAAAGAATAAATGTAAAGATCGATGAAGCAAGTGTACCAAAAATAAAAGAAGAAAGGAAATATCCAAATGAATAGGAAAGAGAAGAAGAATTAAAACAAGAAGAGGTAGAAGAAGAAGAACAACAAAAACAATAGGAATAAAAACAACAAGAATAAGAACAAGAATAAAATGACCAACATGACTTTGTGATTCCCTCCAAGACACCTAGCCATCGAGTTCAAAAGAATCATTCACCATAACAAATTATTGGAGATAAAAATGCAGGAATAGAGACCAGAGGAAGTAAAAGGTTTCGTACACCAGAGAATATACACATTGCACTACTATCCACAATTGAACCCAACAACTTTGAGGATGCCAGTAATGATAAACATTGGTTCAAGGCCATGGAAGATGAACTACATCAAATAGAGAAGAATGAAACATGGAAACTGGTGCCAAGATTGAGGAACAAAAATGTGATTGGTACAAAGTGGGTGTTGAGAAACAAATTGAATGAAGATGTATATGTAACCAAAAACAAGGCAAGGTTACTTTGCAAAGGCTATGATCAAGTCGAGGGAGTAGATTTTGAAGAAACATTTTCCCCGGTTTCAAGAATGGAAGAAATTATACTGATCTTGGGCTATGCATTCTCCAATATAATCAAAGTATATCAGATGGAAGTGAAATCAACATTTTTAAATGGTGAATTAGAAGAATAGGTCTACATCAAATAACCAGAAGGGTTCATGTTTTCAGAAAGGGGAGATTATGTTTGCAGATTGTCAGAAAGGGAAGATTATGTTTTTATATTGAAGAAAAAATTGTATGGACTCAGGCAATCCCCTAGGGCCTACTATGAAATATTGGATAGGTATTTGCAGCAACAATGACTCAGAAAATGAAATGTAGCTAGAAATGTCTATGTGAAGGTTGATGGAAAAACCATACTTATCATTGAAGTATATGTGGATGGAATCGTCTTTGGAAGTGATGATGACAAGATGAGTAAGAGGTTTTCACAAGACATGCATAATGAGTTTGAAATGTCACTACATGGTGAATTGACATTATTTTTGGGACTTTATATTTATCAGCTGGATGAAGGAATTTTTATTTCCCAAAACAAGTACATCAGAGAAATGTTGAAGAAGTTCAGAATGGAAGATTACAAACTAGTAAGCAGTCCTATGATAACGGGTTACAAGTTGAGAAAAGAGGATGAATCTAAGGAAGAGTATCAGAGACTATATATCGAATATTGGTAGCGTACTCTATGTGACAGCTTCAAGACTAGATGTAATGAAAAAAGTTGGACAAGTTGTAATATTTCAAGTAGCACCGAAGGAAGCTCATGTTATATAAGTTAAGAGGATATTTATATATCTTAAAGGAACGACATAGTTTGATTGTGTTATCCTAAAGGAAATGATCTAACAATGGTCACCTACATAGATGTAGATTGGGCAGGAAACATTGATGATCGAAGAAGTACTAGAGGAGTAGATTTATATTTAGGTCATTGTCTAGTATCCTAGTTAAGTAAGAAGCATTCATTAGTATCATTGTCTACATTAGAAGCATAATATATTGTAGTAGAAGCATGTTGTACTCAGGTACTTTGGATGAAAAAAACTCTACAAGATATACAAGTCAACTGCATGGATGATTTTAGGGGATAAATTTCGCTGATGGGCTAATTTTCCATAGTTTTTCCAAAAATGAGATTTGTTATTTTAAAAATGATTCGCCCAAATTCTATAGGATAAAATTATTTTACCTTAAAAATCGCCAAAATTTTATAAAAACTGTATAAGATCCTTATAAATTTGAATATTTTTACAAAAATATCGCCAAACATTTATAGTTGGCATATGAAGGATTAGTAAGATTCGCCAAGGTTTCTACATTTTAAAACAAATTTCCATCCTTAAAATCATCCCTAAAGTCAAGTATGATGAAACTATTTCAGTATTCTGTGACAATACTAGTGCTATTAGTATCTCCAAGAATCCAGTAATGCATTCCAAGACTAAACATATTCCAATAAAGTTTCATTTTCTGCAAGAACAAGTTACAGAGAAGAACATCAAGGTAGAGTATATTGGGACAAAGGAACAGATTGTATATATTTTCACTAAACCTATTCCAAGAGAGACATTTGAGTATCTTCGACAGAAACTTGGAATAGTTTCATCCCTATAGTGATCTACTCTTAAAATGAATTATTTATATATATATATCAGTGAATTACAAGAGGAAGCACCAATGGACAAATTGCACCAAAAGAGAGAAATAACAGAGGCATGTTGTCTTGGGGAGTTACCCTTCTTAAATTGATTTCAAAGGGGGAGAAAATATAGAAGCATGCAAACAGGGGGATTATTGGTCACCAGGAAGAGAGGGGGAGCATGAGTGTTTCCATCAATTCTAAAGGGGGAGATCATTGGACAGTTGGTTTTCATTGATGTTGTTGGATATTTGGTTGTCATTGATTTCAACAAATATGATAGGTTTATTTGGATAAGTCTCCAAAGTGGTCCCCTTATGGCATATCTCTAATCATTTCATAGGGTTAGTGGGTTAGGGTTTTGGTAATTGTTGTAATGGGTAACTAACCCATTTTTGTAATATAACTATATGTGGTAAGATAACGGGTAAGGAGGTTAATTGAGTTTTTAGCATATATGATCATGAGGATGATCCGAGAGCTAGTTTGTGGGGTGGAGAAAGAAAGTTTTTGAGAGATAGCATTGTAATCAAGGCTAAGGTCGCAAGCTATGGAGCTTAGTGCGATCTTTTCAGCCTCAATTGTAATGCACATAGCGCTATAACCTTGATATAGAATAATAAAAGAGCCAAGAAAGACATATATTTTTGGATGTAGCCCATGGGGGTGAACCACGGTAAATTTGTGTCTCTATGTGGAATGTGCATGCTACTTGTTACTATTTTTTTCTTATGAATGGATTAATATGTAAGTAGGAAAATGCAATGCGCAATAGAATAGTCAGGATGTTTACTGCAGAATAAATCTAGAATGAATGTAACTGATTATTGAATGATATGTATGGATCTAATAGTGTGTTAGAATAGTATATGTGATGTATGTTGAGGTAGAATGAATGTCTCTCATCCCTACAGTAGTCCCCCTTCCAAGGTTGCAAACATTTGGGTCTTGCAGTCACCCATAAGTCATCTCAGGTGACACTACATTGTGCACTACGTGCACAGTGTTTTTTTCTGGTCTCTAGAAGGGCCAATAGTTTGCAGGATTTCGTTGGAAACCTTAAGTAGAACTCGTGTCATTCCCCAAACCTCCAAAAAATGGTTATGTTTCCAGCTGGAACCCAGAAGAAAATATTGGAAGGGACTTGCTGAGAAGAACATTGATTAGAAGGGGATGTTCAGACCATGAAACCCAACTAAGCATGATATTGAACGATGGATAAGAACAAAAGAGCTCGAGTTTGAACAGAAAGACAATAGAAACCCCATGTATAAACTCTACCAATATTTGGAGAGGTATGTATTGACTGATCTTCATGAGTCATTTTTCTGTGAATTTCCACATTTTTTGTAGGAGTGGATACTGATATTAAAATACAATCACCCCACTAACCAGATAATACCAGTAGAATGGACTACTAGAAATATCATGCGTCTACAAAGAGTCAGCAACAAATTCATGTACGCAGTCGATTTCTTCCTAGACAACATCATTACAGGATTCATCACCAAATTTCCAGTCGATACTGAAAAATCATACACTACTACAGAGAACACGTTTTTGAAGGGTCCAAGAGGAAGGTATATTAGATCACTTTATGCATTAATCAATATTTTTCTTCATGATAAAGGTGTGATGAAAATTGAGTCTGACAGCTAAATAACTCCGTGTGCATGGGGAGACTAAGGAAACACTAGGGACAATCTGAGACATTGAAAAGGATCTGGATAGAGGTAAGAAGAAGGAATTAATGGACCCCATTATGATGCATGAAGAATAGATCAAGGAAATAATGGACAAAAAGGTAAAAACACCTAGTGGAAGACCCTACCAATATAATATTAATAGGAAAAAGACGGCAGTAGCTGAGTGGGAAGGCTTAGAAAGTGATGAAGAAGAGGTAGAGTATCTCTATGTGATGGGGCATATTGAGGAAATCCTTCTCACCGCAAATGATAGAAAAACCAGAGGTCAAGGGTTTGGCATAGAAGAAGGATCTACATTCCATATTATAATTACTGTAGAACCCACAACGACATGTGTGTCTAAGACATTTGAAAAGAAAGAATAATTTAGACAACCAATAATTAGTAGTAGAAGGATTCTAGTAGTACAACGGACCAATGAAAATTCAAGTGGAAGTATGAGTTCAACTAGTATTAGTCAGTTATCTCCACCCCATAGAGGAGGTAGTACAACAAATTTTACAATGGTAGGAGAAGATCTGACCATTCATCTACCATAATTTCATGGAGAAGGTTCGGAGGACCCAGAGAAACATATATTTATTTGTGAAAATGTTTGGGAAGCTAAACAGATCATGGATGAAGACACAAAAGTGGCTCAACTTGCAATTAAATTCAGAAACTGTGGACTGAACTGGTTTATGAGCCTCGCAGTGAACAATCCACAAGGAACACCTACAACTATCATGGAGGCAAAGAAGGCACTAATCAATGAATTCCAATGACCAAGTTTAGAACATCAATATATGAATGAGATTATAGAAATCAAACAAAAGCCAAGAGAGTCGATTTGGGAAATCGACCAGAAGTTCAAGTGATTGAAAGGTAAGTTGAAATATCATATAACAAATATGAAACATAGGAAAATATTCATTAATTCATTATTTCCACATTTTAAATACCCATTGAGGTAACATAAGTTTTAGACTCAGGCTGAGGCTCTGCAAGAAGCCTTACAAATGGAAGAGAATCAATATAAACATACAGATACAGCTATAGAAGAGATGAGAGAGGATCTAAATAATATGACATTTAATTTGAATCAGAAAAAAGGAAAGGAGAAGAGGGAAGCTATCTGGTGCAACTTATGCAGAACAGAAGGACACCACAAAAATGAGTGCCCAACATTTGTGCAATATTTGGGAGTAGGATTGCCAAATTCCTTACCCACAAGAGGATTATGGTGTCAAATATGTAAGACACCTAGACATGATCCCTATCATTTTCCAATGATGAAAAATACAAAATAGTTCCTAAGAGTAAATTATGCAATTTCTGCAAGTCTGTAGGACATGAGGATAAGGATTATCAAACCTTGGAAATGATGAAGGAAAGGACCTCAGCTGATTATAGGATGCAATTTTAACTAATGATGGGACAACCTATGCAGTAGTATAATAATGTACAACAGTTTGCAATGCCACCTTAATATAATCAAGTACCACAATATAATACACCGCGTGCCGACAATCAAGGAAACAAAGGAGGATTCAGAGGAGGAGGACATGGAAGAGGAGGATTTGGAAGAGGTAGAGGACTAGTACCCCGTCAAAATTGCCAGAAACCTGGACATTATGCAAGGGATTTTCCATATCCACCAACAACGTGCATGTACTGTCATGCAACAGATCATACTATAGAATATTGTCCTATACTTATGACAAAATAATAGGAAAAAGGGAATAAAAATAACCAAAATGTTCAATGGATTGTTGCAGAAGCTAGGAATGATGGGAAAAATATTAATGTAGTTATTCGAGGTGGAAACAAAATAGGAGAAGACACATTCAATCAGAATCAAAACCAACACCATTGGGTCAGAAAGAATACAACACCATAAAAAAATTTTGATGTGTGCAAGGAAAATGAAAAATTCAAGCAGGTCGAACAAGAAATTTTGCAGGAGAATATTGCTTCTACTTCAAATGCACATCCAGGATATGATGAGATAGTATATGATATGCCTCATCCATTTGATCACACCAATAGAGATTAGTCATCAGATTAGGTAAGTAATGTAAGACACTTTCTATTGTCTTGTTTGAAGTTATTGAATGATCAAACGTATCTACAAGTATTACAAAGTTTGTCAGAAAAATGCAATTCTAGAAAAGAAGATAAAACTAGAACAAAAGACAATCCATCATGTCCATAAGAATACTAGAACAAAGAGAGAGTTTATATTGAATGCAAATATAGGATACTTTAGCATGGGTGACATTATATTAGATTTGGGATCTGAGGTAAATGTTCTTCCTAAGAAAACACGGGAATGCATGGGGAACCTACACCGGGCTATTCACCTATTCAGTTGGAACTAGCAAACAAACATAGAGTAATACCAATTGGTCGATTTAAAGGCATACCAGTGGATTTATATGGTGTGCACACTATGGAATAGTTTGAGGTAACTGATATAGTGGATAATACTACACCTTATCTAGAATTGTTGGGACTGGATTGGGAATTTGACAATCAATCCATTATCAACTTGAAGACTCAGAAAATGAATTTTGAATCAAGAGATTATAAATTCATAGCACCATTAGACCCTTCATAAGGTGGAATATATGTTGAACCAGTGATAAAGAAATTTATCACAGAGGATATAAAACAGTTTTACAGAACTACCGTGCATGAGGAAGATTGCATTAACCCAACAGTAGATGAAATGCTTAGTTGAAGAAGCATCATTTCTTGTGCTTCAAATTTTGACATAGGGCTGGAGATTTGGAAATAGTTCTTACATGAGATATCTACCAGAATATATGCAAGAATGGCACACATACTAAGATGGATTGGCTTAGAGGTAAGAGAACCTCCAAGTTTTTATGGTCAAAATGATTTGGAATAATTCTCAACAAAGTTTGAGTTAGAAGTCTTGAAAATTCAAAGGTTAGTTTTATATATTTCCTTGAAAACAACACCTACACATTGGTAGGGTACTCACAAACAAAATATCCATGATTTGTATCAATGCAAAAGATTACTACACATCAGATTTGGTGGAGAACAGGAGAATAAATATATACAGAAATACGATGGAAGAGGACATCCAAGAGAACATATAGACATATGCATAACCCAATGGATAATGGTACCATAAAATGAATTTCCCCATCACTTCATCCATACATTAGAATTCATACCAAGAAATTGGTATCCAGAATTGGAACTGCGTAGAGGAACTGTAAATTGGGAAGATTTACAACAAAATTTTTTAATCACGTTTGCATTTGAACATGAGAATCCAATGATTGAGGTAAAAGTGTAGTTTATAAAATATTTTTTTTTGAAGAACCTCAAGTTGAAATTGTAACAGCTTATCAAAATCACAATAGACAAACAGTCACACAATTGTTACATTGTTACCAGATCACAGAAGAAGAATCACATGATATTCAGATAGCAGAATTTGAAGGATACAGAGGATTAGAAGGCCCACAGTTATAGTTAGAAGAATTTTCTGCACCACTAAAGATAAATAAAGTCAATATTGGAATAGAGGAAAATCAAAAAATTCCCAAGTATTGGTGACTTTTGGGACAACCAGACAATGGAAAGAATAACAGAACTACTGCGTGAATATAGTGATCTATTTCCATCAAGATTTTCAGAAATGGAATGGGTAGTAGGAGAACTTGGAGAAATGAAAATCCCTCTATGTCCAGATGCCATACCAATAAGACAAAGACCCTATTGGTTGAATCCAGTATATAAACAGAAAGTTAAGGCAAAGATTGATAAAATGTTACAGGCTAGTATAATAGAACATGTTGAAGAATCTGAATGGATTAGCCCTATGGTAGTTCAAGAGAAGAAGCAAGTGGGGATAAGAATATGTGTATATTTGAAGAAGTTTAATGATGATTGTATGCATTATCCTTTTCCTACTCCATTTACATATAAGGTATTGGAAAATCTAGGAGGACAAGAAGAATACTCATTTACTGATGGATTTTCACAGTATCACCAAATAAGAATAGCACCAGAGGATCGTTATAAGACTACATTTTCCACAGAATGGGGTTCATACCAGTACAGAGTGATTCCCTTTGGATTGAAAAATGCCCCTGCTATTTTTTCGAGAGTAGTGGTAGCTGCATTCAAATTTTTTATACATAAATTTTTGGAGGTTTATCTATATGATTGGACAATATTTATCTTATTAAAATATCATGTTGAAGTTTTAATATTGATGCTAGACATGTGTAGATAATGCCAAATTTCCTTGAATATTAATAAATTCATATTTAGTGCACCATTTTGAATTCTTCTAGGGAATGTGGTTTGTAAATAGGGTATGTTGGTTGACCCTGCAAAGATTGATGTCATTGTTAATTTACAACCACCTAAGTCAGTGTGCCAATTAAGAGCTACACTAGGTCTTACAGGCTACTATAGAAAGTTCATAAAGAGCTATGAATATATTACTGTGCCCATGGAAAAACTGTTAAACAAGGATATCAAGATTCATTGGAGTGATGAGTGCCAACAAAGTTTGGACATATTAAAAAAGAAAATGGAGACGCCACCAATTCTGGTGTTTCTATATTTGTCAAAAGAGTTCCATGCTCATGTGGATTCCTCATCAATATCACTTGGATAAGTACTAGCACAATGAGGAGAAGGTGACATAGATCACCCAATAGCATTTGCAAGTAAGAAACTCTCATATTCAGAACAACATTATAATACAATAGAAAGAGAAGGGTTGGCTATGGTATATGCATTACAAAAGTTTAGACATTATTTATTAGGCCAACATTTTAAAATGTTCACAAATCACTCTGCTCTCAAATACCTGGTCAACAAGCCAGTGTTGGCGGGGGGGAGAATATGTATATGTTTGTTTTTATTTCAAGAATTTGATTTTGAAGTAATAGTAAAAACTGGAATACTGAATGAAGGGCCAGATCATATGTCTAGGATAACTGATGGAGAGGAACCAAGAAGCTTGGAGGAAATTTTTCCTGATGCACAACGCTTTTCAGTGTAGATTGTTGATGAATACTTTTATGATGTCATTGAATTTTTGAGTACAGGATTTTCCCCAAGGGAATACAACACTGCACAGAAAAATAATTTGGTGGTTATAGTTGTACATTACCAAATTATTGCAGGACACTTGTATAAACTAGGTGCATATAATATTCTAAGAAGATGTGCCATGGAACATGAACATACTATCATATTGGCAGAAGCACATGAAGGAATAGTTGGAGGACATTATGCAAGGAAATCCACTGCGCAAAATATATTGCATGCATGACTATGGTGGCCAATAGTTTCTAAAGATGAAAAGGAATATTTCCAGAATTGTGATTTCTGTCAGTGGATAAGAAATCCATCTAGGAGGGATGATATTCCCATAAAACCTCAGATAACCCTTCAAGTATTCGACAAATGAGAAATAGACTTTGTAGGACCAATCAACCCACAAACTAGAATATCAACAACAAGGTACATCATTACAATGACACAATATCTAACCCGGTGGGCTGAAGCAGCTGCAGTAAAATACTGCAACACACTTCCTATTTGAACAATTAATTACAAGATTTGGATGCCCTACAATTTTGATGAGTGATCAAGGAACTCATTTTGTCAATAGTACCATTCAGGCAATGACTAAATAATTTGAGATACACCATCAAAAGAGAACTCCATACCATCCTCAAGACAATTGAATAGTGGAATCATTTAATAATATATTGGAGAATTCCCTAACTAAAATTTACAACAAAAACATGGATGATTGGGATCTGGAGATACCAACAATTTTATGGGCCTATAGAACCACATGCAAGAAAATTACAGGGAAAACACCTTTAATATTGGTGTATGTTAAAGAAGTAATAGTCCCTTTAGAATATTTGATCCCTAGTATGTGCATTGCAACCGTTACAATCATGACAGAACACTACTACATATTGAAAAATTTGCGGCGACTGGTTGCGACGAAAGTACCCTTTCGTCGCAAAATTCAAGAGAAAAAGTTCAAATTTTCAATTTTATTATAAATCCAGCCCGTATTCATTGCTCTCTCGACGAAAGAAAATGTGTGTCTCTCTTGCGATGATCATTGATATAGTGGACGAGCGTCTCTCTTACAATGAACTTGTGAATTAGTCGCAAGAGCAATGCTAACTATTGACCATTACACTATTTGATAAAGTCCATATTGAGCGTTATACTCTTTGACAAAGTCAAAATTGATTTGGTCAAATTTCATTGCAAGAGCAACGATATGACCGTTATACTCTTTGACAAAGTCAACATTGATTTAGTCAATTCTCATCGTTATTGAGACAAAAACATATCTATAAATATTTTATGAATTAGAGATGTTGTGACAATATTGCTATAACGACAGTTCAGAAAGGGTATTTTTGTGCGGAAGAATGTCGCAGAATATTAGAGGTGGGAAAAAAAGTAAAGTGAGTGAAAATGGTGATGGTAGATGTTATTTCCATTGAAAAAAAATTTGCCTCATACGTCTCGTAAGAATTTTAATAGCAATAGCTATAAAAAATTGTAGGAAATCTGGGCACATTGATGGTAGATCGAATGAATATCGTCCCATGGTAATTAGCTATATATTCATTTTCTGTTTTTATATTGTCAATTTTATATAAGATGATATATATGTATATATATTATTTGAATTTTTGTTATAGTACACACTAATTTTGCATGATTGTTTGTAATTATAAAGTTAGAGTTTCCCTCTAACTTTCCTCAGAATATTGCACCAAGTAGTAGTAGAAATGATGTTGTACAAGCTGAGAAACATGATCAAGAAAATGAGGATATCATGGAAGAAGATGATGAGAAAAATCAAATTAATGATCCCATGGAAGAAGATTATGGGACAAATCAAATGACCCAAGATTTTTTTTCTCAGCCAGATGAGGATGGGGACAATGATGGTACTTATGATGAACCTCTATTAGAAAAGGCAAATAAATGACTTTATGAAGGATCAAGAGCAAATATTCTCTTTGCTACATTCCTGCTAGTGAACTTAAAGGTTATGAATAATTTGTCGAACACTTGTATGACATAGATCCTAACATATGTAATATGTTTCATCTCATATTATATATAAATGTTGATTTTTTTCTATTTCTTTTTAGTGTTAATTAATGTGTAAAATAAGAATGCAACTTTTACGATTAATATTCTTTACATTAACTAGTTATTTGTTATGTTGTAGATTGTTGGGTGAATTTTTGTTACCATCGTAAAATATTTTACCTCGCACATATCGAGGTTTGCATGCCATTATGAAAGACATTGGAATGGATTATCAAACTATAGATGGATGTCCTAATGATCATATTATATATTATGGACAACATTCTTTGAAAACAGAATGCATGCAATGTCTTATTAGTAGATATCGAACCGATCAAGTAACAAAAAGGGTGCCTCGGAAGGTTCTTCGTCATATTCCCATAATTCCACGCTTGCAGCGATTGTTCAGGTGTGAAAGCATAGAACAATTTATGGATTACCATGCATGTAAAAGAAGTGGAGATGGTGTTCTTCGAATTCATGTCGATGATTATGCATTTAGGGAAATTGAGGAAAAATGGGAAGATTTCAAAGATGAACCTCATGATGTTAGGCTTCCATTGGCAGCTGATGGTGTTAATCCATTTAGAGAGCTTAGGTCTATTTACTCGGTGTAGACTATTTTTGTTATCAACAATAACATTCCTCCTTGGATGTCAATAACGAGGGAGCACATAATGTTGACAATGATTGTTCCAGGTATTTGTCTACATTAATTTTTTGAATCTAACATTTTCATTTGCTTCATTTTTTGCATAATATCTTTTGTTATTTATTTACTTATATATACATGATATCATGGTTATAGTAATTATGTGTAATTTCAAACAATTAGGTAAGTACCAGGTTAAAGATATGAATATATATATCAAGCCTCTTATCGACGAGCTACTAAAGTTATGGGATGACATCATTATGTATGACATATGTAAACCAATCGGGGAGAAGAAATTTAAATTTCATGGAATACTTTTATGGACAATTCATGATGCCCCATGACTAACACATTTTTGTGGTATGTAGCATTCTAATATTGCTCTTTAATACTACATAATTTTTTAATGATATCATGTTGCATGTTTAATTTTTAAATAATCTCATCGTATAATTGACATTAATCCATTTGTTGCAGGTCTTCAAACAAAGGGTAAATTTTCATGTCTAGTTTGTGGTCCTAAGATGAAGTATCATCATTAAAAAAGTTTAGGAAATGTGGTGTTTGATGAGTATAGCAACCTCCTCCCTAAGAACCATATGTATTGTACTACTAAAAACCATATTTTCCTTGGGAAAGAAGAGATTGGTTTAAAACCATGAAGAATGACACCTCACCTATGGAGGCTGGAATATAATAGAAATCGTCAAGGTACTCAATTTATTTATGTATCGTATATCATGTAATGTTTTGAATGTTTATTTTAATCATTGAATTTATTTTACCATATTTGATAATTATTTTTGTGATTTCTTTTATGCTTCATGAAGGACACCATCATGAAGCTATTAATAATGGGCTTCCACAAGGAATGAAATGTTATCCCACTCAATTCATGAGGTTTCCTTACTATGATGAGCTAAAAATAGTTCATTTGTTTGATACAATGAATATCAGGAAGAATGTGACAAAAATGTTATGGAGAATCATAGATGGTAGGAGGGACAAAGAAACAATTGTCAAAATTTGTACTAACATTCAGGAAGCCAATCATGCAATGCAAAGTTTGATCTGATCAAATAGATCAGATGGAATAAACCAAAATAACCTTCCATGGTTATTAACAGAGAAAAACATCAATGATGTAAAATTGGTCATTCAAAGAATTAAATTTCCCACGGGTTTTGCTTCAGACATAAATAATATCTTAATGAAGAAAGGTGAATTTGGTGGGGCAAAACCACATGATTGGCATACCTTCATTAAGATAATAATTTTGGTATACATATTTATATAAATTGGCCTTATACATCTTTTAATTTTTTTAATTTTTTTTATCTACTTTGGTCAAAACAAATAACTATTCATTTTTTTGTTACAGTATGTTCTACTGCTATCTCTCCCAAATGACTTTGAAAACAATGTCAAACAAGTTATATATGATCTTGGAAAATACATGAGATAAGTAGTTGTGATTTATATGAAAAATGTTATTTCAAATTATTGTTGTACTTAATGACACGCGTTTTACTTGTAATGTAATATATTATGTTATGTTATGTTGAAACATGTTATTTTCTTGTGTCATGATCTCATGTAGATGGTTTTCATTGAAATAAATCCATGAAGATGATATAAAGTATTGGAAGAGATAAATTCCTCATCTAATGTGTGAAATGAAAAAGTATATACCTCCAACATTTTTCAATGCACAAGAACACTACCTCATACACCAAGTTGAGGAGATTGAAATTTGTGGACCTGTTCAGACAAGGTCAATGAGGATGGTGGAGAGGCACTTGAAATCATTGAAGGTGTTGGTTAGACAAAGAGCATGTCAGAAGGGTTATATGGTGGAGGGATATATGGTATATCAATACATAGTGTATATTATTCAGTATCTTCCTAAATTAGCAGCGCCAATTATGCATGCAGTGGATCGCATTTGGAATTTGAACTCCATCAAAAAATTTGAAGAACGAGAACATCTTTTGGGGAAATGTAGAATGGAAAAAATGAGAGGTAATATATTAATAATTGTGGATATTTATATTAATAATACATATAAAGTTTCATTTTTTCTGTATATGATCATACTCATTAATATATTAATATAATTTATTTCATAAATTATTAATATTGATAACCTGCATGGACATTATAACTAATATTTAATATTGGTGAATTATAATTTTTTGATTCAGTTTCTCTAGAATGGGATGCACTGCATTTATACATTGCAAACAATATTTAATGGATGAAAGTATGGATTGAAATATGTAAATAACATAATGGAGGTAGGTTATCATGGCAACGATTGTCTAAATTGGTTAGAGAAGCTCGTCATAACGAAGATTCCAATGTTACGCAAAGGGAAATTTATTTAGCATACACTAGTACATTTGGGTCAAATTATGACGACGCGTTCGATGAAATTGCCACTTTATATTTTTAGGAGAATGAAAAACAGCAGACCCCCTCAAACGTTGTTTCACATGACGTCACTTTTTTGAAGAGATAGCTATCATCTCTATTGCGACATTTCATGCGGACACGTGTCATCTCAGATTTGACTGTCCAAACCCCATATAGCCATTGCTACAATGACGTCATATAGAATGGAATTCCAACATCCCATTTCATCAATATCCACTACTTGTGTGCTATGGGAGTGACGTTACCATATGTCGGAATACCAATGTATGATAACATCTCTCCACCGATAGTCAGTTATTCATTTCTGACGTGTTTTCTATGGGAGCGATGTTACCATACGTCGTAAGACCGATGTATGGTAACGTATCTCCACCGTGGTCAGTTATTCATCTTCGATGTGTTTTCTATGGGATCGACGTTACCAAATGTCTTAATATCGACATCCTATAGGTATTTAAAAAAAATTGTCAATTGTAGAGGGATGAGGATAAGGAGAGGGATGAGTGGAAGAAGGAAAAGAGAGATGTTGGATATCATGTAAAGTGTTATGTTACCCAATACATGACTTATGACTTGAGGCATGCATGTGGAGATCAACAACAATGAATAAAAAAGAGAGGCAACAACAACTACATCATCATTTTTATTTGCACAAGGATGATTTCATGCATACCTAAGGATGTACTAGCCTATGGATCTAGCAATTTGAAGTTCAAGTAGTTCATTAACCAACATCTACATGAGATAAAAGGGGGTTTGTGTTCCCTTATCAGCCTCTAAGGCCAACCAAGCCTTCAATCACCTAAGGCACCAAATATAGCATCATATCCACTTGAATTTTTGGTTGAGAAGGGTTAATCTAGAATGGGATTTGGTCCCTAAAACATAGGCCCATAATTATCGAGGTCCTAAGGACATGATCCCTCCAATCAAGGATTGATGAAGTGTTGATTGATGTAGTCTTTTTTGCATAAATAGGAGCTAGGTATTAGCCTTTTCTAGTATCATTTATTCTTGGAGAATTATGAACTCTTATAGAGCTAAGGAATTCAAACTTATGGAGGATGTATTGTTGTTAGGGATTAATACTCTAAAGAATAAAGTTTACTTCCAAATTTCTCGCTTTTGGTAATCTTTATAGGTTTCTTGTAAAAGGCTTGGGGAGGGCCCACTCAAGGATGAACAAGGAATCTATGTGTGGTGTCATATTTCTTTTCTTTCAACTATCATTAGTCCATTTTGTTTCCATTTTATGTCATGCATCATTTACTGCAAATATTCTTCATTACTTGTAGCAAATTACATCATGTCATTTCAAGTAAACTTCACGGTTTTATGTCATTGACAAGGATGTACTACTAACTCTGTTCGCTTAAACTTTGCAGCATGCCACTTCAAGTAGAAATAGATATGTTTTCTAGTGCTTTGGTTCAACTTTACAATAGGTTAAACGAAGTATATTGAATTATTTTTTTAGTAGGTTAACTGAAGTAGGTTTAATTCCATTTTGTAATAGGTTTCTTTTAGCACCGTAGTACAATAACTTAGTTAGATAAACTTGGTTTTGAAACACTTCATTTTATCTCTCATCCATGTCAAGTTAAGTAGGGATAGCCTTTGATTAGTAGGTTCTTTCAAGATCTATTTTGCAACTCTTTCCATTTAATCATTTTGCAAGTTTCCTTGCATTATTATTTTATCATTTTCTAGATTTCATCCAAAAGGATGTGAGGCTACATCTCAAACTAGCTGACCAAATTTGGTAAAATCATATCCATAGTACATTCCCAATACCTAACATTTGGTTTCATTATATATTTTCCCATTAAATCATTACTCAATTTCTTCATTTTTATAGCTACTATTAATCAATAATGGAAAAATGGAGTATTTGATTTCCTCATAATATTATTTCTATTTCACACACCACTTCTTTTCATAATTGCTAGCCTAGTCCTCTGGCTTGCAACTTATAAATGTGTGTCTTAAATGCAATCGAAAATATTGTTTTCAAGGACCTAGTAAATAGTTTTAGTTAGCTGTTGAAGGTAGCGTAAAGAAAATAATAGAATGTTCAATGAGAGTTGAGAATTTTAGGAATAAGTTCTTGATACATTTCATTCCCAAAACATTTTTACTTCTATCCCAAAAAATAATTGCATTCCATTTATACAAGACCATTTCCCATGACAACATTACATTCAAATCCAATTTTTATTCCATAACCATGGCTCTAAAGTATCTTTGTTGATAACATTTATAAAATTATTCACTTTTCAAAAGGATCCTCGTTGATAGCATTCATAACATTATGCATCAATTCTTATCCATGTTTTCTCTAAATGCTCATTTTGCTTGACAATTAGAAGTTGGATGTCACCTTGAATCTCCTCTACTCTAGAATCATGCATTTGTTTTGTTGTATGTAAAGGGAATAACCATGGATGCAAGATGTTGCATGCATTATGTTTGATTATGGTGTTGGAATCTTGTATTTGGTTCTTAGCAAGGCTCATGTCATTGACAAGTTGAGGAACCTCACCAAGTCACCATGGAGTAAGTTCTTGCTGCATTTAATTCCAAACAATGGTTTACTAATGTATCCAAACCAACAATAATTGCTTTACATTTCTACAAGACCATTGCCAACAACAACATTAAATTCAAATCCTATTTTTATTGGATAACCATGTATGTAATTACCTTTTTCCAGGGCTAATTAATCCATAAATGTGGGCATCACACTAACCACAGTGATTGAGTTGGGTTTTATTCCTAGCATAACCTACATTTCATTCAAGAATGTTGTTATTTCATGGGAATGGTGAGCCTAGGAATAACCAACAATGTTTTCATTCCATGGATATTCTTACCTTTTTCCAGAGATAATAAATATGCACATGTAGACAGAACACCAACCATGGTGATTGAGTTGGATTTTATGCGTAGGACTTGTGTTTTGTTGAAGAATATCAAGGCTTCATGGGGACCTAATGATTTCATTCCAATCAAAGAATGATAAGGCTTCACGATGATGGAGAATATGTGAATAACCAATAATGATTACCACAACATTTTGTTTAGGTATTATTTTGAACAATTAGTGGGAAATGCTAAACCCCCACATGCACTTCTTACTTTTTTCTAGATCCAAATTCCATAATAAATGCACTTCTTATTTCTTAACCATGGATGTAAGATTCCATGACTATCAATTCAGACAATATATAGTATAACAGTTTTTATTCTCGTGTTGAAACCTTGTATTTGGTTTATAGAAAGGCTCATGTCATTGACAAATCTAGGAACCCTAGCCAAGTTACTGAATAAGTAGTTTCCACATTTCATTTTTAACAAGTGTTTATTAATTCTATCCCAACCGACAATGATTGAATTAAATTTCTACATTACAATTTCCCACAATAATATTACATGCAAATCCGATTTGAATTGCATAGCCATATATGTACTTATCTTGGTCTAGAGCCAATAAATATGCACATGTAGACAAAGCATTGACCACAATGTTTGAGTTGGGTTTTATGCCCATGACAACTTACATTTTATTGAATAATGTTAAGGCTTCATGGGGATGGGGACTTTGTGAATAACCAATAATGATTTCATTTCAAGGATCAACTTATTTGGTTCCAAGGCCAACAAATATGAAATACAACACTAACCATGATGATTTAGTTGGGTTTTATGCCTAGGACATGCATTTCATTGAAGAATTTCAAGGCTTTGGGACCCAATGATTACATTGCAATTGAAGAGTGTTAAGTCTTAATCGGAATTTCCAATCTGGGAATAACTTGAAATGATTGCAGGCCATGACCCAACATCCCATTTAGGCTTATTTTGAACAATTAGTGGGCAATGCTAAAATCCCCACATGAACTTCTTACCTTGTTCCAAAGACAAATTCCATAACCAAATAAAAATGTTATAGCATAACCACAGATGTAATATTCCATCAATATTAATTTAGATCAGATATAGTGGAAAGAATTTTGATTATGGTGTTAAATATACATTTGGTTCTTAGCATGAATCATGTCAATGATGAGTCAAGGAACCTCACCAAGTCATCATGGATTAAGTGCTTTCTACATATCAATCCTAATAATGGTTTATTAATTCTATAATAAATATTAATTATTGCATTGCATTTCTACAAGATCACTACCCACAAAAACATTACATTTAAATCCAATTGTTATTGCATAACCATGGATCAATTTACCTTATTTTAGACACAATAAATTTACACATGTAGGTAGAACACTAGTGACAATTAGGTTGGGTTTATGCCTAGGACAACTTGCATTTCATTGAAGAATATCAAATCTTCATGGGGTTTCCTGACATGGGAATAACTAGAAATGATTGAATTGCATCAACCTACTTAGCTTATTCTAGAGCCAATAAATCCACACATGTAGGTAGAACACTATCCAGGATGATTATGTTAGTTTTTCATCCCAAGACTTGCATTTCATTGAATAATGTCAAGATGTCATAGGGACCCAATGATTGAATTACAATTTAAGACTATCAAGGCTTCATGGGAATGGTGAATCTAGTAATAACAAACAATGATTGCATTCCATGACCCAACATACCATTTATGCATTCCTTTGAACAATCAATTGGAAATTCTAAAATCCCCACATGAACTTCTTGTCTTTTTCCAAAGTGAAATTCCATAACAAAAATGCACTTGCTATTGCACAACCATGGATGCTATATTCCATGAGTATTAGTTTAGATCGGATATAGTGAAAAGGATTTTGATTATGGTGTTGGAATCTTGGATTTGGTTCTTAACAAGGCTCATGCCATTAACAAGTTGAGGAACCTCTCCAAGTCACTATGGACTAAGTCCTGGATGCATTTAATTCCCAACAAGGGTTTGCTAATTCTATTGAAAATAACAATGATTGTATTATATTTGTAGAAGACATTGTCCATAATAACATTATTTTCAAATCCATTTTTTATTGCATAGCCATGGATTTTCTTACCTAGTTCTAGAGTCAATAAATTTGCACATGTAGACATATCACTAACCACAGAGATTGAGTTTGGTTTTATTCATAGACAATTTGAATTTCACTAAGAATTACAACACTTCACTAAGATGGTGAATCTAGGAATAACCAACAATTATTAAATTCCATGGACCTTCTTACCTCACTCAAGAGTTGACCTAACAAAAAAACTAAATAGCTTACATAAAAAAGATAAATTAATAAAATTCCAAATAACTAGTTATTAAATCATTTTTTTTCTAGGTTACAAAGCCCAAGGAATGATCATAGACATAATCATGTGATACCATTGTTTTTCCCTTCTTATTAGACTTGCAACTATTAGTGGTTCCTAACTCAGTGATTGAAATAACCTATTTTTGCAACATAAGTACTCTAAAAGAAAATAAATAAATAACATTTGAAAAATTGAACTACAACTACAACCTACATAAAACATACAAAATAACTCACCTCGGAGTGCACCCCCTCAAAGGTTCAACTTGTGCACTTGCTACAGAATTCCCACACACTCTTAAAATGAAATCATGTTCCCTATTGATATTTTACATATATATTAAGTGAAAGAGTGTTAGAATACTAACAATATATGTAACCCCACACCCCCCCCCCCGCCCCCTCCCAAAGATGAGAGTGCCCTATTTATATAACACAACCAAAGTATCTTTGTGTTCAAAAATAGGGATGACGAAGATCCTATATGCTTGGGGGTTTTTTTTAATTACAATATGATATTTGGAACAGTACGATCCATAATTGATCACAGTCTCCTGAAACAAAACTAACCTGATAAGAAAACTCAATTCATTTTCTTATCAAACCTTGAAGCATGCAGGCATCGTGGCTCTATTTTCATAGTACAAGATTAGATCGGTTGAAGGTTGGCATACTCATCAATTCCTCTGGACAAGAATAGGCACAAATTGTTGCAACATCCTAGACTTGAATGCACAGATGCCACTAGACATGAATAGTACTTTGTCCTCAATAACAACACGCTGGCATATTCTTCATTGTTTCCATAATTGTTTGGTATCTTCCTCAACTTGTCATATGAATAAATGAGGATTATATAGAAATCAACAAGATGATGGAGATAAACACATGGCGTGGCATTGAAATTGATTTTTATTGATTGCAATCAATAATAATCAATTTCAATCTCTTTACACATGTTCTCGTCACATCTCATGAACTTAGCAATTTTCCTAAATTTTATTGTACCAAATCATAAAGCTGAAACAATTAAATATCCATTCATATGGCTAGCTTCAAAGAAGCATTCATATGGTTATATTCAAAACTTAAATATCCATATTGATGCATGCATTAGGTTTTTTCATTTCTGGATGAGGGATATGTTAGAATGTGTTTTAATGTTGTCTAGTGGATTGATGTAATCTTGTTACTAGTGTCATAATGATGATCATTATAAAATCATTTGTGTGGAACTTATACATGTAACTAAGCTTCACTAGACTTTAGTAACATTGCACATGTGCACACGAAAATAGTTTTGGGGAGTTATTTGCCTAGTGACCAGTCCCTCATGTAATGGTGACCTGCACTACTAGCTCCTTTTTATACACCACTTATCCCTTATCTCTTAATGCTCTTATTGCTTACCTTTATGGTTTGGTGTTTCTTGTTAGAAAAAAGAGGATCACATAGCAATAATATAAAACAAGTGTAGCATTAAAACAGATGCCCCTTTATTCCATATTCATTGCACTCATCAGGTACATACATCACACAATAGGAGTAAATTAGGTTATACAGGTATTACTAGTCCATGTTATTAGTTCATATGAGTATCAATTAAATGCAAATCATTCATGCAATGGTTGTATAACCTATGTTGGTAAATGTTTAACAGGCAGTAGATGCTTGTCATTGATGGCAAGTACAACAACGAAGATGGCATGAGTACAAGAAGAAGTATCAGAAGTACTTAAGGAAGACAATGCAGAGCAAGCTCGATAAGTTCAGAAGAGATAGTGCAGAGGATTGTTGGCAGGTTTAACAGGAAAAGTGAGCTTTCCATTGATGGCAGGACCAGAGTGTGCATTGATAGCAAGAACAGCAATGGAAAAGGTCAGCATGATCAGCAGCACAGTGATAATGGAAGAGGAGGAGCATCAGTGATTGTTGGATCCCATCCTGAATCCCCGATGACCATCAGATATGAATTCAGACATGAATAATGCGCAGAAGAGGAGGACAAATCTTAGAAGTCAGATCTGAGCATAAGATCTGACCATCGTTGGATCAGGGAGAACCTACACACTCATTGAAGAGAAAGAAGAGGAGAAATGCAAAATGCCGAAATATGTTGGTCTGACTCCATTTCGGAGTTTCGTAGATTGAGACTTGAAGGATTGAGACCCTTCATCATAAGAATGTGAAATCGCGAAGTAGAAAAATTGCAAAATGGTGAAACAATCCTAGCTGTCATATCAAGGTGTGATCTGGACCATTGATCTGAGCTCCATCTTGGAGTCTCGCCTATCATGACTTTGAGTGATGAGAACCTCCATCTAAGGAACAACGAGATACGATATCACGAAAAGATTAGAACCTTCGGATCACCAAGAATGTGGATCGTTGATCTGAGCTCCATCTCAGAGTCTTGCCTATCATGACTTTGAGTGACAAGAACCTCCATCTAAGGAACATCAAGATACAAGATCACGAAAAGATCAAAACCATTGGATCACCAAGAACGTGGACCATTGATCTGAGCTCCATCTCGAAATCTCGCCTACCACGAATTTGAGTGATGAGAACCTCCATCTAAGGAACAACGAGATACGAGATCATGAAAAGATCAGAACCGTCGGATCACCAAGAATGTGGACCATTGATCTGAGCTCCATCTCAGAGCTTCTCCTATCGTGACTTGGAGTGACAAGAACCTCCATCATAGGAATCGTGAGATGCGAATTCATGATAAGATCTGGACCATCAATTCACCAAGAACATGGACCGTCGATCTGAGCTCCATCTCAGAGCTTCGCCTATCGCGACTTGGAGTGATGAGAACCTTCATCACTGGAACAGAGAGATGCGAGATCACGAAAAATATCTGGACCGTTGTTTCATCGAGATCGTGGAGCATCGATCAGGGTCGATGAACATCATGAAGTTCGTAGTGCCTTTTAGCACAGCCTGTGGTCACCGCGTGTGGTCAAGTGGAGGAAGGAACTAGTGTAGATGAGCTCTACCTAGGAATTTCAGGGATCGTGACTTGGAGAGCTGAGATTCCGCATCTCCAGATTCATGAAATGAAAAATCGAGAAATAAATTTATAGATAAGCACGTGGTCACAGCCATTGGGCACATCGATGGAAGATGGAGGAAGAAGCTAGAGGTGATAAGCTTCACCACACGAAATGTCAAAATGCCGAATTGCAAAATGGAAAAATAAGCATGAGACTCATCATTTAATCCAATGGTGTGGGTGAAGTTGAACAAGATCGGAGGGCTACTGTTGCATGACACAGTGAAACTGCCAGAAACCAGTGATGAATTCTACTAGAGGACTCGAAGACACTTCGAGGTGATTGACAGAGGAGGTGAAGAGTCTCAAAGGATTAGCCAGTAGAATAAATACTATTCATGGAGGCGATTGACAGCTGGATATGTGTTGGAGCTCGTAACTGAAATAGAAAGGATAAGCTCGACTGTGCCAGAGAAGACAAGGAGTCTCAACTACCAGAGAGGCTGAGGAATCTCAACAGAACACCCAGTGATGTTCTACGCATGGTGGGAACCACTAGAGAAGCTAAAGAGTTGTGATGATCAAGTAGAGCACTCGAGAGGTGGAGGATATCAACGCAGTGTGAGGATATAGAGGATAGTGCGCATTGCATGCACAAGGTGCACAGAAGCTATAAGTAAACGGTACAGAGAAGAGGTGTGGTTGTTGTTGCTATTGGATTTGTAGTTGCTGTTGTTGAAGGTGATTCATGCGTGAAGAAGGAGGAGAGTACGACAGCTAAATTGAATAGAAGAGGAGGTGTGTAGGAAGGCAGTGAGGTGGACAAAGCAATGAAATGCAATAGAACAGTGATGAGTCTGGTAAGCCATTGTTGAACATTACATCACTGTAATATGTTTCAGTAGCAAAGATTTATAAAATAGGGTGGTAGGGAGGTGCTAGGGAGGACTGTCGTCCTCAAAGGTTCAAGTGGGTGCTTGAACATAGGGAGTTGTAGCTTCCTTCTAGTTGGTTCTAGAGAAACCAGGGAG